>QRFJ01000873.1:0-189453 GCA_006176705.1 Cocos nucifera
AGAGAGATGAGGGGTATTCTAGCATAGACTTCTTTAATTTAGAGGGGGCTTCCCCCGTCTGCCTCAATTACCCCTATCTTTGCTCTCCATCCTTCGGCTCCTTGTCTCATTTCCAAAACCCTCTCTGCCCTTTTGCCTTCATTTCTTTTATACCCCGCTGCCCCTTCGCTCTTGCTTTTTCTATCATTCCTCTTTCAAATCTCCTTCCTCCCCGTCTACCCGCCAAAATCATCCTCCTTCTTTCTCTGTCAAGAACCCTTCTTCCCTTTAATCGTTCGCAAATCCTAGCCGCTACCAAATGGTCCATCTCTTTGATCTGTCTTGCTTTTTCCGTCTCCTTGGAAATCCTTGTCCTTGCGAAAATCAAGGGCTTGTTCAATCGAGTTTCTCATCGGCGGGATTGATTCTGGTAATTCTTCCTATACTTTTTTCTTTTTTATGATATTTTTTCGTGAATATTTTCTTCGATTTTGATCTCTCTGTTTTGTTAGCTTAGGGAATTGCGGTTTTGTGGTAGTTAAAAGGACATGCTTGTTTTTTCCCATGTTAAATGCTTTTTCTCAACTTATCGTAAAATAGCTTTTTCCCACGTTCTTGTGGTTTTGTGTACTGGTTCCGGTTTGTTTTTGGATTTTGTTTTCATTGCGTTCTGATCTGGATCCCATTGATAGATTGGTTTGTTTCCAGGATAGTGAAGTGATTTCATCTTCATGGCCAACCATGATTTGATTCTTGGACGCAATCCGGATTTGGCCCTGTGCCATGACCATAGACTGGTTCTCGGCCAGAGCCACGGGTTGGGCATGGGGCACGGCCATGGTCTGGGTCTTGGGCATAGCCCCGACCAGGAGCTCGGCCATGGGCATGCCCATAATCTTGGCCTTGGGCATCATGACAGTGGGCTATTTCTTGGCTACCATCATCTTCAATATCAGGATCATGGCCATGGCCACAGCAGTGATCTTGTTCTGGGAAAGAACCATGACCCTGATGCGGGAAAGCTTACCGTACAGAACCACCATGAACTGGGACTCTCGGATAACCATGAAATGGCCCTTATTGCAACCCATGGTGGTCTCGATGATAACCAAGGATTGGAGCAGCTGGCCATCGATCAGAGCCAGGAGCTCGCCCTCCCACCCAGCCATGATATGCTGCAAGCACCTTTGGCAGCTACTCCCATCCTTCAGACGCGGAAGCTCATTGTTAGCCCTGAGCATCAGCTGACCGTTGGCCAGGAGTTCCCTGATGTGAAGAGCTGCTGGAGGGCTCTGCGGGATGCAGCCATTGCTTGCCATTTTGAGATACAGACGGTGAAGTCCGACAAGACCCGTTTCACTGCCAGGTGTGCGAATGAAGGGTGCCCATGGCGTGTCCATGCTGCAAAGCTCCCTGGTATGCCCACTTTCATAATCAGAACAATCAATGACGTGCACACATGCAGTGGGATCACCCATCTTGGCCATCAGCAGGCCTCTGTGCAGTGGGTCGCAAACTCTGTGGAGGAGCGGCTACGTGAGAACCCACATCATAAGCCCAAGGAAATTTTGGAAGACATCCATCGGGTGCATGGTATTACTTTGTCCTACAAGCAAGCGTGGAGTGGGAAGGAGAGGATTATGGCTGCTGTTCATGGGTCATTTGAGGAGGGCTACCGTCTCTTACCACAGTACTATGAACAAGTTAAAAGGACAAACCCAGGAAGTATTGCATCGGTGTATGGAAATGATATTGACAATTGCTTCAAACGCTTTTTCATCTCTTATTATGCTTCAATATATGGTTTTATCAATGCTTGTCGTCCGCTGATTGGACTTGATAGGGCTATTTTGAAGAGTAAATATCTAGGGACATTGCTTCTTGCCACCGGGTTTGATGGTGATGGTGCCATCTTTCCTCCAGCATTTGCAGTTATTGATGAAGAAAATGATGATAATTGGATTTGGTTCTTATCTGAACTGCATAACCTGCTCAAGATTCATATCGAGAACATGCCAAGGCTCACAATGTTGTCTGATAGATAGAAAGGTATTGTAGATGGAGTGGATCTCAACTTTCCCACTTCCTTTCATGGATTCTGCATGCGCCACCTTACTGATAGTTTCTGCAAGGAGTTCAGCAATACCATGCTGGTCAATCACTTCTGGGAAGCTGCCCAAGCTCTTACTCCTTTTGAATTTGAAGCTAAAATGATAGAGATTGAAGTATTATCACAGGAGGCTGCATATTGGATAAGAAACATCCCTCCTCGCCTTTGGGCAATGTCTTCCTTTGAGGGGTCTCGGTATGGACAGCTGACGGCAAACATTGTGGAATCACTGAATAATTGGATACCTGAAACTTCTGGGCTCTCAATAATTTAGATATTGGAGTGCATCCGGCGGCAACTGATGACTTGGTTTAACGAGAGGTGTGAGATGAACATGCAATGGACAACAACCCTTGTACCCTCTGCTGAGCGGCGTCTGCTAGATGCTGTAGAACGTGCTCAGAGTTATCAAGTAGTGCGATCAGATGAGGCTGAGTTTAATGTTATTTCTCCTCATGAAGGAGCAGTTGTTGTGGATATTCACAATCATTGCTGTATCTGTCGTGGATGGCAACTCTATGGTTTGCCTTGCATGCATGGTGTAGCAGCACTCCACTCTTGCCGACAGAATGTTGGCAGGTTTGCTGAGAACTATTTCACTATTGCAACTTATAGGAAGACATATTCGCAGACCATACATCCAATTCCAGATAAGAGCCTGTGGAAGGAGTTGTCTGAAGGAGTTCAAAATGGAGCGGATAGAACTGAAATAGTTATAAATCCACCAAAGTCCCTTAGGCCCCCAGGGAGGCCAAGAAAGAAGAGAGTTGGGGTAGAGGACCGTGGGCGAGTGAAGCGAGTTGTGCATTGTAGCCGGTGCAATCAGACAGGACATTTTAGAACAACATGTGCAGCACCAATATAACAGGTTCAACTTCTTCTTGGCGACATTTTGGTGGCCATGGTCTTATGAAAAGTCACATCTGTTTATTTCATATGCATCACAGCTAATTAATTAATGATAGATTTTCTTTTCTTTTTCTGGGCTTTGTCTATTAGGGGTAAACCATTGACTTTTATCTTTCCTTGGGAATACTTCTTATTTTAATAATTTCAGGAACATCACTATCCAGTCAATCTGTTCAGTCTGTCATTATACAGAGAAGAAAGATGTTAACTTTTCCATTGATTGGTCTTCGTTTTGAGTTTTGGATATATTTAAATTAGAAGTTGTTGCTATACTATTCATGCTGATTTATTTTCCCCCTTGTGTTTATGGTTCATTGAATTGATTCATTTGTTATCTTACATCTTTATTGGCACATGACTTAAGTTATTGCCTCACATATCTATCTATTTCAAGTGTGCCTACTTCATATATGTGGACTGAGAATTGTTTTTGATACATGCACTTGAGAAACAAGGATGCAGTATTGTGGGTTGTGATCGTGCATCTCGTTCACTACATATGTAACATAAACATGTAAAGTAACTTATGCATATTCATAAATGTTTTGCTTTAGCATATTTATGTGAAAGAATCTAGTTGAGGCCTGTTGCATAGCTCTGTCATGCTGTCAACCCATTGTTAGTTGAACTACCATCTGAAATGGCTAGAAAAAATAGCTAGATTTTTTCGCCGTTGGCTAGCTTGATCATTTTCAGTTTCTTAACCTCCTTTTATAGGGTCTTCCAGATTTGCATGGTGTAACTATCCGATTTTTAATGGATTTAATTATTGATATTGGGAGGTGCTCTTTGAGCTGTTTGGATCTAATGGAACATGTTTGGAAGGATTATCTGATGCTCAGTTATGTTTATTGTAGGCATCAGCCAGTATCAGTATAGATCTTTTTAAAGCTCTGATTACATGATCGTTATAAGTTGGAGGTGATAGTTATATGATGTATTCTTTGTGCTTGCTATTTGGGGCAGTATATATTATTTATCTTGCAGCAGTTGCATATGAAGCATAATAATTTTTGTTGCATTGTGATATCTGGGCTTTTCTGATTTTCTGTTATCTGTTTATGGTGCTAAATGCATAGAATCAAACAGTCTCTGTCTTGGCAGCTGTTTTATTTTGATACACCCTATTGCTATCTTTATGTTTGCAATGTAACTTATATCTTTTATTTTCTTGGTCAAATTTTAACATCCTTTATAAATGATGAAATCACTTTATGATGGTCACCAATTTTTGAAATTCTACATACATCTTTTCTGCAATCTTAATGCCCTAGTAGTTCATGTGCAAAGTCAACCACAATTACAGCAAGAGCTGAATTCCTTGTAATATGCAGAGTTCAAGGAATCATGTTAAACCCACTTGTTCCCGACTTTTCTAAACCATAATCTTGACGTGAGTCATCCTAAATACTAGCGCAATTATGACCTGTCTATTAAATAGGAATAGAGAAGAACAAGAAAATCAAACTTCATGATGGAAAGTTTGTCTTTTGATAACATGCAAAATCTCTATAGTTAGATGCTTCCTCTTGCTAGTTAACATTAATTGGGTTTTGTTGCATCAGTTTCAACCACATGAGCCAAAATACTTTGGAAAGATGAAGTCATAAATAAGAGATTAAAGAACCTCTGTATATTTCTGCTCTCTTGAGGTATGGCAAGCAGTTTTGGTTAGTGAGCTGCCAAAATTTCAGTTTCTGGCCTGACTTGCTTCCAAACTAAGCAAACTCATGGACAATCAACTTTGCTGACAATATTTAATTGTTGTTTCACAAATTTGATATTTTAAAGTGACAATGTGAAGTAACCTTTCAGCAGAACTCTTAACTTGTTGAAGTCTAATTCAATTTTTAGGTTCAGTTAGAGTAATCTGTCTATTTAGGCTACAAGGAAGCCACAAATGGTAGCTGAAATTCCTTTCGATTTTTTTTTCCTGGTGAATTGAAGGTGTGGTAGTTGGCCTAGTGACTCCTTTAGTCTCAATTTACATTTTCACCAAGAACTACCAGGATCAATCTGTCATAACTGAGTGCACATGGCTGGTTGATGTTGCCCTCGATGTACTATCATTTTCTTCATGCTGCTGGAATCGCCATATAGTATTATGATGGCACTATCTGTACTTGCTTTTGTAAGTTGCACATGCTTATGCGTTGATGTGGATTCTGATTTGGTGCTTCCATATTAGTATGTGGCTAATAAATGAGACTAAGTTTTCCGGCCTTTCCTCTTTATCTCTAGTTGCAGTTTCTTGCTATTTTGTTCTCTTCTGAACCAAACTTCACTCTATCACCGCTGCCATTGCTGTTGTCAAAAGATTGTACTCATTTCCTTAATTTCTTCTGTCCTTTGGATTGGACTTTGCTTCAAAAACCCCTCCATATTGTTGTTGAAAGATCTGTGTTAACTATACTTCTCCTCCCCCCTCCCCAAAAAAATCTATCATTGCATTTGGGCCATGTCCAGTGGCCACTTGGCCATGGGCTCCAACTTGGATGGCTGGTCCAGCATTGTGATGTTCTTGTCACCATCCAGGTTGGGTTTTGGGGTGAACCCAAAAAATCAGTTCTTCACCAGTTTTTTGCAGTTTCGATTGGATCTGTTACTAAAAGAAAATTTGCTTCCTTTAATCTTTGCCATAGGTGACATCTTGTTGCCTGAGAAACAAGCCACCTCAAATGTCAGCAAGGCTTCTATCTGCTATGAGATTTTTGGTTGGATTTGTCTGTGTGCACATGTGCATGTGTGTTTGAGTGTGTGGGAGGAAGGGCTGCGGAGGGTGGGGGACAACTGGTTTCAATGGTGATGTTTGTCACCAATGGTAAAGCAGTGATGAATGAGAACCCACCAGAAAAGGGAGATAAGTGTGAGGAAAGCAAGAGGACAGGGTTACAGCAACACGGTTAATTATGTCATGTTGAGATTATAGTTTCCTTCAATTATGGTTCTTAATTATGCATTAATGTGGTAGTGTGAGTTCAGCATGCCACTTCAGCACATTACTCCCATAGGCAAGGCATTGTGCATGGGCAAAGTGCCATTCTTTTACCCTTTCTAGGTCAAAAAACAGATACTGCATGTGTTTTAATTCTTATCTATTTACAGCCTCTTCCATCTTAATACTGAAGATCCATCGTTATAGAATGGAGCATTGTGGTTTTAAAGGATCCAAAAGGAAGTACACTTTTACTAATATGGGATATGCTGAAAGAGAAGATGGGCTTGATGCATATTATTTGAGAGTATGCAGATTGTGAATTGTTTCTTAAACATTAATCATAAAGTGCCAAATGTTCTTAGGTGTAAATGGTGAATTTGAGTATAAGTCGGATCTTGACTGTTGAGGATAAATCCCGCTCCCGCCGAAGTTCAGCCTGATGCTTAGTCTAATGCAATTGGTAATCACGGAAGAGCTTCGATCAGAAATTCTCCTCCAGCGGTCGAACCTTAGCCGAACTCCTTCAACTGGCCGAACACCTCAGCGACCGAACCCTAATCGAACTTCTCCAGCGGCCTAACCCCAGTCGAATTCCTTCAGCGGCCGAGCCCTAGCTAAACTCTTTCAACGACTGAACTCCTTCCGAATCTCTACTTCAGATGGATTTTTCTAGGAGCCGAACTCCTTCCGGACCTCTACTTCAGTCGGATTTCTCCAGGAGCCCAACTCTCTCCGGACATCTCCCTCAGTCGGATTCCTTCAGGAACCGAACTTCTTTCGGACCTCTCCTTCAGATGGATTCCTCCAGGAGCCCAACTCCTTTTGGACTTTTCTTTCAGTCGGATTCCTCCAGGAGCCGAACTCCCTCCGGACTTCTCCTTCAATTGGATTCCTTTAGGAGCTGAACTCCCTTCGAACTTCTCCTTCAATCGGATTTCTCCAGGAGCCGAACTTCTTCCGGACTTCTTCTTCAACCGAACTCCATCAGTCGAACTCCTTCAGCCGAACTTCTCCACCAGTCGAACTCCTTCTGGACTTCTCCATCAGTCGAACTCCATCCGGATTCTTCTAGTGGATTACTTCCAGATTTCAAGTAGCATTCCTCCCGGATGACCTCCTCTAGCCGTATTTCTTTTAGGAGTCCGAACTCCTCTGGAATTGACATGCGTCAAAGCTCTTTATCCCTCCACGTGGTTCCGAGCGGTTTGCTACCAGACGGTTACGACTGTCACTATCAGTCTGCTACAGGTGGCGCCTTCCTCCGTGACAGACTCCAAGCGACCTACCAGACGGCTACAGCTGTCACTATCAGTCTGCTATAGGCAGCGCTATAGGCGGCACTTCCCTCCGTGACAGACTCCACGCGGTTCCAAGCGGCCCGCTACCAGACGGCTACGATTGTCACTATCAATCTGCTACAGGCTTCGTCCATAAAAAGGGATCCTTCAAATACGTTTTCTCTAATCTCTCTTTTCCTTCCCAAAATTCTACCAAAATTTTTCTTGAGCACTCTATTTCTGTTGGTCAGAAGAGCTGACTTGATCGTTGAAGGGTCCTGCCGGAACCACCACCACCGACTCCGGACGGGACTTTGTTTTGCAGGTCACCGGCGGCGACCTCTTCTTCCTCGGCTCCAGCTCGATCCGACGTCAACCAAATTTTGCACCAACAAGATTGGCGCTGGAGGAAGAGACCTTTATTCCTGAGGTACCATTGTTCTTAAAGGAGTGCTCAGTCGACCCTATGGATCTTCTTCTCCAAAGTTCATCTCCATCCTCTCCCTCGATCCCAAGAAATGCCTCCAAAAAGGAGACTACCTATAGATCTACCGCTTCTGCCACCAGATCTGAGACAGAGGAGTCCCTTCCAGCCCCATTGCCGGCGCTTCAACCTTCTCCACCGGCGGCCACGGTAGATCCGGAGCAGTTTAATCTGCTAATGCAGCGGGTTCAGGGCCTCACCGAAATGGTGCATGCCATGTGGCAGCCCTCGGTGGTGATTCCGTTAGGAAACCTGCCATCGAGATGTTAGGAACGGATCCTAAGGAAGAACACTTGGGCTAGCATACCTATCATCCCTAGGAAGGGAAAACAGAGAGCAGAGGATCCTTATTCGGATCATGATTTTTCTTCGGAAGAGACCTTCCCCATTTACAGTCGGAAGCCTTCCAAGATCTACGATCGAGACGACGTCCTCGATTGAAAATTGTGGAAAATGGACCGACGGATTGAGGAACTCCGTCACGTCGTCTCGGCTCATCATGACGATGTCCGTATCGATCCCCCCTTTCACTTCCCGAATTATCCAAGAGCCCGTTCTGCCGAACTTCAAGCTTCCCCTGGTTTGAAAGCTACGACGGAACCTCTGATCTGGTCGATCACCTGGAGGCCTTTCGGACTATGATGCTGCTCCATGGCGTACCAGACGTCATCTTATGCCGAGCTTTTTCGTCTACCTTAAAGGGAGCAGCAAGAAACTAGTACTCGGCATTGAAGCCGGGTACGATCTTCTCCTTTGACCTGATGAGCCATCAGTTTGCGGCTCACTTCGTTAGCTGCCGAGGTTCGGATTCTCTGATGAATATTAAGGATGGCCGAATGAAGTTCTTCAGTATCGCTGGTAGAAGGCCGAATGAAGTTCAGCCGCGTTTACAGACTCCCTCCGAGCGCAAGCGAGCTCGAACTCCTCGAGCTCGTCATCAAAGAAGCCCCGATAGAAGGACGCTCAGAAGTTCTCCCCTCAGAAGGTTTCACAACTATGTCCTCCTTAATGCTCCTAAAACTCAAGTTCTGATGGAAATTAAAAATCAACTATCAAGACCAGAAGAATTATGATCTTCCCCAAACAAGCGCAATCGAAGCAAGTACTGTTTGTATCATCATAATCACGGCCACGATACTGAAGAATGCATTCAGCTCCAAGACGAGATCGAGGAGCTCATCAGGAGAGGCCGGCTGGGTCGATTCCTCAAACGCCGGTCTGAAGCAAGAGAAGATTAGCCAAGGGCGCTACCGCAGCTAGAACCACCAATGTGAAAGGAATAACAAGGAGATCGGCCACCTTCCGGCATCATCAACGCCATCTTTGGAGGGCTTAATACTTCGGTGAGCCGCCATCTCTCAACTTCAGAGCCAGGGGAAGCTTGCCCCGAATTGGAAAGGCCTATATAAAATAGAGGAGGTCGTCCGGCCTGGAACTTATCACCGAAGTGGCTCGGTGGAACAACGCTCTCATGACCTTGGAATTTTTGAGGATGTACTACCGATAATTTTTCTTTAATAAAACTTCTGCATTTCAATATTATGGTTTCTTGGTGCAAAAACAATGTGATGACGGAAAAGAAGTAATCAATAGTGGCCATGTTAGGAACAGGAGGAGAACCTCGTCCTAACATGAGCAAGTCGAAGGCCTCGTTCATTTTAGACGAGATAAGAGAAGAGGCTCTAACAATGGTCCTTATGTGCCCCTACAGCCCATTAGAATAGGAGGAGAACCTCGTCTAACGTGAGCAAAGTCGAAGGCCTCATTCATTTTAGACGAGATGAGGGGAGAGCCCTGACAACAGCCTTTATGTGCCCCTACAATCCATTCGGAACAGGGAGAGAACCTCGTCCTAATGTGAGCAAAGTCAAAAACCTCGTTCATTTTAGACGAGATAAGGGGAGAGGCCCTGACAACGGTCTTTATGTGCCCCTACAGTCCGTTAGGAACAGGAGAGAATCTCATTCTAACGTGAGCAAAGTCGAAGGCCTCATTCATTTTAGACGAGATGAGGGGAGAGGCCCTGACAACGGTCTTTATGTGTCCCTACAGCCCGTTGGGAACGGGAGTAGAACCTCGTCCTAACGTGAGCAAAATCAAAGACCTCGTTCATTTTAGATGAGGTGAGAAGAGAGGCCCCACCTCGGCTGGAGGTAAGATCTCCTCCGAGCTTCAACTTCAACGTCAACGTCAACAGGAGATAAGATCTCCTTCATCCTCGGCTGGAGATAAGACCTCCCCTGAGCTTCAACTTCAACGTCAACAAGAGATAAGTTCTCCTTCAATCTCGGTTGGAGATAAGACCTCTCGAGCTTCAATTTCAACGTCAGCGTCAATAGGAGATAAGGTCTCCTTCACCTCGGTTAGAGATAAGATCTCCTCCGAGCTTCAACTTCAACGTCAGCGTCAACAGGAGATAAGATTTTTTTCAACCTTGGCTGGAGATAAGATCTCCGAGCTTCACGTCAACGTCAACAGGAAATAAGATCTCCTTCAACCTCGAATGGAGATAAGATCTCTTCAGCGTTCAACGCCAACCTCAACAGAAGATAAGATCTCCTTCAACTTCGGCTGGAGATAAGATCTTCCCCGAGCTTCAACTCCACGTCAACCTCAACAAGAGATAAGATCTCCCCCGAGCTCCAATCCTTCAACAGGAGATAAGATCTTCTTCAACCTCGACTGGAGATAAGATCTCCTCGAGCTTCAACGTCAATCTCAATAGGAAATAAGATCTCCTTCAACCTCGGCTGGAGATAAAATCTCCCCCGAGCTCCAATCCTTCAATAGGAGATAAGATCTCCTTCGACCTCGGCTGGAGATAAGATCTTCTCCAGCTTCAACTTCAACGTCAACGTCAACAGGAGATAAGATCTCCCTCACCTTGATCGGAGATAAAATTTGCCCCGAGCTTCAACGTTAACCTCAACAGGAGATAAGATCTCCTTTAACTTCGGCTGGAGATAAGATCTTCCCTGAGCTCCAATCCTTCAACAGGAGATAAAATCTCCTTCAACCTCGGCTGGACATAAGATCTCTCCCGAGTTTCAACGTTAACCTCAACAGGAGATAAGATCTCCTTCAATCTCGACTGGAGATAAAATCTCCTCCGAACTCCAACCCTTCAATAGGAGATAAGATCTCTGATAAGTACCATAAATTCACCAATAAAAATATTAATTTATCAATTAATTCATATTAATTTTTAAGAATTAATGATCAATTTATATATAATTTTTGAAAAATTAATATTTTTATTAATTAAAAAATAATAAAAATTAAAAAATAAATTTTATAATCAATAGAAAGAGCTCATTTTTTTTATCACAACGAAACAAATTTCGAGCAAAATGGAGCTAAAACGGAGAAGATATGAATTTTTAAAGAAATAAAATAAATAAAAATGAAATAAAAATGAAATAAAAAAAGAAAAACAGCTCAGCCGGCTTAAGCCTCCATGCCAAGCCAGCCATGCAAGCCGACTCAACCGGGAAAGCCGTCAGCCGATCCATGATCCAGGATAATCAATAGAAAGAGCTCATTTTTTTTATCACAACGAAACAAATTTCGAGCAAAACGGAGCTAAAACGGAGAAGATATGAATTTTTAAAGAAATAAAATAAATAAAAATGAAATAAAAAAAGGAAAATGGCTCAGCCGGCTTAAGCCTCCATGCCAAGCCAGCCATGTAAGCCGACTCAGCCGCGAAAGCCGTCAGCCGATCCATAATCCAGCCGTGGACCGCCAGCTCAGCAGCAACCGACGAATCACGGAGCGACACGTGGTGGACCTAGACCCTTAAAGGATTCCCAGAAAATCTATCGCAGCTCACAGGGCATTTTGATCTTTTTCACTCGGCAACAATAGTGCTGATTGGTTGCAGTGTACGGTGCAATCGGTCCATGCGGTCCATGGGAATAATAATTGCACGATCGGACGGCTGCGATAGCTTGCGGTCAAGATCAAATGGCTGTGGTTATTTTCGGATTTGATTCAGCTCCAGACTTCACGTGGATCGCCATCCAACGACAGCGCGCGATCCAGGGGATGATCCAATGGTCCAGAATGCTCCCGACGGTGATCAGGACTTCCAACGCGCGATTAGCTGCCCGATTTCCTCCATCAACGCGTGATCGAACGGCCAAAATTTAATCCGACCTGATTTGGACTGATACACATCCGATTTTGATGATTTTTGGTCCGTTGGATTCTTATTGACGACTAGATTTCATCCAGAGTAATAGAATTCGTATAGGACTCTTTTTAATCCAATTTTTACTCGGATTTCTCTATATTTTGACGATCAAAGAGCTCGTTAGTCCCACATTGCCTAGAAAAAAACTCTCCAGCCCTCCTAGCTCTATAAAAAGGACCTCAGGCCTCTAGAAATCAACAGATCTGATCAAGGTGAAGCTTTGATATAGAGGGAAGCTAGGCTATGGGTTAATGGCTGCTTCAAAGCAACGGGTGCCGAGAAGAAGAGCTGGGCTTCTACACCATCTTTCTACCAATGCCGATCCAAGATCAGGCTATTTTATTTTATTTTATTTTCTTTTTAAATTTTATGTATTTAAATTCTGAAATTTTAATTAATAAAAATTTTATTTTTTTTGCACTTTAATTTCATGCTCTTTATTTTTATTATAATTTAATTTTTATACTTTAATTATTATTTTTTATTTTATTACAAGTAGATGCTAAGATCTAACTAATAGATCTTAGTACCAAGTTTAAATTTCTGCATCTTTTAATTTTTGCTTTTAATTTTTCAACTTTACTTTTGATTCCAAAACTCAAATTCTTTTTTTTTCTTTTCAAAAATTAAAGATTTCAAATCTAAAACACTAACCTTCCCTGTGGATTCGATCCGACTCACTGCTATCTACGTATTTTTAATTATTTTAAGAAGTTGGATTAAACTGATAAACATGGTGTCTTAACGACAACATCGCGTTCCTATCAAGTTTTTGGCGCCGTTGCCGGGAAAGGCACGAATATTAAATTTTTGATCTCTTTAATTTTTTATAAATTAATTATAAATATTTTTTTAAATATTGCTTACTAACTTTTTATTTCTTTATTTTGTAGAAAAAAAAGAAGGGAAAAGGAAGAAAGCATCTAATTTTGGTGAGATCAATCCTAACCCTAGTCTTCTTTTCTTTTTATTATTCATTTTACTTTTAAATTAAGTTAAAAAAATATCCACTTAAATCTAATTAAAAATCTCATGATAAGATTAGAAATCCTAATTGTTTAGAGCATGCATCATATTAGTTTTATTTTTTTTTTGGTGATTGCTGGAGGCAAGATAAGCCTTTCAGAATTCAATTGGTTACATGCATCTAGTTTAAATTGTATAGAATCCTTTGATTGAAAATTTTTTTTTGTGCATATTCATATTAAACCAAATTAAGGGCATAACTCAATTAAACAAGATAAGATGGGAATTTGATCATCCTTCCTTGGCCCACAAACAACCAACTAGCATCCTGTATTGACCCAAGCCTTTAATTTTAAAATCAATTAGACATCAACCCTAGGAACTCAAGCTTAATAGGATAAAGAACCCTAAGAGTTGAACCAGACTAGGATTAGTCAATTTGACTAGTGTCTAGGAAAGTGGTTCAGGGACGATTAGGCCCGAAGGAAGGTGGTTTCTAATTGGTTCCGTTAGCTTATCTGGCCAAGCACAATTGATGTCTAAGGCAAGCAATGGGGGAACTCCCACTGACCTTACACTTATCTGGCCAGTTGATTGGCTGATCTTACACTTGGAGGGCTTGAAGGTGACCTTGGCACTTAGGAGCTGTCTAAATCTAGGATAACCATGTCAGAATTGATTGATCAACTTGATTGCTAACCAATATTAAACCTAATTCTTTTCTCTTTTCTTAGCTCTAGGACTCCTTAGGACCTCTTCTCTAGAACTCTTTTTCTTCTCCTTTCTCCTCTAAAAATAAAATAAAATAAAATAAAATTAAATTAAATTAAACTAACTAAAAAATATTTAAAATGATAATTAAATTAAATTAAATTAAAATTAATAAATAAAATAATTTAAAAAATTTAATTTTTAATATAATAAAATAATAAAAAAAATATAAATATAAAAGATTCTAAAAATTTTAAAAAAATTCTGAACCACACGTTAGGGTTGCACTAGTACATATACGGTAGGCAATTACTTTACCTGATCTAGTTGAACCCAACCATAACATTGAAAGATTGAACCGTATTAAATTCGATGGCTGAAAATTTTAAAGAACCACCTAAGCAGATTAAGGAGTATTTTATCCCTTCTACTTATAGCCCATCGACTTGTATTCAGTTATCTGATATCCATGCTACCCACTATGAGATCAAGTCGACCACAATCCATATGCTTCCATCTTTCTACGGAAATACCAATGAAGATTCTTACAAACATCTAGATGAATTCTTAGAAATTTGCTCTACGGTAAAAATTCAAAATTTAACTAATGATGCCCTCAGACTAATTTTATTTTTCTTATCATTAAAAGACAAAGCCAAGTACTGGCTTGGCACAATAGGGAGATCAATTAAAACTTGAGCTGAATTGCAAAGTGAATTTTTTTAGAAATTTTATCCCATAGGCCGAACCAACATTATGAGACGAGTTCAGGGGAACAGATTCACGAGTCATGGGAGAGACTTAAGGAACTTCTTAGAAAATGCCCACACCATGGTTTGTCTAAGTGGCAAATAGTTCAAGCATTCTATGAGGGTTTAGGAGACCAATACAGACAGATGGTAGATGCATCCTGTGGAGGTGCATTCATGAACAAGAGTGAGGACGAAGCCTATACCTTATTTGAAATCCTGAGTGAAAACTCAATTAACCATGCTTCGTTATCTTTCTACCAAACCTAGGCAGGAATCCATGAATTTAAACATCTAGAATCTAGTCCTAAGGCTGATTCAAATTTGATAAATAAAGTAGACTTTCTTGCTCAGAAATTAGATTAAGTCCTAACCCTAGGTCATCAATCTCCTGCACAATTCACATCATCTTCTAATTATCAAGAGATTTGTTCAATCTATGCTAGCCCAACCCATCATATGAATGAATGTCCTAAGGCTGCATAATTTTCATCTTTTATCCAAGAATAAGTCCAAGCTGTTCAAGACTACTCCAAGTCGGTTAATGATCCATTTTCAAATTCATATAACTCTGGCTGGAGAAACCATCCTAATTTTTCTTGAAAACCACAACAGACTCAGGCTCAGACCCAAACTTCATCAGTGCAAAATTATCAGAATAGACCTCAATATCAGAACTATGCTTATAATAGAGGTCAGCCTAGTCAGCCTTTCCAGCCACCACATCATAATCAGCCCTCATACCCACCTCCTCAACAGACCAATCTAGCTGACAATAGATTTAATCAACTTCAACAATTAATTCTGAATCAACAACAATCGATCTTAACTCAACAACAATCTATCGCCAGGCTAGAAGCTCAAATAGGACAATTAGTTGAGTCTAATACGAGGAGAGAACTAGATCAACTACCGAGCCTATCAATTTTAAACAACCCACCTAATGTCCACCAACCACCTAGACCAAGTTATCAATTTAATGTCTCACTTAAGAATCCCCAATTTGAGAATGCCAAAGTAATTCCTGAACTTAAAAGCTATAGGATTCTTATGGACCCATACCAAGACCAGGTAAGAGAAGCTAGTACTGATGCTAGTAAAATAAAAATTTAGAGAAACAGGTTAGTACTGAGACTAACCACATAGACCGAGCCGGAAATTAGTACCGATGCTGGTTTCAGTTTAAATGAGATAGACATAGGAATAAAGAGAATAGATGATTTACCTGAAACTTATAAACCTAAAAGCCTATTCCCTTCAACCCTAGAAGCCGATTCTTTTCACAAAAATCAAGAGGCACGTAATGAAGTGTCAATGGAGTTGTTTAAGCAAGATCACATTAATTTACCTCCAGAATTAAAATCACCTTTTGTCACCATTCCAACACCTATTGAATCAAATTTAACTTCTAATACTAAAACTCCATTCATGAGCATTTTAGAAGAACAAATATGAGAAATTCTTAATAAACATGGGTCTGAGAATGGGGTCATAAATTATGTTCCCCTAATTAACAATGAATATATCAATAATGGGATTATAAATCAACTTCTGAGATTGACAATCCAAAATCATTGGAATTTGTCAATCCAATATTTGACACAGGGTAGTAAGCTACATTGTGTCTGGCTGAAGACGGTAAACTTAGCGCTTGTTGGGAGGCAACCCAATATTTAGTTTTCTTTAGTTTAATTTATCTTTTTATTTGATTTTCTTTTTAGGACATATTGAGGGAGAGCTTAAATTTTCAAAGGCATGTGCTAAAATATAGTCATGTTCTTTATTACACCCTTTATTTTTTTTCTCCATTGAGGACAATGTTGATTAAGTGGAGGGGACAAAAATTAAAATTTTAAAATTTTAAGTCCTCGAAAAAGTTAGTATTTAGTATTTAGACACCTGATTATACTTAACAATTGAATTAAACTAAGCATTTTTAAAAGAAAATTGATACACAAATTAGAGAATCTGTGAGATATTGAGGAATCAAGTATTAAGAAAATTCAATAAAGAATTATGTCTAGAATATAAAAAAAATTTTCTTGGAGCATTTCTAATTATTTCTACTAGCATCAAAGAAAAGTCTACTTTTTATAGGCTTGTGTAGGGTAACTATACGTTTCTTCATATAAAAAATTTATTTTAATAAAATAGTTTTCAAGTACTTCTCACTGAGTAACCGGGCCTCTTTGCCTAAGCAAGCATTGAGTTTTGCGTCAAAAGATGGGAAGGGCAAAGAAGCTCGTTGTAAAGCTAGTCTTAACTCGTAGTCTATTTGATTCGAGTTAGTAAGCCCGAGGGGTATTCTATACCTAATGCCCTAAAGCCAACTGATTTGGGAGTCATTGGCTCAAGACTCGCTACATGGATCAAATAGAAAGCTTAAGGGATTAAGACACTCAATAGTGATACAATATTTAAAAAAAAAAAATTTTCCAACTGAGTAATTGGGTCCCGTTGCCTAAGTAAGCAATGATATTCACGTCAAAAAGTGGGCAATGTGAAAATAAAAATCAATAAATGAAGGACGGAAGTAGCAATACACTTGTCTATATGAAAGTTTAGACAAATCAGAGATAAAGGTGAGATAATCTAGAAAAAGTTCAGAAAAATTTAATGTTCTTTACTTAATTTTTCTATTGATAAGTATTAATACCCCAATGATATGTCTCATTTAAGCTCTACTGAATATCAATGGCCATTTTGAAAATTGTTTAGGTAAAATTCGAAACTCTAAAGTTAAAAGGTATTTAAAACTAAATTCTTTCTTTATTCGAGGACGAGCAAAGCTTAAGTTAGGGGGTGTGATAAGTATAATAAATTCATCAATAAAAATATTAATTTATCAATTAATTCATATTAATTTTTAAGAATTAATGATCAATTTATATATAATTTTTGAGAAATTAATATTTTTATTAATTAAAAAAATAATTAAAAAATAATAAAAATTAAAAAATAAAATTTTATAATCAATAGAAAGAGCTCGTTTTTTCTGATCACAACGAAACAAGTTTTGAGCAAAATGGAGCTAAAATGGAGAAGATATGAATTTTTAAAGAAATAAAATAAATAAAAATAAAATTAAAAAAAATGGCTCAGCTGGCTTAAGCTGCCACGCCAAGCCAGCCATGCAAGCCGACTCAGCTGTGGAAGCTGTTAATCGATCCACGATTCAGATGTGGACCGCCAACTCAGCAGCAACCGACGAATCACGGAGCGACATGTGGTGGACCTAGACCCTTAAAGGATTCACAGAAAATCTATGGCGGCTCACAAGGCATTTTGGTCTTTTTCACTCGGCAACAAGAGCGCTGATTGGTTGTGTTGGGGATAAATCCCACTCCTGCCGAAGCCCGGTCCGACGCTCAGCATAATGCAAACAGTAGCCACAGAAGAACTTCAGCGCACTGGTCTAGCCGAACTCTTTCAGCCGACCGAACTCCTTCAGCCGGCCGAACTGCCTAGCGGCCGAACTCCCCAAGCAGTCGTCCCTCGGTCGAACTCAGCGATCGCCCTCGTCGAACTTCGGACGACCGAGCTCTTACTGAACTCTCAAGCATCCAAGCCTCAGCCGAAGTCCAACAGCCGGTCGAACTCCCAAACGGCCGAGCTTTGGATTCTCAGTGGCCGAACTCTTCAGCGGACGAGCCTTAGCTGCATACCTCCAACCAGACGCCTATGGGAGCCGAACCCCCTCCTATCCTCCTCTTCAGGAGCCCGAACTCCTCTGAAATGGGCACACGACGAAGGCCTTCAACCCTTCATTCGGCAAGCTCTGCAGCCACTCACCATCAGTCAGTCCTTCCGCAGGCGATAGCGAACTCCACTGTCAGGCGGCGATGGCTGTCACCCTCAATCCGCCGCACACGGCACCATCCCGTGAGACTGACTCCGCCGAACCTCGAGCGGCCCGCCAGCACGCGGCTGCAGTTGTCACCATCAACAAGCTCCACTATATAAAGGACCCTCCCGACACGCCTAAGGCTAAGCTCTCTGACCCTCTAATCTCTCTGAGCTCTCCTCTCTCTCTAAGCTTCGGAACTCATTCCGAGCACTCCATTCCTGTTGGCCGAAAACTGACTTGACCCGTCGGAGGGTCCTGACGGAGCCACCCCCCCATCGGCTCCGGACGGGACTTCATTTTGCAGGTCCCCGACGGCGACCTCGGCGGCCCCCGACTCCGGCAACCTCCGGCGATGATCAGATTTCTGCACCAACAGATTGGCGCTAGAGGAAGGGCCTGAACCTTCGAGGTTCCCTTGTTCTTAAAGGAGTGCTCGGACGATGATTCTCTTCCCTCTCCGGAGATCCGTTCCTTTTCTCTTCCGACTAGAAAGTTCTCTCCCGAAGAGAAAGCTTCGGCGCGGCCTCGAGAGCTCCGCGATCGATCCCTCGGCGACCGTCTGCTCCCATTGCAGCCCCGGTAGCCAGGCTCCATCCGAAGCCACCGCAGATGTAGAGCAGCCCTGGATGGGCTCGCGGCCCCACCGAGATGATACAAGCCGCACGACAACCTTGAGCAGAGACTTTACCAGCAAGCCCACCATGAGGATGTGAGGAACTGGCCTTGAGGGGGAGCGTTTGAGCATACCAATCGCAATCGCATTTGGGAAGGAGAAACGGAGAGTCGAACTTCTCTCGCGGAAGGCCTCGCAGGAAAGCAGAGAGAAGTTCGGCTTAAGCGAGGCCGAACCCCCACTTGAGTCCGTCATCGAGGAAGCCCCGACAGAGGGCCATGGACATCCTCAGGAGAAGGTTTTGCAAGGAAGTGGAGTGAAGTTCGGCCGCGTCCAAGGAGGTGGAGTGAAGTTCGGCAACGTCCACAACCTCTCCAGCGTAGGGAAAGCCGAACTCCACCTCGAAGCAAAGCCGAACTTCCCTTCGAGGCTCCTCATCCGAGTGAAGTTCGACGCAAGCGAGAACGGACGAAGTTCGACGGGAGCAAGGCCTAACTCTCTTTGAAGCTCATCGACGAAGTTCGGCGTAAGTGAGGCCGAACTCCACCTTGAAGCTCATCAGCTCATCGATGAAGTTCTCCCGCGGAATGAAGTTCGGCGGAAGGCCGAACTCCTCAGCTCATCATCGAAGTGAAGTTCGGCACAAACAAGGGCGGAGCAAAGTTCCCCCGCGGAATGAAGTTCGGCACAGGCAGGGGCGGAGAAAAGTTCCCCGCGGAGTGAAGTTCGGCACAAACAAGGGCGGAGCAAAGTCCCCACGAAATGAAGTTCGGCACAGGCAGGGGCGGAGAAAAGTTCCCCGCGGAATGAAGTTCGACAAAAACGAGGGCGGAGGAAAGTTCTCCCATGGAGAATGAAGTTCGGCGGAAGGCCGAACTCCTCGGCTCATCATCGAAGTTGCACAAACAAGGGCGGAGCAAAGTCCCCGCGAAATGAAGTTCGGCACAGGCAGGGGCGGAGCAAAGTTCCCCGCGGAATGAAGGCGGAAGGCCGAACTCCTCAGGTCATCATCGAAATGAGGTTCGGCACAAACGAAGGCGGAGGAAAGTTCTCCCGCGGAATGAAGTTCGGCGGAAGGCCGAACTCCTCAGGTCATCATCGAAATGAAGTTCGGCACAAACGAGGGAGGAAAGTTCTCCCGCGGAATGAAGGCGGAAGGCCGAACTCCTCAGGTCATCATCGAAATGAGGTTCGGCACAAACGAAGGCGGAGGAAAGTTCTCCCGCGGAATGAAGTTCGGCGGAAGGCCGAACTCCTCAGGTCATCATCGAAATGAAGTTCGGCAAGGCCGAACTCTCCCTTTGAAGCTCATCAATGAAGTTCGGCGCAAGTGAGGCCGAACTCCACCTTAAAGCCCACCATCACAGTGAAGTTCGGCGCAAGCGGTGGCGGAACGAAGTTCTCCCACGCATGAAGTTCGGCATAAAGGAGGCCGAACTCCGCAGCAGATCACCCAAGTGAAGTTCGGCCGCGCTCGAGACCGCCCCAGGGCGATCGAGGCCGAACTCCCCCTCAAGTACTCGCTACAACGAATTCACGGGAGGTGCAATAAAGTTCGGGCAAGCAAAGCCGACCCCCTCTCTGCGAGCAGGGAAGTCCGGACAAAGAAGCATGAAGTTCTCCCACGGAAAGTTTCGCGGAAAAGCGGAATGAAGCTCCACGCAAGCGAAGCCCGAACTTCTCGAGCTCACCGCAAAGGAAGCCCCGACAGAAGGGTGCAAAGAAATCCTCCTCCCGAAGGATTCCGCAGCTACGACCCGCTCCTCTAACTCGAATTCTCGGCGAAGTTAAGAGCCAGCCGCCAAGACCTGAAGGACTACGGCCTCCCCAAACGTGCGCGATCGAAGCAAGTAAAGCCCCTACCATCGCGACCACGGCTACGACACTGAGGAATACGTTCAGCTCCAAGACGAGATTGAAGAGCTCGTCAAAAAGGGACGACGGGATAAATTCCTCCGACGCCAGTCTGAAGCAGGAGAAGATCGGCTAAAGGCGCTGCCGTAACTAGAAAAGACAAGAAGGTCGGCCGCCTCGCGGCGTCATCAACGCCACCCCGGGGAGGAGCTAGGAGCTAGCTACATCGGTGATTCGTCGTCCCCCAGCGACAAAGTCAAGAGAAGCATGTTCCAAATTAAGGAGGCCAGCATGTAATAGAGGAGGTCGTCTGGATGGGACTCGCTGCCCGAGGGAACTCAGAAGAACAACACCCCGACGACCCTCAAACGGAAATGTGCTGCGAGTGGCTTCCCCTCGGAGAAAGAAGCGAGCAAAAATGGCCCGTTAGGAACAGGAGGAGAACCTCGTCCTAGCGTGAGCAAAGTCGAAGGCCCCGTTCACAAAGGACGGGATGGGGGGAGAAGCACGGACGACGGTCCGAATGTGCCCCCGCAGCCCGTTAGGAACAGGAGGAGAACCTCGCCCTAGCGTGAGCAAAGTCGAAGGCCCCGTTCACAAAGGACGGGATGGGGGGAGAAGCATGGACGACGGTCCGAATGTGCCCCCGCAGCCCGTTAGGAAAAGGAGGAGAACCTCGCCCTAGCGTGAGCAAAGTCGAAGGCCCCGTTCACAAAGGACGGGATGGGGGGAGAAGCACGGACGACGGTCCGAATGTGCCCCCACAGCCGTTAGGAACAGGAGGAGAACCTCGTCCTAGCGTGAGCAAAGTCGAAGGCCCCGTTCACAAAGGACGGGATGGGGGGAGAAGCACGGACGACGGTCCGAATGTGCCCCCACAGTCGGTTAGGAACAGGAGGAGAACCTCGTCCTAGCGTGAGCAAAGTCGAAGGCCCCGTTCACAAAGGACGGGATGGGGGGAGAAGCACGGACGACGGTCCGAATGTGCCCCCACAGCCCGGTTAGGAAACAGGAGGAGAACCTCGTCCTAGCGTGAGCAAAGTCGAAGGCCTCGTTCACCTAAAACGAGATGGGGGGAGAGGCGAGGACGACGGTCCCCATGTGCCCCCACAGCCCGTTGGAACAGGAGGAGAACCTCGTCCTAACGCGAGCAAGGTCGAAGGCCTCGTTCACCTAAAACGAGATGGGGGGAGAGGCGAGGACGACGGTCCCCATGTGCCCCCACAGCCCGTTAGGAACAGGAGGAGAACCTCGTCCTAACGCGAGCAAGGTCGAAGGCCTCGTTCACCTAAAACGAGATGGGGGGAGAGGCGAGGACGACGGTCCCCGTGTGCCCCCACAGCCCGTCGGGAACAAGGAGGAGAACCTCGTCCTGACGCGAGCAAGGTCCGAAGGCCTCGTTCACCTAAAACGAGATGGGGAACAGGAGGGGAACCCCGTCCTGACGTGAGCAAGATCCGAGACCGAGGCCTCAAAGTCTACGGCAAGCCTCGGCTTGCGGAAGATCGAGTACCGCCCCCGAGCGCCCACATCAACCTCGGCCGCAGGAGACGAGATCTCCCCCAAGCGACCGCGACAACCTCGGCTGCGGGAGAGGAGGTCTCCCCCGAGTCAACTTCGGCTGATGGAGACAATGTCGCCCCCGAGGAGCTCAACTCTAACCTCGACCACAGAAGGCGAGATTTACCTCGGCTTCAACATCGACTTCATCAACTTTGGCCGGAAATGAGTTCCGCTTCAACTCCAAACATCGGCTGGAGATGAGACCTCCCCCGAGCTTCAGCTGCAACAAGTGCGGGGCCCGGAAGAAGACTTCGGCAGTCGCCTGTTTTGGTACTCCCTTCGAATTTCAAACTCGGGAGTGGGGGGACTACTGTTGGGGATAAATCCCGCTCCTGCCGAAGCCCGGCCCGACGCTCAGCATAATGCAAACAGTAGCCACAGAAGAGCTTCAGCGCACTGGTCTAGCCGAACTCTTTCAGCCGGCCGAACTCCTTCAGCCGGTCGAACTGCCTAGCGGCCGAATTCCCCAAGCAGTAGCCCCTCGGCCGAACTCCTCAGCGGTCGCCCTCGCCGAACTTCGGACGACCGAGCTCTTACCGAACTCTCAAGCGTCCAAGCCTCAGTCGAAGTCCAACAGCCGGCCGAACTCCCAAACGGCCGAGTTTCGGATTCTCAGCGGCCGAACTCTTCAGCGGACGAGCCTTAGCTGCATACCTCCAGCCAGACACCTATGGGAGCCGAACCCCCTCCTATCCTCCTCTTCAGGAGCCCGAACTCCTCCGAAATGGGCACACGACGAAGGCCTTCAACCCTTCATTCGGCAAGCTCTGCAACCATCACCATCAGTCAGTCCGCCGCACCGCGGGCGATAGCGACCCACTGTCAGGCGGCGATGGCTGTCACCCTCAATCCACCGCACACGGCACCATCCCGTGAGACTGACTCCGCCGAACCTCGAGCGGCCCGCCAGCACGCGGCTGCAGTTGTCACCATCAAGCTCCACTATATAAAGGACCCTCCCGACACGCTAAGGCTAAGCTCTCTGATCTCTAAACTCTCCTCCTCATCTCTAAGCTCCGGAACTCATTCCGAGCACTCCATTCCTGTTGGCCGAAAACTGACTGGACCGTCGGAGGGTCCTGCCGGAGCCACCCCCCACCAGCTCCGGACGGGACTTTGTTTTGCAGGTCCCCGACGGCGACCTCAGCGGCCTCGACCCCAGCTACCTCCGGCGACGATGAGTTTTTGCACCAACAGGTTGCGATGTACGATGCAACCGGTCCACGCGTTCCATGGAAACAGTAATTGTGCGATCGGACAGCTGCGGTAGCTTGCAGTCAAGATCAAACGACTGTGCTTATTTTCGGATTTGATTTAGCTCCAAACTTCATGCGGATTGCCATCCAACGGCAGCGTGCGATCCAAGGGATGATCCAACGGTCCAGAACGCTCCCGACGGTGATCAGGACTTCCAACGCACGATTAGTGGCCAGATTTCCTCCATTAACGCACGATCGGATGGCCAGAATTTAATCCGACTTGATCTGGGCTGATACACATCCGATTTTGATGATTTTTGGTCCGTTGGATTTCTATTGACGATCAGATTTCATCCAGAACAATAGAATTCGTCCAGGACTCTTTTTAATCCGATTTTTACTCGGATTTCTTTACATTTTGACGATCAAAGAGCTCTTTAGTCCCACATTGCCTAGAAGAAAACTCTCCAACCCTCCTAGCTCTATAAAAAGGACCCTAGGTCTCTTGAAATCAACAGATTTGATCAAGGTGAAGCTTTGATACAGGGGAAAGCCAGGCTATGGGTTAATGGCTGCTTCAAAGCAACGGATGCCGAGAAGAAGAGCTGGGCTTCTACACCATGTTTCTGCCAATGTCGATCCAAGATCAGAGATTAGGCTATTTTATTTTATTTTCTTTTCTTTTTAAATTTCATGTATTTAAATTATGAAATTTTAATTAATAAAAATTTTATTTTTTTTGCACTTTAATTTCATGCTCTTTATTTTTATTGTAATTTAATTTTTGCACTTTAATTATTGCTTTTTATTTTATTGCAAATAGATGCTAAGATCTAACTAGTAGATCTTAGTACCAAGTTTAAATTTCTGTATCTTTTAATTTTCGCTTTTAATTTTCCGACTTCACTTTTGATTCCAAAACTCAAATTTTTTTCCTTTTCTTTTCAAAAATCAAAGATTTCAAATCTAAAACACTACCTTCCTTGTGGATTTGATCCGACTCACTGCTATCTACGTATTTTTAATTATTTTAAGAAGTTGGATTAAACTGATAAACACGGTGTCTTAAGGATAACATCGCGTTTCTATCAATCTCCTTCAACCTTGGCTGGAGATAAGATCTCCCCCGAGCTTCAACCTGAACGGTGCAGAGCCAAGAAGAGGATTTTAGCAGTCGTCTTTTTTTGTACTCCCTTCCTTCGAATTTCAAATTCGAGAGTGGGGGGACTATTGTTAGGGATAAATTCCACTTCCGTCGAAATCCAGCATGATGCTTAACCTAATGTTACTGGTAATCACGGAAGAGCTTTGATCGAAAATTCTTCTCTAATGGCTGAACCTTAGCCGAACTCCTTTAGCCGGCCGAACTCCTCAGCAATCGAACCCCAGCCGAATTCTTTCAACGACCAAGCCCTAGCCGAACTCTTTCAGCGACTGAACTCCTCCAGGAGCCGAACTCCTTCCGGACCTCTACTTCAGATGGATTCCTCTAGGAGCCGAACTTCTTCCGGATCTCTACTTCAGTCGGATTCTTTCAGGAGCCCAACTCTCTTCGGATTTCTTCCTCAATCGGATTCCTCCAAGCGCCGAACTTCCTCCGGACTTCTCCTTCAGATGGATTCCTCCAGGAGCCGAACTTCTTCCAGACTTCTCCTCCAGTCGAACTTCTCTACCAGTCGAACTCCTTCAGCCGAACTTCTCCACCAGTCGGACTCCTTCTGGACTTCTCGATCAGTCGAACTTCATCCGGATTCCTCCAGCGGATTACTTTTAGATTTCAAGTAGCATTCCTTTCGGATGACTTCCTCTAGCCGTATTCCCTTTAGTAGTCCGAACTCCTCTGGAATTGACATGCATCAAAGCTCTTTACCACTCCACATGGCTCCGAGTGGCCTGCTACTCGGGAGTGGGGGGACTATTGTTGGGGATAAATTCCGCTTCCATCGAAGTCCAGCCTGATACTTAGCCTAATGCAACTAGTAATCACGGAAGAGCTTCGATCGAAAATTCTCCTCCAACGGCCGAATCTTAGCCGAACTCCTCAGCGATCGAACCCCAACCGAACTCCTCCAGCGGTTGAATCCCAACCGAATTTCTTCAATGGCCGAGCCCTAGTCGAACTCTTTCAGTGGCTGAACTCCTTCAGGAGCTGAACTCCTTCCGGACCTCTGCTTCAGATGGATTCCTTCAGGAGCCGAACTCCTTCCGGACCTCTACTTCAGTCGGATTCCTCCAAGAGCCTAACTTCCTCCGACTTCTTCCTCAGTCGAATTTCTTCAGGAGCCGAACTTTCCTCGAACTTCTCCTTCAGATGCATTCTTCTAGGAGCCGAACTTCTTTCGGACCTCTCCTTCAGTCGGATTCCTTCAGGAGCCGAACTCCTTCCGGACTTCTTCTTTAATCGGATTCCTCCAGGAGCCGAACTCTCTTTGGACTTCTCCTTCAGTCGGATTCCTCCAGGAGCCGAACTTCCTCCGAACTTCTCCTTCAGTCGAACTTCTCCACCAGTCAAACTCCTTTAGTCGAACTTCTCCACCAGTCGAACTCTTTCTGGACTTCTCCATCAGTCGAACTCCATCCGGATTCCTCCAGTGGATTACTTCCAGATTTCAAATAGCATTCCTTCCGGATGACCCCCTCTAGCCATATTTCCTTTAGGAGTCCGAACTTCTCTGGAATTGACATGCGTCAAAGCTTTTTACCCCTCCACGTGGTCCCGAGCGGCCTATTATCGGACGGCTCGGGCTATCACTATCAGTCTGCTACAGGTGGCACTACAGACAACGCCTTTCTCCGTGACAGACTCCAGGCGGCCCGCTATCAGACGGCTGTAGTTATCACTATCAGTCTACTACAGGCAGCGCTTTTCTTCGTGACAAACTCCACGCGGCTCCGAGCGGCCCGCTACCAGATGGCTACGGCTGTCACTATCAATTTGCTACAGGCTCCGTCTATAAAAAAGGATCATTCAGATACGTTTTCTCTAAACTCTCTTCTCCTTCTCAAAACTCTGTCGATCTCTTTTCTGAGTACTCTATTTCTGTTGGCCAGAAGAGCTGACTTGATCGTCGGAGGGTCCTGACGGAGCCACCACCACCGACTCCAGACGGGACTTTGTTTTGCAGGTCATCCACGGCGACCTCTTCTTCCTCGGCTCTAGCTCAATCCGACGTCAACCAGATTTTGCACCAACACTAACTATATGAATTTGGTGAAGTGCAAATAGCAATGTGGTGAAATGAAGAAATGCATATTCTCTGAGGGACCCATGTTTTTCCATGCTTACTAGTTTGTGAACAGTCAAAACAAGAGAATAGTGATGGTCTTGTAATTCTGTGAAGGATGTCTGCTACTAAATGCAATTTCATGAGTTAGAATGAATAGGCAACTGGAGTCACATGTTTTAGTAGAATGGACTTGAAATTAGATGTTATGTATCCTTAATTTCTTACACAAGAATAACAGGTTATTACTGAAAGACAAATCTTCTACTGCTTTTTAGTGATGCTGACTTCATATATACTGAAGTTTCTGATGTACTCACATCAGTGTTCTAACTCTTATTTATGGGGAATAACTCATGCCATAAATGCCAACAATCAATATGGTGCATCGGAAGGGTCATATAAAGGATCGAGACTTCTCAAGGAAGAATATGAAGCAAGCTCTAATCTGACGGCAAACATTCTATTGTCAAAGGAATTTTGATGGCAAGCTGAGTGCCATCAAAAGGATATTAATGGTAAACCATTCCTCACCAAAAGAAGGGTCCAATGGCGATGCATTCACCATCAGAGGTTTTCAATGGTGCTATGATCAGTCAGAGCCAGAAGGTTCCATATCCCACCTTTATTCCGCCAGCAAAGTAGTCACTATTAGAAAGCAATTGACAATTCAATGCTCATCATCAAAAGCCAAACAATGGTGAGTAGGTCATTGTCAAAAGGGTACTACTAGAAGGCTTGCTTGCAAAGCAACCAAATCCAAGATGGATTCCATCATATCTGACAGTGTCTCACCAACCATTTAAAACTCAGAGCACCATTTGAGGATCACAAAATCAAGTTTGTCTCAAAGATGCAGTCTAGGGCATGTCATATAGACCTCATCATCAAATGACATTTGATGGAAATTAGTTCGTTATTGCAAGGAAATCTCGACCCATGGCAAGAATACTTAGTTTGTAAGTTTAGGAGTTTGTTCATGACTTATTTTCGAACTCTAAGGACACCCCTCAACCCTCTCTCTTGTAAGGGGTTCCAAAGCCTATAAATGCCCCTATATACTCATTGTTTTTCATCAATCAATAATGTTTGCTTTCTCTTGAGTGCACGCTAACTTGTTTTTGCTCTAAATATTTATGTATGATGGATTTTGTGCAAGCCTTGGTTGGTTCCATGGATCGGTGGTGAGGCTAGTTAGAATCCTTGGTTGTGGTGTGTTATGGTGGTGTCATTTGGTGGAGCCCCCTTGGTAGCAGTGGAGCCTCTAGGTAGTGAGGTGGTAAGCTGCTAGTTATCCCCTTGGCATTTTAATTTCTTTGTTTCCCTTAGCCTTTAGATTTTAATATCTATCTTCTGCTTTCTTATTTCTGGGTTTAGTTTAATTTTTACTCATTAGTTTAGATTATTACTTAGCTAGTCCGATCTTTCACTAGATAGCATTGAAGCTAATGTCACACCCTCCCTGCCTGCATTGTGGTACTAGAGCTTTGTCTTTCCTACTAGTATTGTGCTAACAATATTTCTTATAAACCTTTGCTTGCTTATATGGTGCTTGCATGCTTAGAATAGGGCTTAATTAAATTTTATTAGATTTAGATTTTATTTGGATACAAAAAGATGCTTTTAAAATTTTTGCTACTTTTAAAAGCTATTTTCATTTTCTAATTAGGATTAATCTATCTTCCAATTTTGATTAGATTGCTAGTAGCATGAGGTGTATTGCTGGGAGTCGAACTTTGTTCGTTCCTTAATTGTTTACTTTCTTGCTTAAGTGAGTGTGTTTAGATCTCCTATTTCGGGATGGTTTGAGGGCTTGTTTGGGTCTCGTCATGATTTCTTTTGGAGGTTCGACTTTGGTTTCTCACTCGTAGGCATCCTCTCCATTCACTTATAACCCTAGCTACATACCTCTTTTGCAACCTAACCTAACCAAGCAAAAGGTAAGGTGGTTCATTCCCTCAGGACCTTATCCTTGCTACTAGCGAGCCTTCTGTTATAGCTAGGTCCTACATGTACTCCAAGGCATTTGATAGCAAGACCCCTATTAGAATTCTACTGATGGCTAAGTTCTCATCATTAGAATCCCAACTGGTGGCCAACATCCACCATGGGATTAGAAGTAGTCTTAGCATCCTTAACATTCAACAACACCCTGTACACCATCAAAAGGCATATGATGGTGGTAATTTCACCATCAGAGCCTAACAATGGTAAAGCACTCACCATCTAAAACCTAATTGATGGCCAGAATCCACCATCAAATTGAAAGTGGCCCCTTCTGGTCTTAGCATCTAACTATAGTTTGTACACTTCAAAAATACTTCTGATGGCACCTTATCGACTGTTGAATCCTTTCTAATGAGACTAGTCCAAACATCAAACCAAGTCGAAGCCAAATGCTTACCAGCCAATGTTTGTCTGAAGAGCATCTTTGCATTAGTCGAAAGCTACTGGTGTCTACCACAACCATGAGTCCAACCAGCTACACCAAATCTCAAGCTAGACATTATGAAGGATGATTCTTGCAAAACAAGGATATCCTAAGGTTGGTGCAAACAACCATGTAAGGCATGTTAGCACACATACAAGCAGTTCCAATCCAACAACTAACAACCTAACAATGAGAAGCTTCAAAATCTCAACAAGAGATCACACTATAATCATTGCAAGAACCTTTCAGCATTTAAGATGTTGTGAGAGAGTGTAGTTAATGATTGAGACAAATTCGTACTTCACATCTCCAAAGCTAGTTGAAAAATTGAACCTCAAGGGTGAAGATCTCTAGGGCGGTATGATGTGAGCTTACTCAATGGCTCTATCATCCACATAAGTTAGCATATCTAGTGCCTTTTCAATAGAGGCCTAGTTTGAATGAAGAAGTATGGTGTAAACATACTCCCTATGGAGAATTGTCACATCCTATTAGGGAAGTCTTGGAAATGCAATGCAAGGCCATGTAAAATCACCAAGTCCAAAATTATACCATCACCATTAATGGAAGGAGGATCACCAATATGCCATAAAGACAAGGCCTTTCTAAAGGAAGGACACCTGAAATGCCACTCACCTCCTAAAGAGTGAGCACCGAGCTTGCCTGTTGAAGATGTCCTCAAAGCTTAGATCACAAAGTGGACTAGTAACATGGAACCTCCTATAGATATTTTTGAAGAAGCTCAGCCTTTAAAGATCATTGACAAATATACATCTCGAGGAAAAGGGGAGAGCTTAATCAGAGACACGCTACTAGAATGCAAAATATTTGTTGACTTCCCCCTTATGCCTGGGTAGCTCATGAGGCTAAATAGGCATGTATGTTAGAAAGTTTATGGCTCATGGAAGACTTCACAATCTTTATCCAGGGAATTCCATTACCAAATTCAATGCATTAGAAAGAAAGCCTTGGTAAATATGAAGAACCACAATGGCGGAAGGAAGGATAGCACATGATGCCCTTCGATCCAAGCAACATGACAAGCACATTCTTAATGTTCAAGGACTAACTAGTTCTTGGAGCCATTCATGGTGCATGACGAAGTAGGGTTGAAATCAGATTGGATATAGATTGGATATTAGTATATATCCATATCCATATTTATTTTAAATGGATATGAATACACATTGGATACTAAGAGTATGGATATAAATATGAATATAAGTCGGATAATTAAACTTTATGACCACCAAATCAAAGATATTACTAAGTGGATGGTAAATCAAATTAATAGCATGTTAATATGGTTATTATTTCTCTTACGAATTTATAAGTGCTATATAAAATTAAATAAAATTACAAATATAATAAGGTATTCAGATATAGATCAGATAACTATCTATCGATATCCATATCCATTTTTTTTTTTAATATAGATATGGATACAAATATGGATATTAGTCAGATACTCAAATCTTTGTCTATATCTGGATAAATTTGGATACGAAAATGGAGTTGGATGGATATTATCGGATCTACTTTCACCCCTTATGATGAATACTTAAGCGGCGATGGAACCATGATGGACCAACTTAAAGAAGTAGAAAACTTTAGCAGGCCTTTGAAGAAGCTCCAATGTGAACTCAGCTCACTTAGAAAGAGTGTGCTCAAGGTTCTCTAGCACCAACGGAACTTTTATCTATTGGGAGCCATATTCTTTGAGCCAAGGGGAAGTTGATGCACAACAGAGGTGCCCTACTCTATGGTTTGACAACCTTGGTTATGATTACTTAGGGCCCACAAGTTAGGTTCATCAAAAGGGTCAGATAAGGCTTGAGACTTCTCAAGGAAGAACATGGACCAAGCTCTAATCAAATGGCTAACATTGCCATCATCAGAAATATTTCGGCCATAAACTATATCCTAGCCCATGGTTTAACTACCTTTGTCATGATTACTTGGGGCCCCATGAGTTAGGACCATCAAAAAGGTCATACAAAGGCTTGAGACTTCTCAAGGAACAACATGGAGCAAGCTCTAATCAAACAACAAACATCCCATCATCGAAAACATTTCGACAACAACCTAAGTGTTGCTAGAGGGGGAAAAATGATAAGTCATTCACTAGCAAAAGAAGGGCCTAATGGCAATGCATTCACCATTAGAAGATTTCTAGTTTAGTCGCATTCACTTCTGAACCAGAAGGATCCATGTCCCACCTTTATTCTGATGACTTTGAAATCACCATCAACAAACAATTGACAATTCCATGCTCATTGTTAGAAGCCAAGTAATGGTGCTCAGGTCATTATCAAAAGGGAACTTCTAGAAAGCTTGACTGCAAAGCTACCAAATCTGAGATGGTAACCATCATATCCGATGGCTTCCTGCCAACCATCCATAGAACTTGAAGCACCATCTAAGGATCATAGAGCCGAGCCTGATTTGAAGACATAGACTAGGGTATCTAATAGTAGATTTGTCATCATTAGATGGCATCCAGTGGCAAGTACTTCATTGTCGAAACAAAATCTCTTCTAGAAGCTCACTAGTAAGCTTTAGGTTTTTTTTTTTTTTACTTATTTCCAAACTCTAAAGACACCCAGGCAGACCTATCACTTGCAAGGACCCCAAAGCCTATAAATTCCCCCTATGTACCACTTATTGTCAATCATTGAAGTTTGCTTCTCTTGAGTGCTTGTTAAATATGTTTACTCTATTTTTTTTTTTTCATGGTGGATTCTGTGCAAATCCTGGTCAGCTACCGGGATTAGCGACGAGGCTGTTTGGGAGAGTCCTTTGTTGCAACGTGCCATGGTGGTCCAGTTGGTGGAGTCCTTGATGGTGGCATAGTTCTCTAGATAGTGAGGTAGTAAGCTACTAGTTTTCCCCTAGGTAGTTTCGTCCCTTGGTTTCTCTTATCTTTTAGATTTTAATTTTATTTTCTGCTGTCTTATTCTAGGTTTAGTTTACTTTTTGCTCGATAGTTTAGATTATTGCTTAGCTAGTCTGGTCTTCCATTGGTTGCTCTAAAGCTAAGGTCAGGCCTTCCTTTCTTGCATCATTTAGTTGTGTAATATGTGGATTTGGATATTCCCTGTTCCCCAATTTTTCTGCCAATTACCCACCTTGCTTCTGTAGTTCCATTTCAAGGCATCATCTAAAGATTTACCACAATTTTATATCCAATCAGCTGCCTGATGATTGCCCTATTATATATGACTCATATCAACGTAAATCAAATTCAACTATTTCATTGCTTTTGCTGTAGTACTGCTTCTATACTTCTTGAGCTTCAAACTGCTCTTTAACCATTGAAAGCAATGCCATAGAGACTTATTTATTTATTAGTAAAAATCCTGCAAAAATGCAATGCAAAGCATCAGGCGAGCTCCATCTCCCAATATCATTTTGACTTCAATTGCAGAGAGGTTAGAACATATATTGGTCTGCTTAACATCTATTGTTGTTTCATTATCATATTGAATCCCTCCAATGTCACCTTGTGCTGTTTGACTAGTGCAACCTCTTCACGTTCCTAAGTTTTAGCTAGGAAAACCGATTCTTCTAGTTTTTTTCCCGCCTAGCATACATTGCAGATGTTGTATTTATTTTCATATATCCCTCTGCCAAGTTTATTGCACTTTTTATGGGAGCATATGAACTTTTTCAGCTTACTTTAACCTATTGGGATCTTGTTCCATATCCTCCATGATATAATTTAGCCATCATGCCAAACTATGGCCCACTAAGCTTTCTCCTGTTATGTTGCTTAACAGACACTATTCTAAATATTTTAAATTAAACTCATGTGCCAATTTCCTGATAGAGCTTACCCCTGTCACTTTTCCATACTTGAAAATGAATTAGACAAATGGCAAAAATGACTTGTCTATTTCTGGTCATATTTCAAACTAAAGAAATTCTTATTTGCATATGTTCTTTGGAAAACAGTCTCTGAGCATGCTCATATATCAATTTCCCATTCTGCATAAAACGTGCTTCAGTTGAGGCTTCTTATGATCGGTTCATATTTGGAACTTTCAGTGTGTCACCCTTGTGTTTAAGGAAAGTTTGCCAAACTGTTAATAAGTGAGGATTTTGGTTTGGTTGATATTTTTAGCAGTGCATAGATCACCTCCTTAAACATTCCTCGGTGATCAAGTATGAGGTTATGTTCATGTAATTCCCTTATATTATTTTATCTAATCTCGTTTCGTCTAACATTATTCCAGACAATGAAGTTTCTCCTTTGTTTTCTTTTAACATGGCAGCAGGTTGGGTTTCCCCTGAAGCATCAGCTTGGTAAGTTTTGTTGGAGTCTCTGTTCTTTTGATTGGAAATATTGGAGATGGTAATATCCTTGATGGTGGGATAGCAAATAGTCAGGTGGTTCAATAGGATCACTAAATATCATATTTATGTGATATAGTGGCTGGAGGCTCTGATGATGGTTCCAAGTATAGGTTGCATTTCTTCGGGGAACAGGGGGTCTTTGCAAGAGTGTTCTTGGGTTGCACAGGTGCTTTCAACATGCATGATTTTCTAGCCTGAGTGGAATCTTGATGCATGTTTTGACTTCTGATTTTCAAGAATGAGTGAATTTTGAAACATTTTTTTTTTGTAACGATGCACCAATCGCATTGGCAATTGGCCTGTTATTTCATCATGTATCTTAATGGAAAATTTTTAAGACGGTCCACCCATTTTTAGCCCACCCTCTTTCATGTGAATTAGCCGATACTCGAGCATCCTTTAGGGCTTGAGGTTGCTCAGATATACTTGGTCCAAGCTTTGCCCATTTGCGTATTCTCCACTCGAGTCATGAATTATATGCATTATTTACAAACTACTCATGATTTTTAGTGAGTCATGTATCATGTGCTAGTAATGGTATTCATTATTATATACTATATTGGTGCTTGTATTTGTTTTTGCTGCCTCTCAAATGCTTTGACAGCTCGATCATTCTGCTTGGACTTGAGATCTTCTAGAGGATGGAAGAAATTCTTGCCATGCACTGAAGCCAAGCTATGTCTGTGGTATCACTGGGTTAGGCTTGCTTAAGAAGCTTTAGACCCAACTGAGTTTTGGCTGAAGTTGGCCTAAATTTGTTGGTTCTGTGACAAACTGTAGTCTCCACTGTGGCAAATAGCAGTTCTGTCCATAGTGGGGCCTGTCAGCTGGACACATGGCCCTCAAATCCTAATGTGAATTGTTTAGGCACAGCAAATCCACAATGAGGACTTGTTAATTGGTGTTATTGCATGAGTGCACATGTTAAACATGAATTCCATCTTCATATTTTAAACAAAGTTGCTCAAGGAAGAAATCCAAAAGTGAGGGATGAGCAAAAGCCCATCTTTTCCTCAACCTCTAGCTATTTCTGGATGCCAGGATTCCCCCCAACAGGAAAAAGGAAAAAAATAAAGAAATAAAGAAAGAACGAAAGAAAGAAAGATGCCTGAATTCACCCAAAAAGGTGATTTCAGATATCCCACGTCTTGAGATTATGGAATCTGTTTATCTCCATCTTTCTTAGAGCCTTTATTAGAGCACGTGGTTCAACAGGTAATCAGAATATGACAGTAGGGAGCCAAAAATATAGAGTTCTGGCCTTAAATTATATCATTCTTTCATTTCTCTTTCTGCATGCCTTCTTGCTTGCAAATTTTAGAAGAATTGGTTGGGCATCCAGAAATGTATTATTATCGAGGCATTGTGTGATGGGAGCATGTTCTATTTCTAACCATTGTAGAACAAAAATTTGTGAAGAATTTTGATGATAGACCAAATGATGCAGCAATTAAGGTCATTCATGTCTACCTCCTGTTTTAACGTTTTCCAGGTTCTTTTTATTTGCTTATCCTGTTGTGTTGGTTCTCACTTGCATGTCCAAATGCATATGGGATGTTCCACCAGCGATCGATAGGTCGATACTGGGCCTAGCTTGCTGGGCTGCCCAAGCCCATTGATATAGCCCATAACACGTGTCACTTCAGCGTAATAATTTTAAAACAATCAACATAACATGAGCTTGGCCTATTAGTAGCCTAAGAATTTGGAGCAGAACCGAAGTTAATTGCCCGTTTTTGCTGTAGTTCTCTATGGTCAATTGGGTCCCTTCACAAAATAGCACATGCTAAGCACAGGTTTCTAGTGTTATGATAAAAAATAGTACTTGCTGCATGGAACTAGCACTAGATTGTACTTGGCAAGATCTATATTATCAAACTATGCCATGCTTTGTAACATTAGGCTTTGCAAATAATCTAATGATGGCTCTTCAAAGATTTCTTTGATGAAGTGTGGTCTCCTTGGGTGGAGCTCTGCTAGAAATATCCAAGGAGTCTCTCCACACTGTTCTTTTGAGAATTTTTTCCCTAAAAGCCTAGTCAAAAGTTTAGTAGAAAGATGGAAGCTAGCATCATTTCCTTCATCTTACAATGATTTTATGTGGGCTTTTCTTAGCACAGCTCTTCCTTCTGCCATTCCTTCCTTTGACTGGTCTCAGTGTATCCTACTCACAAGCCAGACTATGACACCATCTCCCTTTGACTGCAGACTTATGATGCCTAAGCTCTAGTATTTTATTGACGAAAATATGGAGAGCTACCCTTCCACCGAAGTAGCGTTAAAAAGAGGACTTCGGCTTGAACAAGGTGGTCAATGTGGGTCCCATCATTGCCTTCTATGATTTAGGTGGTGTGGGTCCATCAATATGACCAGGGAGATTGGTACCCATCTTGCCCCTTCTGGTAGCCAATTGCCATTTCCCAAAGCACAGTTTCCAACTTGCATCACCCAGTGGTTGCATGAACTTTCACAGCAAGTTTGAATGATGAGCCCAAGGAAAACGCTAGGTCCTTTGCTTCACAAATGTTTGGTTATCATTCTGTTCTCCCCTAGACAATGAATGGTAAGAGATATTATGCACTTTAAAGCATACAAAGGTGCATGTTTGTGTGCATGCATGTATGTGCGTATGTATTTGGTTGATGACACTTCTGTTTTCTGATAACACTTTAATTAGAAAATGTTGATAAATGTGATCATTATATAGGTCTCTTACTCTATTAATGAATCCGAGACGACAAAGCTTTGCACCTAGATTCTTTATTGACAAGTATATCTGATAAGAGGACCTTAAATTATGGTGATTATGATGAACATCTCGACTTGTGTTGGTGCAAGATAATGTACATAACAGGGTCATTATCTCCATCAAGGACTTTGCTGTCCGCTTCAATTAAACATTTATACCATCACTATTTTCTAGGTTGCTTGTGATGGACACAGGCTATGTATCAGAAGTGATGACTAACAAGGGTGTGTCTTAACGAAGAGACCTCCTACCTTGCAAATCTCCCAAGCTTCAGTGTCAGCAGCATTCCACACCAATGGTCGATGCTGGTGACTCGAGTGCTGATGACATTAGTAATGATGCTGGACAAATTAAAAGATGCTGAGAATGGGTCATGTTCAATTTGTTGCAGATACTGATAAAAAAGAAAAAAAAAAAAACTATTAGTAAGTCTTTGAGAGACTAGGATGGACATTTCTTGAAAGGAAAAATAACACTCATTAGGGTAACAATTTCTGCCTAATACTTCCACCTAAGGTTAAGCCTCTGATACAGAAATTTTCGCACTCTGAGAGGCTTCAAAGCAATGTTTTTGTGATCGCGTGACGTTGACGACAAATCTGAATGTTTAAGTGGTCCATAGTGCAGCAATGTCGGTGCGAATTGCTTCACATTGGATCATCTCTCAAATGAGGTTGTTATAATATGATTGTTCTAGAGTATGCTTTTTCTTTAGATGGATCGGATCCACATAGCAATAAAAAGAAAGCAAGCAAATCTAAGGCAAGCATCACATTTTCAGTCTCGAGCAGTTGATATAATGACAGTGTAAAGAACCTTTGGAGGGTGGGCACTCTTTAGAATCTATCTTGTGTGTTTGGTCATAAAGTGAAAGCTTCTTGCCTCACCAAATATTCTTGCTAACTGCTACCAAGCAAACCCTTGTGGCAAAACTAGCTAGGTTCCTGTACAAATTATTACCACAAGGATAGCCCTATTCTAGTCTCAATGTTCACACTGGAACAACCACCCATATGTCAACTCATTTGGTAAAAGAATGAGGAAAGGGAGTGTTGAATCTGTGAAACAATCTAGAGGCCAGCTGCTGGATTCTCAAAAACTATGTTCTTTATGACGATAGAAGACTTCCTTTGTTATGAAAAGATGACTTGAAATTCTACAACCTCGCTTACCTTCCCTGAAGACACAGATTGGCATCCATTGGGGAGGTTGAAGACGCCGGCGATCATTCTCGCGATCTCTTCCAGAGAACTCCGATGAGGACTCCATTAGTTGGGGGGAATGAAGCCTGGTCCGAAACCATTCCCTCGGAGGAGAGATCAGCATCAGAAGGTGCTCTTCTTGCGAATGGTTTCGAACCAGACAACATTCCCCTCAACTATCATGTGAGAGGGTGGAAGAAAGAAGGGACCTCCATAACTTGGCCATGCAATATATTTTCATGGAACTTTATATACGTGATGGGGGAGAGGGGATTCTTTCTTGAGTCATATGACATGGAGTCCACTTTCAGCATGGCCTTTCACACTTGCCGACTTCAGGTTTAACCACCATGGGTGGGCTAAGTTCAAGAAAAGGTTGAGGAGTGAATGCCTAACAACTATAAAAACTTTCCGTGATTAAAAAAATTAAGCATTTCATCTAGAAAGCAATCTTAGATGCTACCTAAGGGTCAACGTACCCATGGGCTTCTTGTAGCATCATAGGGAGTTCTTTAACTCTTAAGAGCATTGCTACGAGCTTAGCATGTGATAATTAGCTCACCATGTCGGGTTGCGGCGGAGCGTAACGTTCCATGGATAAAATCATCGGTCCTCGAATTGTTATCATAAAATTGATTCCTAGTTTAATGGAGAATGTATAGGAGGGAATGGATATGATGATATTCTCGGATATGATTAAGCTTATTTATCAAAGGTTATTCTTTTTGGGGTCTGACTTAAGAGGGGATCCTTGACATTGTGTTTTATTCCCAAGCAAAGGATTTCTCTTTTGCTTCCCACTTGGAAAAAGGTTGAGGAGGATGGGAGGTGGAGAACCTTCATCAGATGGGGAGCATACGCCAAGTTGTGATTCCAGGCTTAACTAGCAAGCAATACAAGCAGACCTGCCACCAAAGCCTTTGTGAGGTTAATAAAGAAGAAAAGGAAATGGGGAGGAGGTGAAAAAGATGGCAAGTGATGGTTGGCCCTTCAAAGGGTCCATTGGCTTATGGGAAATTGTCAGAGTGGAGTGAACCTGAGGTAGCTTTTGGCAGTGAAAACTGCGTGTTGAAGTTGGAGATAAATTCCATGTGCTGCTAATAGCTAGATTACTGTAAAAAGGATGTAATGTTCTTTCCATAGGAGGACAGATGCATAATGGTAGCATTGAAGGCATGCTTGCTGCCATCTAAAGGGATATCGATTTTGAGAACTATTAACAGTCTTTGGTTGGCAGATAGGTAAAAAAAAAAAAAAAGAGAGAGAGAGAGATGCAATTACATGGCAAAAACAATGATAAATGAGGGTTGATGACAAGTTTTGTTGCATTTTACCATTGACTGATGGTAAAATGAATTTGTAATTGTGAGGATATAGCAATAGGTGGGAGCTATATTTGCTGGTTAGATACTGTGATGGTCAAGCATTCTCTTTTCCGTGCTCAATTCCATCTGACCAACATGCAGAGAGAGAGAGAGAGAGAGAGGTCTATGACCAGCACTTAGCTTAAAAGATGTTGATGATCTTTAACTGGATGCAGAACCGGTTTGCCTTGTCAAGAGGTCAAAAAGCCTTATAGACTAAAGGAGTGTCGCTATATAATATATATGGTGTGCGAATACAACCTTGTCCTAAATATTTGGGATTATCTTTTCGAATCCTTTCAACATTATCTCTGAGCATCTTTGAATTAATGATGAGAATTTTTTGTATGCAAGTCTACATGTATGCGCATGGACTATGAATCCTTTCGATATTTATCTTTAGAGCATCTTTGAATGATGAGAATTTCTTTATATGCAAGTCTATATTTACACACACGCATATACATGTATGAGCTTTTTCTTTTCTTTTCTTTTCTTTTGTGGTTTTCCGAGGGGGCAGTGGAGTGCACAAAGTATTCAAGTTGGGCACGAATTTCAGATAAGAACATGCGCATTAATAAGCATAACAAAGTTTTTCCCTCAAGAAAATATGCATAGCAAATCTCAAATGCTATGTTGCAGATGCAGAATGGTTTTACCATACGTTAATGGTTAGTGCACAAGTATTAAGTTAAAAAGGTTGGGTTTTATCCTCATGAGAGGGATGTCTAGCTATCGAAAGTTTTATTATCTCTATTTAGAAAAATAGTTTATTATCCAAAAAAAAGTTGTACCTTTCATACTTCTACCGTCTAGGGCTACGGAGAAAGAGCTTGTAATTAATATTCTCGAATATCTTTTGTATTCCTCTTACTCATCGATATGAACTTTTTTGCACATCATATACATCATATATTATTTATTAACAATACACGTTGGAGAAATAGAGAGAGACACACACACACATAGAGAGAGAGAGGGAGGGAGGGAGGTTCCTTTATGTCCAACGACATGGTTTCACAATTGATCGAGTGATTGAAATGAAAAAAAAAAAAAAATTAGAACAAGTGCAAAGCAAAGAACATTAAGAGCAAAAATAAATCAACCATTATTTGATCCAATATATTTCATTGAGAATAGAGTTTGACAGAGAACGTCAAAATTTCATTAAGAATATGAAATTTTTGGACTTGTACAAAATGAAGACCTTTAAAAACACTTAACATTTGTATAATATTTCAAAGACACCCTTGCAGTTCAAAATAACAATAATCTCCTCAAGGATGGCAAAATAAATTTTAGCTATGAACCTAAACTTTCTACAATTTCTATCTTTCCAAACTTTGTAGCATACTGTAGCAAGTCACCAATCAAAACAAGCTTTCATCCTCTTTTCAATTCTCTTAGACCTCTATATATTCCAAAATAACTCTAGTGACTTTGATAACCCTTTCATATAATGATATAAGAATATCCTAAAAATTAAGAGGATAGAAGTTCCTCACAATTATATAACGGCATACATGATGTAAAGAAACTACTCTAACTCATTGAGCAAGTTATCAATAGAGAATTTTTCTCTTTGTAGCTGATCAAACAACTCCATTACTTTTGGAGATTGAACCAACATGCTGCCATCAAAGTTTAGATATTTTTATAAAGAGTTAACAATAAAAAGTTATAGAAGAAATGTATCTTCATTCCATGCTATAGGCTAACCATAATTTGAGTTTTCTAGATTTATATAACTGTAAAGAACATAATCTAATTGTGACAACAAATTATGCCATACATCAATAGAGAATGAAGCATCAAGGTGAAGAATAATCAGTGAAATACCAAAGCTATCACTTTATATGATATAAATAATTACTTTAAGTTGAGAACTTATTATAGACATCTTATGGAGGTGGTATGATTGGCGAGATGGAAGAATTTTCTTAACTTGCATCATTAAAATATCCCTCAATCTTGGGATTCAAAAAATCTACGAATAATCTAAATAGGATTGACATTAGAGGAAGGACACGTGAGCCCTTGTTCTAAAAGAAGTACTCAGTCGATCAATCTTCTTCTTCCTCCATTCTAGCAAAATGCCTCCAAAAAGAGCTTCTTCTCAAATATCCATTGCTACCACCGCCTGATCCAATCTGGAACTGGCTAATCAACCAATTCTGGCCCCATCGCATGCACCCCAACCTTCTCAGCCGACGACAATGGTGGATATAAATCAGTTCAATCTCCTGGTATAGCAGATGAAAAGCCTCACGGAAGTTGTACAGGTTATACAATAAGCTCCGGCACCAGCACCAGCACCACGGAAAAGATCATCATCAGAATATCGAGATTTGGTGCATGAAAGGCCCATCTATAGAAGCCAACCAGAGAATCCCATAAAGGAAAAGCAGAAAGCTGAGAGCTCCTGCTCTAAGTATGACTCCACCCTTGAAAAGTTTCTACTCTTATCAAGTCTACCATACTTTAAGATCCATGATCGAGATGATGTCCTCAATTAAAAGCTCTAGAAAATGAATCGACGAATTGAGGAGCTCTGCCATACAGTCCTTGTCCAGCATGATGACATCTACACCAACCTATCGCAAATCATGCAGGAGCCCATCCAGTCAAACTTTAAGCTTCCTCAGTTTGAAAGTTATGATGGAACTTCGGATCTAGTCAACCATCTCGAAGTCTTTTGAACCATAATGCTGCTCCATAGCGCGCTAGACACTATTTTGTGCTGCGCTTTTCCATCAACCCTAAAGAGCATGGCAAGAAGTTGGTACTCGGGTATTAAACTGGGTACTGTTCATTTTTTTTTATCAGTTAAGCCATCAATTTATGGCTCACTTTGTCAGCAATCGACATCAGAGACGAGGCTCGAATTTTCTTATCAACATCAAGCAGGCCTACATCAGCTGCTTCAACATCGCTGCCTTGGAGGTCCAAAATTTAGACCAGTCCGTTATAATGGCCGCTTTGAAGGACGGTCTTTTCAAGAATGATCTCCTCTTCTCGTTAGAGAAGTAGTATCTTCGAAACTTTGCCGACATGCTAGCTCGAGAAGAAGGCTATGCCTAAGCTGAAGAAGCTTTCAAGCTTCGCAATGACGAAGCCATGGGAGAGCGGCAAGCGGGAGAATCCAGCAAGCCCATGCCTATGGAGAAATCAAGCAAAGCTTGGTTGCATTCTAGAACCCTTCCTGAACACAGACGAGCTCGGACTCTACTTCGGGCTCGTTGGCCAAGAAGTCCGGATAGAAGGATAAAGCCTCTCTCCCAGAAGATTTTATAATTATTCTTCCTTGAATGCTCCAAAAATTCAAGTGCTGATAGAGATTAAGGAGCATTTATCGAGGCTAGACAAGATGCGGTTTCATTGATAGATCGTGATATCCTTGTTAAAATACCATAATTATCAGTTTAATTCTGACTTCTTTTAAGATAATTAAGAACACGTAGACGGTAGTGAGTCGGATCGAATCTATAGGAAGGCAGTAATTTAATTTTGAAATCTTTGATTTTTATAAAAAGAAAAGAAAAGAAAAAAATTTTGAAGTGAAAAAATTAAAAAGTAGAATTAACGTTGCAGAAAAATTAACTTGGTACTAAGATCTACTATTTAGATCTTAGCATATACTCGCAATGAAATTAAAGAGCAATTAAAATTAAAGAAGTAGAATTTAAAGAGTAGAAAATAATTAAAATTTAAGGAGCAAGAAAATAAACTTTATATTTAAAATTAAAATTTAAAATTTAAATATAATAATTAAAAAGAAAAAGAAAAAAAATAAAAAATAGAACAAAGCTCTTAATCTCAGATCAGCATCGATATGGAGATGGCATAGAAGTTCGACTCTTCCTCTCGACACCATCTGCCTTGAAGCAATTTTTAGCCAAAAATCTGGCATCCATCTTATACCATGGCTTCTCCTGGATCAGATGCTTGAACATTGGAGTCCTGGGATTTTTAAATAGGTGTTGGAGGGTAGGAACCTTTTTTTGCTAGACAATGTGGGACTAAGAAAGAGTTTTGATCCATGTATATGAAGGAATCCGAGTAAAAATTGACTTAAAACACTGCTTGGATTGAATTCTATTAAGTTTCATGAGTTTTGGCCATCAGATGGCAATCCGGTGCTTCAAAAATTACCAAAAATCGACGTGTAATAGCCTAAATCAAGTTGGAATAAATTCAGACCATTCGATCGCACCTGATGGAGGTTTCTCAGCCATTGGATCGCATCTAGGCACCTTAATCACCATCGAGAGCTTATATCAGTCATCAGATCAAAGTCGGGAGCTTTCAAGGCCATTGGATCGTGCAGATGGAAAGTTGGGAATCGAATCAAAGCAGAAAATAACCCTCACAATCCGATCTTGACCGACAACGAGCACAGCCATTGGATGGCACATTATTATGTAGGTGGACCATTGTGAACTGGGTTCTATGAAGACCTGGATGAATCGGAGCATGCCATGCTAGCTGAATTTACCATTATGCCCCATGCGCTGCGATTTTTGGTGGTGAGCCTGTAAAGGGTCCACGATGGACCAAACACTATAGCGGTCCACCATGGACTGCGTGGTATTTGACATTAGCCCGATGTCATGTCTGAGGGGGAATTGGGCTGGGCGTTGGGCATTTTCTTCGCGAGCTGGGTTGGGTGAACCGGGCTGTGCGCTTAGGCTAGCCAGAACTCCTGCAGGCGAACCAGGCTAGGTTGGTCGTATGCGAGCCAACCGGCTGGGCGAACTGGGCCGAGTTCAATCAAACTGGCCAGTTTTTTTATTTATTTATTATTTTTTTTGAAAATTCATATTGGATCTATTTTAAATCAGATTCGCTCCAAACTTATTTTATTTGAACTAAAAAAATAGGCTCTTTTTATTGATAAACTTATTTTCTATATTAGATTAATAAAAATATTAATTTTTAAAAATAAATATAAATTAATTAATAAATTAATATTTTTATTAATAAATTTGTGATACTCATTACTCATCCAAACAAGTGCAATCCAAATAAGTACTATCTATACCATCATGACCACGATCATGATACTGAAAAATGCATTCAGCTCCAAGATGAAATTGAGGAGCTGATCAGACGGAGTTGACTAGATCGATTTCTACGACGTCGGCTAGAAAGGAGGAAAGATCGGTCGAGGACTTTTCCACAACCAAAACCACCTTGGAGGGAAGAATTTCAAGAAGACTAACCCCTAATTGGAATCATGAACACAATTGCTGGGGGGTGTCAGTAGGAAGAGACCAGTGGATTAGCTGAATCGGTAAAGAAGCAAAGGACTGAAGAACCCATTATTTTTACCGAAGGAGATGAATAAGGGGTTCAATTTTCACATGATAATATGGTTGTAATTTCTTTAAATATTATAAATTATGATGTATGCCATATCTTGGTAGATAATAAAAGTTCAGCTGATGTCTTGCTTTATAATGCTTTCTCTAAAATGTCTATACCTGATAGTCATATGGGGCTGCTAAGCTCTCCATTAGTAGGTTCACCGATGACACTGTACCAATTGAGGAAATAATCACTCTATTGGTTATGGCAGGTCAGTACCCAAAGCAATCTAAAGCTTAGATTGATTTTTTAGTGATGAAGGCTCCTTCTGCCTACAATGTCATTCTCGAACGATCTAGGCTAAATGCGCTCCGAGCTATGGCATAGACATACTATTTGAAGATGAAATTTTAACAGAATATGGAGTCAAAGAAGTCAGAAAAGATCAACCCCTGGCACGTCATTATTATACAATCATCCTACAAGAAGAAAAGCAGCCCAAACTTTGTCCAGTGGATGGTCTTAATATTTGTGATGATTTGACTGAAGAGCGGGAAGAACCAATTGACGATCTTATATCAAATTTTTTGAATGATGGAAAGGAGGACAGTTCAGATTAGCTCAAATTTGGAAGAAGAGGTTAAAATACAGTTTGTCATCTTTCTATGAAGGAATGCCGATATTTTTGCTTGGATTCCCACAGATATGCTTAGGATAGATGTAGAGGTAATAGAACATCGCCTGGGTGTGGACTATAAACATTGACCTGTAAAGAAAAAGAAGTGAAGCTTTGCACCAGAGTGATAGAAGGCGATTGTGGATGAGGTAGACTTGATTTTTTGGATCCAAATGGTTCATGTTCTGGATCAATTAAGAATCAATTTGCACGGCAAAGTCAGAAAGAAATATATTTGAGGTATCACACAAAGAAAGGTTAGATTATTAACCCTTTTTATAGTTTCAGTAAGTTGAAAGTGAAGAAAAGCATGATGATTCAAATCTTCCTAATTCTCGTAATGAAGCATTTACTCCTTTCAAAAAGAACCGTGTTCAACGGGTGGCGGCGAGTTGACCACTAAGAAAAATAATGTGTTTGGGAATAACAGGAATTGCTCGAGAACAATAGGAATCATCTTTAGAGAAGGACATCAATTAAAGGGTCAAAAAGAGATCACCATAACTTCAAGGACTTCTTCATGTTTCTTTGTTGATTTTCTTCGGTATGGTGAGCCATCTTAGTGCGAGAAGGCCAAAAGGTTAGTAAAATGAGAACATGCCATAGATCAGGAGATTGCAATGATTATGATAAATAAGACTTATAGAATTTTCTTTCAGCAGTAGGTGAGCTGGTGATACCCATCGTCAATAGGTTGAGGATGGGTATATGTCGATAGCTTGATAATTATGGGAGACAATGAGCAAGAAGCTGGCAGCGTAGAAGACGAGCTTGTAGTTTGTTGTAGGAGGAAAAAAAAAAAAAAGAAAAGCCTTAGTGAGATCAAGCACTTATGTATCAGGATAGAGTGTTGCAAAGTATAAGGAAAACTCGTACCTTTCTCAAGAACAACATGCTAAAAGAATTCATTACATATAATATACTGCAAGGCCATTATGGAAACAATATTATCTCTAGTACTATTATGTCTACTTTTGCAGTTATCGATTTGCATTTTTATCCTATATATGAAGTGGCATGGTTATTCAATGATGATCTTTATGAGCTAATTATTCTACACTTCTTATTATTTCGTGTAGTTTGTTACATGGATCATATCCTAATTGAGTAAAGTAAATGACAAAAATGAATTCGAGGATGCTCATGGCCCTGGATTGCTTTTTCAGAGTTGCTTTACTTGACCGATGGTAGAAGAAATGTCTCATTTACCATTCAGAGGAAAATAAGAAAGTCTAGGGAATCTCTTATCTCGACCCCACAAGGGGAATATTGGTATCAAAAGCTCATTTTAGCTTGCACAGTACCATACAAGAAGGGGTGCAGTATTCACTGAATAGGTTTTCCAGCGTGGAATGGACAGATGAGCCATCTACAAGTGAACCTTTTTGGGCTATCTTTTAGCATCAGATCTATGACAAATCTTATGTTGTGAGAAGCAAGCCACAACGACTTTGTCAATTATAAAGGCAAGATACAAATCTCAAATAACAAAATGCACCTGGCAAAAACTTAGTGAAGGCATCTTTCATCATGTGGACAAAGCTGTGGAGATCGGTTGTGACAATGTTACACCATCCATCTAGCTTTCACGTACAAAGCATATAAGAAATTGTTATTGTTTGTTTCTTAGAAAAAATGCGTACTACAAAGAAGAGATTTATCTCCACTGCTCATGAGGCAATAAAGGGAGCCAAAATGAGAAACACAACGAGGGTGATCAGAATGTTAAACATATTTTTCTTTTCAAGCTAGTGATGGATAATAATCAAGTCATGACTACAGGTATAAATTGGTTTAGCTGGAAAAACAACAGAGGGCTGGGTACAAGTGATCCGGGTTCGAGGTGCATAAAAAGTGGGAAATGTCTCTTCACTAAATCTTTGCCTATGTCAAACTCGGAACAACTAGTGGAGTTTGGTTTTGGTTTCCTATTCTAGTATAAAAAGTGTTAAATTCTTGTGTCGCTATGGTCAGGTAAAAGTAACAGTACATTGTTGGTTTTGGGCATGTCATATACAATTATATATGCAGATATTTTGTCAAACTATTTTTCTAGGAAAATCTAAATAGAGTGTATGAAGATATGCTCGAACAATTCTATAGAAAATATCTTAGAATTTTGGATAGCCATGAAGGCCTCTGGAAGTTTATCACCAATGGAGTCCAAAGAGTGCAGAACCTTTGTGCCCGCCTGCATGGGCCATGCACAGACCAATTCCATGCACGATTCATGCCAGGCCACACCCATGAAGGCATAGGATGCTCTTAATAGCCTGCTAATCTGCGTTCTTTTCTATTCCTAGACTTTGGTCTTTTGGTTAAAAACATCCTCTTATATTTCTTCACTAACTTGGAAAGAGAAAGAAATACGCATTCTTTTATACTCCTTACTTTTGCATAACCATGTGCATTATTGCACATATCTTCTGCCAGTTTATAGTGTCAAATGTCTCCAAATCAGTCCCTCGTAATTTTTATTTGATTAATGAAATTTCGAGTATTCTCTTCTCCAACTTACTTCTTTTAAGCCGTCCAATTTTTAATTTCTCTACTATGGTTTCAAATGTATAGTCTATAGTATCTAATTAGACTTGTGAGAGAGTGGCCATACTCGCCATAGTTGGTTTCTTTATAAAAAAAAGTAGTTATGGTTTGCTAAATAGAAATAATTGAGTGGAGCGTCTGTGCATAACAAATTTAACGACCAAGGGTTTTTAGCTGATAGAAGGCACCAAGGGAAACATTTGATTAGTTGGGACTTGGGAGATCATTTGCATGACTGTATTATTAATATTTACTTTAACAGTAAAGTTTACGTGAGGCCCAGTCTCATGTGCGCCCAAGACCTGGTCTAAAGAAGAGGCCCGAAGGCCCATCTCCAACTCCATGGGTAGAACCTCTTCGAGTCACAAGGAGAGACGAACTCCTCCTCCTCCCTAATCTCCGACGACGGAGCCTCCGTCGGCTCTATAAGAAGCGCACTACCCGCTCAAGAGGCTGCACCCAATTTCTCTGTCTGATATCTTAGAAATTAGACGAGGTCCTCTGAGAGCTGCTCCGCTAGTCTAATTATTAGATGGATCTTGAACCCCATGCCCACTTCACGTGAGAAACTGCGCCCTCCATCCACGTCTAAATTATTTGGTGGACCACGTGCAGTGGACCAAACCAATCATCCCCTTGTATTTAAACAATTCAAGGTCAAATGTGGGTGCCCGTCATCCACCGTACATATGCCTTCGCATGTGGATCGGCCCGGACCATATGATAATCTCTTTAGGGACGTCGGTTTCACGAAGAAAAATAATAATTTAGAGGAGAGCATGTGGTTTACAAGAAAGCATCCTCATTCCTCCTCTTCTTCTTCTTCTTCTTCTTCTTTTTAAGTGGAATGTCCACATATATTTAATATGAATACATTCAACAAAATCAAAAAATAAAATATCATAAAAAATGATGAGACAACTACCATCTTCACCCATAAATTTTTTTTCTAAGTGCTCTATCATCATCTATGACTACATAATCTACTCCCAGAACCTATCGGGCATAAGTGATGCTAACCAAGCGAGCCACCTCTTTTTCATTGCGTATAACTAGATTAGGGCTATAAGCTGGAAGCCTTGTTTCTCACCCACTAACCTATAACCAACCTACTCTATCCATTAAGAATCATGTAAGAAATTTAGTCCCACATCAAATAACTAATGGAAGGTAGATTGATATAGATAATTGGATCCCAATGTAATGTCTCAAGCTTTTAGGTTGAATCAGATCTTGGTATGTATATCAATAGTATTGGAAAAAATTTTGTCTGAGCTAAAGATATGAAGAGGCCCACAGCTCAAGATGTGGAAACCCAGCAAAATAACATGTTGGCCCATTATTGATCACTAATTGGCCACTCTCCATGCCAATTTATCCTTGACTCTGGGCCAGTTGGCCCGCGATGTGCTTTATCGGCATCCTGCCAATATGTAGGAGTGAGGATTACTGGCCAATTTTTGATGAGCCCAAGGCGGAGCTACTAATAACTCCTCTATAGTTAATTTGCTAGATGCCAGTCTTAAAAGTCGGTAGCACACTTAAGTGGATGACATGGTCCAACCAGGCATTTGTTCATAGCCAACTATGCCCAACCAACTTATTGTCGACAACAAGCCTCCCACTCAACAGTCAACCTGACCCTTAGCTAGAAGCCTTCTTTCCGAAGGACAATTCTACGGTAACTGACCCCTCTTCGCTACCGCTTACGCTGCGATTCTCTGACTTGGTAGAATAATCTCCTTATCAGCCCATGCCTTCATGGCCAGTACCGCCGACACCTGGTCACCCAGTGGTCAAACCTTCGCCAACCGACCACTATCCCTCCTGGGCAAACGAAGTCGCAAGCTGCTCGACCGCTGAGCCTTCCTCGAGGACACCTATAACTTCTCGGTGGACAAACCCTACCAAATGATCGATTTAATTGAGTAAGCCTCGACTTCTGGCAACCATTATGATCCTAGCCATGTTTCTCTGCCTATGCATGATCTCACCGAATCTTCTAACATCCTGCAGCTACTCAGAGTAGCAGATGCCCATGACTAAAAATCTTAGCATACACCCATCTGATAGATGTCCATAACTAATAAATCTAGCAGGCATCTATCAGATAGATGCCCATAACCATGGAATCAATTTGCCTACTCTGATCGCCTACGGGCTCAGGCCTAACAAGTTTCGGCCTTCACCTATAAAAGGGATCTAAGAAAAGGTACACCATTACATTGCCTCTCACGCTCCTTCTATTGAACAAGGTTTTAACTTAAGCATTGGAGAGTCCCTATCAAAGCCACCTCCGATTTGAACTTTTCTTGCAAGTCTCACCCCCGAAAGATTGATCTCGACCATCCACTCTAGTACCTTTGGCACTAGCCAAAATCTTGCATCAATAAATTGGTGCTAAAGGAAGGCACAATCCCTAATTGGAGAAACACCGATCGAGATAGTAGAGATTATGGCACCAAGAAGAACGTCTTCCCATCGCACCATCACCACCGCACAACCAGAGGAGGGTCAGGCTGACCATCCGGTCTTGCCGATGGCCACAGGGAATCACCCACCTCCGCAACCGACGATAGTGATGGTGGAGCAGTTCAACCTGCTTTTTCAATAGGTTCAAAATCTAACGACCATCATTTAAGCAATCCAAACCATCTCGACTCTCCTACCGACGGTGCCAACCACTATTCAAGCTACTCCAATTCCACCATCCATTGCTTCATGACCAAACCTACACCGCAGGCGGTAGTGCCACATCCAAACCAACCATGGGTTGTCCCTCAGAGTTCTGAGAGGAGACAGACCCGTCAGAGCCATCCCGACAACTCGAAACCAAAATGGCAGCGATCTTCGAGTCTCCAATCGGGACATGGTTCACCTCCCAGTCAGCAATCTCATCAACACTCTGGGGCTAGCATGGTGCAAGACACTAAGGTCGAGCATCGACTTTAAGACTTGGATCGATGAATTGAAGTGATTCACCATCAGGAATCAGCATCGTATGATGATTTCAGTAATGACCCACCCTTCAACTCTCGAATAATGCATGAGCCACTGCCTCATCACTTCAAGATGTTAGATATGTGCTCTACAAGCCAGATTGACTGACACTTGTAAATACTTTCTAAAGATATTTTTATAATTTTAACTTAAAATTAATAAAAAGATTATTTCTTCTATCATATTTGTGTATTAAAGTATCTGTGATACATCCATTGGATTAACAAGTATGATAACATATTCTCAAAAATTAAGAATTTGAGACATGTGTTGTCATAGTTAACTCATAAGCTGCTCCCAATCGTAGAATCATCACGAGGATGGTGATTGATCTGAAAGATTGATGCATAATCACTTTTTTAAGATAGATGAGTCTTGAATCTATGGTATGAAGATACCAAAGCAAGAGTACAGGTACTTATTGAGAATAAGGGCACTGAGCATGACCACCTCGAGCAGTCATAAGAGAGTCTACCTTCTCATCGATGACTAGCTTGATGTTGCAATTGTATATCTAGTTCTTTGATCTGAGATGCATCGGTAATTTATCTTAAGGGTGTTATAGTCTGACTATACCATAACTCAGTCTCCTAGCCATTTGGAATTATGAGATGTATATTGACTATAGCATATTCATTATAGGAATTGAATCATACCAAGATGGGATCTATCAATCTTGGTAGAGGAGTAGTCTTATGATGACCATGAGATCGAGTCCTTAAGCCCATGGCCATGACAATGTGAAATAATAAAAAGAAGTTTCTATTAAGATTTCACATCAGAATCGAATTAAATGATTCATTCATATGATAGGTGTTGGATCTGATGAGTTCACTTTGACCTAGATCCTATTGGGGTTTATGATAGAAGAATCCAATCACATAGTTGGCTGTACTGAGAGATTCATATTCGATTTTGATGGATTGTCATAATATACTGCTAGGTGTCAATGGTAGATTTTGAGACTAATTAGAATTATCTTGATGATCGATGATTCTAATTGAACGAATCAAAAAAAAATTTGGTCCATCGAAAAATATTTTGATGACAGAGATCGTGACATATCCTATTACCATATAGAATTTAACCTAACTGGATCACACGAATAAGGATTTGGATCTGGATGTCATTGATTGGGCTAACATGGTCTGATTGATTTAGATTAAATCAAATTAGGTTCAAGAGAATCATGCTAGTACATGAATAAACCTAACTTTCTTTTTCTATGGACTTCCTGATTGGTCAAGACTCGGTCAAATTTGATTTGGCTCATCCAAGAATCTTGTATGGATTTGTCTTGATCAGATCAGGACTTGTCCTGATCTCATATGATGAGGATCGGGACAAGGGTCATTTTGACCCGATCTTTGTAGGAAAGAAAGAAGAGACGGATGCCCCTGGAGTTTATCTTAGGGCACGTGCCCCCAAATGATTTTTGTGGAGAGAGAACTCCAGGGGCATATGCCCATCTCTCTCTTGGCATGCACCCACTTCCATTAGGATGAAGTTGTTTGAAGGTTTTTTATCCAACAAGAGTTATTGGAATTTAAATCTTTTTGAATTGGTCAAATAAATTTGAATAACCTAGAGAGAGATTATCTAAAGCATACCTACTCCTATTTTGTCCGACAAATTGGAGAAGAAATTTAGCATATGGCATGGAGAACTTGGGAGAGTCCTACTTTAAGTAAACTGACTTGGCCAATTGCTTAAAGCCCTAGGACTCTTAAGTACCTGATTTCTCTATAAATAAAAACTTAGGCCAAAGGGTTTGGCCATTCTTGATCCCATGCCCAAGCTCTGTCTCCCTCTCTCCTCCATGCCTCCTCTCCCTCCTCTTCATCCTCTTCTTCACGTCCAAGTGTTGAGCAAATCAGTAGATCGCGAGTTGAAGTGCTGCTACTATAAGACCGTGTCGAAAAAGCCCCGATCGTGTATCGATCGAATCGCTGCCAAAGATCGGATCAAAGGCACGAAGTGAAGTTCAAGGATCTGATTTTCTAAAATCAGATTTAGATGAAGAAGACCTCTAGATCTGATCCGAGTGGATACTAGTAGAGCTCGGCTACGTGAGTGGCTTAAGTCAAAACCTCGAAAAACTTTCAGATCATCGCAGCAAGTGATCGGATCACTTACAACAGGTAGTACTGGATACCAATTTTTATGTTCTTAGTTTCAAATCTATCTAATCAGATCTGAAAACTCTCAGATCTGATCAAATTTTTGGTTAAAAAATTTTAAAATTTTGCTACATGACCTAATCTGATCAAGCCGATCCTACAATTTTTTCTTCACAAAGCTCCTTAGCTAAAGAACTATGATGAGACGATCAATCCCATCAATCACCTTAAGAGATTCAAGGCGGTTATGCTCCTCCATGGAGCCACTAATGCCATTCTATGCCGAGTATTCTCCTCCACTTTAAAGGAGGTAGCTCGGCACTGGTATTCTAGTTTGAAGTCAGCCTCAATCCACTTCTTCGAACAATTTAGTAGATCCTTCGTCGATTATTTCATCAGCAACCAATGATAGTAGAAATGGTCGGATTACCTCCACACTACTAAGCAAAAAGAGGGGGAAGCCATCTGATCATTTGTCAGCCACTTCAATTCAACAGCACTTGAATATGCGATATGGATCAGTCAATCATGATGCCATATTAATGAGCGGACCGTAAAAGAACGACCTGATAGTGAAGACTTATCCTCAGGACTTTTTCGATATGCTAGCTAGGGTAAAGAGTTATGCCTGCATAGAAGAGGTCTTCATGGAGGATGAAGCCCTTGCTAACTCTACTATAGAGGAAGGAAAAGAGAAGCTAGAGGAGCGCTCACCCACAAGGGAAGAAAAAGCATGTCGATGCTCGAGGTCTCCTTGTCGCCATCAAAAGGATGGGATTTCTTCCCATAACCATCGACCTGGGAGCCCTCGATGGAGGAACCAGTGCTCCTCATCCCCACCGAGGAGGTTTAACAACTATACCTCTCTGAGCACACCAAGGACTTAGGTACTTTTGAAAATTAGAAGATAGCTTCCAAAGGTAAGGAAGCTGTGAACACACCCATCTGGAGATACCTAAGCAAGTACTGTCTATACCATCAGGATCATGGCTACAACACAGAGAACTACATTCAACTCTAGGACAAAATTGAAGATCTCTTAGATGTGGCCACCTCAATCGATTCATCTAATATCAGAGAGGATGGTGAGAAGACCGGCAGAGATCGCTCCAGCCAGTGGAGCAACTACACCAAGCTAAGCAATAGGTGGACCGACCCTCGGCTGGTATCATAAACACCATAACCAGGGGGTAGAGCAGTGGAGGGGTTGACGAAAGTAGGGAAGCAATAAAGAAGCAGAGAATTGAAGAGCCTATCACTTTCACCAAGCAAGATGCTCAAGGAATCCAATTCCCATGCAATGATGCGGTAGTTGTGATGCTCAATATTGAAAACAATGATGTACGGTGCATCTTAGTAGATAATGAAAGCTCTGTCGATATTTTATTCTACAGTATTTTTATAAAAATGATCTTTGATTGATCCAATGTTTGGAAGAGCTTTTGATCGGCTCCAGCTAAATGGCCTTTGATCGGCCCAACATTCGAAAGAGTCTTTGATCGGCCCAACATTCGAAAGAGTCTTTGATCAGCTTTAGCTAAATGATCTTTGATCGGCCTGGCCTTTGATCAACCCAATATTCGAAAGAATCTTTGATCGGCCCAACATTCGAAAAAGCCTTTGATCGGCTCTAGCTAAATGGCCTTTGATTGGCCTGATATTCGAAAGAGCCTTTGATCAACTCTAGCTAAATAGTCTTTGATTGGCCCAATATTCGAAAGAACCTTTGATCGGCTCTAACTAAATGGCCTTTGATCGATCCAACCTTGATCAGCCTAATATTCGAAAGAGCCTTTGATCGGCCCAATATTCGAAAGAGCCTTTGATTAGCTCCAGCTAAATGGCATTTGATACGATCCAACATTCGAAAGAGCTTTTGATCGGCTTAAGCTAAATGGCCTTTGATCAACCCAGCTTTTGATTGATCTAATATTCAAAAGAACCTTTGACCGACTCCAGCTAAATGGCCTTCGATCGACCCGATCTTTAATCGGCCCAATATTCAAAAGAGCCTTTGATCGGCTCCAACTAAATAGCCTTTGATCGGCCCAATATTCGGAAGAGCCTTTAATCAACTCCAGTTAAATGGCCTTTGATCGGCCTGACCTTTAATAGGTCTAATATTCAAAAGAGGCTTTAATCGACTCTAGCTAAATAGCATTTGATTGGCCCGACCTTTGATCGGCCTAATATTCAAAAGAGTCTTTGATCAACTCTAGCTAAATGGCCTTTGATCGGTCTGGCCTTTAATCAACCTGATGAGCAAAAAGCCTTTGATCGGCTTGGAATTGAAACAACCTTTGTTCGACCTATGATATCTAAGTGGCCCTAAAATTAACAGCCTCTTATTGACGAACGTGCAAACCAAAGAAAAATGAGCACAGCAACAAATAGAAATCGGCTTTGATTCACTAAAGGATATTTATAGAAAAAAGGGGGGGAGATGATAATGCGATGGTAGGACCCATGAGACTAGATCAGGACTCACTCCTCATCGAAAGAAAAAGCCCCAACCTTCTCATCACTATTCCTGAGAAGAAGACAACGGAGGTCTAGCTAGGGCATCATGCATCCCAGTTGTCTCTTGCAGTCGTCGAAGCCTTGGGTAAAAGTAGCAACCACGATAACAATGGCCTCCTACTCAAGAACGGCCAGTGGAGCAGGGATGACCTCATGGCCCTCCTGGGATGCCTCTTTTCTTGGGTCATTGGGAGCAAGGATTGGAGTCGATAGACAGACAAATGGTACAAATGGAGGAGCAGATGAAATAGCCCCTTCTTGGCCTTCTTCCAAGCCACCTTCTCGATGGCCCTCTTCTCCTTCATGGCAAGCTTAATAGATCTCTTGGAAGGGATCATGGTGATCAAGCAGGGACTCTTTGGAAGAAAGGTGCCAAGCTACCCGACTGGCACTCCTCTATATATAGGCAATAGAGCTCCCACTGATCGCCAATAAATATCCTCCGTTAGGTGAATGTTTCCTAGGAAATAGGCGGCGTCTATTTTCGATCCTAAAGCTTATCCAAAGGAAGCTTCATAAACTAACCCACCACCACGTGTCACAACTCTAGTGGACTAAAACATCAACCCAAATCCATATTTTAGGAGGAAAACAATGGCCACTGCCCCAGACAAAGCATTACCCAATCACGTTGCACTCGCCATAATTACCTATGATCATTGCATTGAGAGAGCAATCACAAGCCCCTTAAATGCCGCACAATAACTACTAAGTAGGAGAAGAATTACAAGTGGGATTAATGACACATTCGACACGTGCTACAAGTCATAGGAATATCCATTAACAAGTAACAAAACTTGAACAAGGATGGAAATTCTTATGCTGGATCATGGCTCGGCCTTCGAAGCCCTATCAGAGCCATCATATAGGACCCCCATGTCATATTGGCTCGTCCTGCAAATTTTCCACTTCAGAAAATCATGCTATGACATCAAAGGACCAACAAAATCATTAGGTGAGAGCACAACAAGATTGAGCTCAGGAAAGGCCAGTTAGATCCGGTTCCTGCACATCATAAAGCCAACAAGATAGTTCACATCGAACATACGATGAACTACATCATCTAGAGAGACATTGGATCACACCTCCATGCTTTCTAGCTAAGGATCTCTCGACCTATACTCAATTGCTCTAGGATCCCGAGGATGCTCAAGGTTTGAGATCCTCCTTTCAACAGCACAAAGTTCCCTCTAGGGCTATGCTACATGGTTAGTAAAGTGCCCCTTGGCACCTCGGGCAGCCCATTCTGACAACCTCAACTCTCAAAAAAGAAGAAGAAGAAAGAAAAGAGAAAAGAAAGAGAGAGAGGAGAAAGCAAAGTTTTATTTAGAATTCAAATCATCATTACAACAAAAATGGCAATGAAAAGAAAAAATTACAAGAAAGCTCAGCACCAACGACTTCGCCGATCCACCCTACCGACGGGCCTAAGCTATGCCAATAAATCATTGAGGGTCCCCAAGCGAGGATCCTTTCATTGGAAGAAAATGCAGCTCTCGTGCAGAATGCCTCGGTGGCCTATGGCCATCCCTCTCGAAAGCTTGTGCTCCAAGGATGCCCCACCAAAGACCATCATTGAAGCCACCTGAACAAAGATGAAGGAGGCACCCTATCGAGCGGCCGATGATACCTCAGCTGGAGGCCGCATAAAAGAAACCTCTAAAGGCCGTGGGTCCGCTCCCTCCTTAGTTGAAAAGGTAGTTTTTAATATCTCTCAAGCCAAGAAAAGCCCGAAGGCACCTATGGGCTACTCGGGGTGGGCAAAAGCCCCCAAGTTGGGGGGAGATGCCAACGACCTCTTGATGGCAAGCCAATCAACACCACCATGACATTTTGAAAGTGGTTGTGAATGACAACCCATGGCACCTACGGCCCCGTTTCATAGGGGCCTCTGAACCTAGCACCACCCATAGCACCCATCCACAATGCGACAAGTGTTGCCATGGGGAGGCATGGTAGATCATGCCAACAAAAATTAGGAAGATAGATCTCCTTCCCAAGAAGATATTATCATTGAAAAATGATAAGCATTGAATGCTCCTAGGGATGCAGATGGTCGACTGCTAGTGATCCAAAGATATTTTGAATATAGATAGGATCCCAACCAGTATGATCGAAAAAAGTCCGGGGGTAACTACAGGGTGCTTAGGCACAAGCCTAGGCCCGATAACTGGATCAGGAGACTAACCTCTCGAGGATATCTCAGCCAGAGCCAAGACCTTCGAATAACAGTTGCCATGATGTCATCCAAATATTACCCAAACCCAAACCAAGAGCTCCCAAACCTTTGAGGATGTTTCATCTACAGTCCCCAATCAGCCTAACGATAGGAAAAACCTTTGATTGGTTTCGACCTCAAAGAAAGACACATCAATACTATTAAAGAGGCCAAAAAAGAAGAAGAGGACTTAGAAACAACTAGGAAGTGTTAAGAAGAAGGAGCCTGGTTCGATTCTACAACCAAGAAAAGAAGACTTTAGAATATTTCGAATCATCATCATTAAATGGGCTACCTGCACATGGCACCCTTTTGTTGGCTACTTTATTTGCTAGTCGCCAGAATTAATATATCGCACCAAAAGAGGTGCCACCAAAGTTCGAAATCATAGTCCCATTATTTTCTTTTATCCTATCCGCCAACATTCCATTGCATCTATCATGAGAATCGTGAGCATCCCTTCAGTTGAAAGACCTCTTCATATCCATACTCTTCATATCCGTGGCACCAAGGACCAGTGATACTCCCGAGTTTGAGTTTGCCCGACCAAAACTTAGACTCGGGAGTAGGAGGACATGTGTTGGAAAAAATCTCATCTGGGCTAAAGATATGAAGAGGCCCAGAGCCCAAGATGTGGAAGCCCAACAAAATAATGTGTTGGCCTGTTATCGATCACTACTCAGCCTCTCCATGCCGATCAGTCCTCGACTCTAGATCAGTTAGCCCACGATGCACTCTGTCAGCTCCCTGTCATCTGTAGGAGCGAGGATTGACCGATCAATTCTTGACGAGTCCAAGACGGAGCTATCGAGTTTTCTCTATAATCAATTTGCTAGATGCTAACTGTTGGGGATAAATCCCGCTTTCGTCGAAATTCAGTCTGATGCTTAGCCTAATGCAACTGATAATCATGGAAGAGCTTCGATCAAAAATTCCAACGGTTAGACCTTGGACCCCTCCAGCGGCCTTAGTTGAACTCCCTCCTCCAACGGCCGAACCCCAGCCAAACTCCTTCAGTGACTGAACTCCTCCAACAGCCAAACCCCTTTCAGTGGCTGAATTTCTCTAAGAGCCGAACTCGGATTTTTCTTTCAAACTTCTCCAGGAACCAAACTTCAATCGAATTCCTCCATGAGCCAAACTCCTTTCGAACACCTCCAAGAGCCGAACTCCTTCCGAATTCCTCCAGAAGCCAAACCCCTTTTGAACTTCTCCTTCAGTTGGATACCTCCAGAAGCCAAATTTCTTCCGAACTTCTCCTTCAATCAAGGATTTCTTCAGGAGCCGAACTCCTTCTAAATTTTTTCTTCAATCGAATTCTTTCAGGAGCCAAACTCCTTCCGAACACCTCCAAGAGCTGAACTCCTTTCGAATTTCTTCAGGAGTCGAACTCCCTTTCGAACTTTCTCCTTCAGTCGGATTACCTCCAGGAAGACTGAACTCCTTTCAGACTTCTCCTTCAGATCAAATTTCTTCATGAGCCAAACTCCTTCCGGACTTCTCCTTCAATCAGATTCCTTTCAGGAGCCAAACTCCTTCCGAATACCTCCAGGAGCCGAACTTCTTTCGGATTCCTCTAGGAGCCAAACCTCTTTCGAACTTCTCCTTTAGTTGGATACCTCCAAGAGCCAAACTCCTTCCGAACCTTCTTCTTCAGTTGAATTCCTCCAGGAGCGAAGCTCCTTTCGGGCTTCTCCTTCAGTCAAATTCCTTCAGGATCGAACTCTTTCAGACATCTCCTTCAGTCGAATTTTTCTAGGAGCCGAACTCTTCTCAATCAAATTTTTTCAGGAGCCAAACTCCTTTCAACTTCTCCTTCAATCGGATTTCTCTAGTGGATTACTTTCAGATTTCAACTGGCATTTCTTCTGGATGATCTCCTCTAGCTATATTTTTTTTAGGAGTTAGAACTCCTCTAAAATTGATATATATCAAAGTTCTTCACCAACCAATGCCTGCTTCCTTCGAACTTTAGCTATTATATCCCAACGAATGGATACATCATGACAGGCAACACCTTTCTCTCCATAGCAAACCCCACGCGATCCCGAGTGGCCCACTATCGGATGGTTATGACTGTCACCATCAGTCTGCTATAGGCGATACCTCTCTCTCCATAGCAAACCCCATGCGGTCCTGAGTGGCCTACTACCGGATGGTTATGGCTGTCACTATCAGTCTGGCGATACCTCTCTCTTCATAACAAACCCCATGCAGCCCCGAACGGCCCACTATCGGATGATTATGGCTATTACTATTAGTCTGTTACAGGCTTCATCTATAAAAAGGGATCCTCTAGATATATTTTCTCTAAGCTCTCTTCTCCTTCTCGAAACTCTACTGAACTCTTTCCTGAGCACTCCATTTCTGTTGACTAGTAGAACTGACTTGATCATCAAAGGATCCTATCGAAGCCGCCACCACTGACTCCGAATGAAACTTTATTTTATAGGTCACCGACGGCGACCTCTTCTTCCTCCACTTCAGCTCGGTCCAGCATCGATCAAATTTTATACCAATAGGATTGGTGCTAGAGAAAGGATCCTCTATTTCTGAGGTACCCTTGTTCTTAAAGGAGTGCTCAATTGATCCTATGGATCTTTTTCTTCAAAGTTCATCTCCATCCTCTCTATCAATCCCAAAAAATACCTCCAAAAAAGGTGACTACCTGAAGATCTACCATTTCTGCCATCAGATCTGAGCCAGATCCATCTATTTCTGTCCCATCGTCGGTGCGTCAACCTCCTTCTCCACCGACGATCATGGTGGATCCAGAGCAATTTAACCTACTGATGCAGTAGGTTCAGGGCCTCACCGAAATGGTGAAGGCCATGTGGCAACCTCCAAGGATGGTTTTTCAAAAAATCCACCATCAGAATGTCTGAAATCAGCCCTAAGGAGGAGCACTTAAGTTAGCATACCCGTCGCCCCTGGAAGAAGAAAACAAAGAGCAGAGGATCCTTGTTCGAATCATAATTCTTCTTCAGAAGAGACCTTCCCCATCTACAATCGGAAGCCTTCCAAAATCTGCAATCGAGATGATATCCTCAATCGAAAACTATGAAAGATGGACCAATGGATTAAGAAACTCCATCACGTCGTCCCGACTCACCATGATGACGTTTGCATCGATCCTCCTTTCTCTCTCCAAATTATACGAGAGCCTATTTCGTCGAGCTTCAAACTCCCCTAATTTGAAAGCTATGATGGAACCTCTAATCCGATCGATCACTTGGAGGCCTTCTGGATCATGATGCTACTCCATGGCGCATCAGATGCCATCTTATATCGAGCTTTCTCATCTATCTTGAAGAAAGCAGCAAGAAACTAGTACTCGACATTGAGGTTAGGTACGATCTTCTTCTTTGACAGGTGAGTCATTAGTTTGCAGCTCACTTCATCAGCAGCCGACGTCCGTACTGAGATTCAGATTTTTTGATAAATATCAAGCAGAAGAAGAAAAAATCTATCCGAACTAATATCATCCGATTTAATGCTATTGCATTAGAGGTCTGAAACCTGGACCAGTCTGTTGCAATGGTCGCACTCAAGGATGGCCTTCAAAATAATGATTTGTTATTCTTCTTGGAGCAGAAGTACCTCAGAGACTTTGCTGATCTGCTAGCTCGGACTGAAGGATATGCTCGAGCGAAAGAAGCCTTCAAGTTGAAGGACGAGGAGGCCACAAGAGAATGGCAGGCGGACGAGTCTAATAAGCCCGCAGCTGATGGAGGGCCGAATAAAGTTCGACCGCGCTCATGAACTCCATCCGAGCATAAGCAAGCCCAAACTCCTTCTCAAGCTTGTCATCAAAGAAGCCTCGATAGAAGGGCACGAAGAAGTTCTCCCTCCAGAAGGTTTCATAACTACGCCCTCCCTCGATGCTCCAAAAATGCAAGAATTAATGAAGATCAAGGAGCAACTATCGAGGTCTGAAAGGATGCACTCTCATCCTACTCCAAGGCAAGATCGAGGAGCTCATCAAGAGAGGCCGACTGGATCGATTCCTCAGACGTCAGTCTGAAGCAAGAGAAGATCGGCCAAGGGCGCTTTCGCAGTCATAACCACCAATGAGGGAGGAACAATAAGGAGATCGGCCGCCTCTCGGCATCATCTACACTATCTCTGGGGGACTTAGTACTTCGGAGAGCCACCATCTCTCAGCCTCAAAGCCAGTGAAAGCTTGCCCCAAATTGGAAAGGCCCATATGAAAAAGAGGAGGTCGTCCGGCCCAGAGCCTATCGCCCGAAGGAGCTCGGAGGAACAATGCTCCCACGATCTTGAAATTCAAAAAATTTGAGAATGTACTGGTAGTAATTTTTCTTCGATAAAATTCCTCCATTTCAATATTATTATTTTTTGATGTAAAAATTATGTGATGACAAAAAAAAAGCAATCAAAAGTGGTCATATTAGGAACAGAAGAAGAACCTCATCCTAACGTGAGCAATTCAAAGGCCTCGTTCATTTTAGACGAGATGAGGGGAGAGACCCTGACAACGACCCTTATGCATCCCTACAGCCCATTAGGAATAGGAGGAGAACCTCATCCTAACATGAACAAAGTCAAAGGCCTCATTCATTTTAGATGAGATGAGGGGAGAGGCCCTGACAACGGCCCTTATGCTCCCCTACAATCCATTAGGAATAGGAGGAGAACCTCATCCTAACATGAGCAAAGTCAAAGGCCTCATTCATTTTTGATGAGATAAGAAGAGAGGCCCTAATAATGGCCCTTATGCACATCTACAACCCATTAGAAATAGGAAGAGAACCTCGTCCTAACGTGAGCAAAGTCGAAGGTCTCGTTCATTTTAAACGAGATAAGGAGAGAGGCCTTGACAATGGCCCTTATGCGCCCCTATAGCCCATTAGGAACAGAAGGAGAATCTCGTCCTAACGTGAGCAAAGTCGAAAGCCTCATTCATTTTAGACGAAGATGAGGGGAGAGGCCTTGACAATAGCCCTTATGTGCCCCTATAGCCCGTTAGGAACAGGAGGAGAACCTCATCCTAACGTAAGCAAAGTCGAAGGCCTCATTCATTTTAGACGAGGATAGGAAGAGAATCTCGTCCTAACGTAAGTAAAGTTGAAGGTCTCGTTCATTTTAGATGAGGTGAGAATAGAGGCCCCAACAACGGTCCTAATGTGCCCCTATAGCTCGTTAGGAGTAGGAGGAGAACCTCGTCCTAACGTAAGCAAAGTCTAAGGCCTCGTTCATTTTAGACGAGGACAGAGGGAGAACCTCATCCTAATGTGAGCAAAATCGAAGGCCTCATTCATTTTAGAGGAGGTGAGAAGAGAGGCCTCGACAACGGTCCCAATGTACCCCTACAATCCGTTAGGAGTAGGAGGAGAACCTCATCCTAACGTGAGCAAAGTCGAAGGCCTCGTTCATTTTAGATGAGAACAGGGAGTGAACCTCGTCCTAATATGAGCAAAAGTTAGAACCTCATAGGTCAAAGATGTGAAGAAGAAAGAAGCTCGGTGGAGAATCCTAACATATATTTTTTCATGACGATCTGACTACATCAAATGCGAAAGGCAGAACCTTATCCTGATTTATAAAAGAGGTCCTAGTTTGATGTCCACAACAGGCCCGACGTCCACAACGAGCTCAGCATCCGTAACAAGCAACAAGCAACAAGCATGGGAACCCAGGACCAGACTTCGGTCGATGCATTTTTTACTCCTTTCCTTCAAATTTCAAACCCAAGATCGAAACTCTCTCACAAGCTTCGATGTCAACAGGAGATAAGATTTTCTTTAATTTCGAATGAAGATAAGATTTTCCTCGAGCTTCAACTTCAACCTCAATAGAAAATAAGATCTCCTTCAACCTCGGTTGGAGATAAAATCTCCTCCGAGCTCCAACTTCAATAGAAGATAGGATCTCCTTCAATCTCAACAGAAAATAAGATCTCCTTCAACCTCAGCTAGAGATAAGATCTCTCCCGAGTTTCAACTTCAATGTCAACTGGAGGTAAGATCTTCTTCAACCTAAACTGGAGATAAGATCCTTTCCGAGCTCCAACTTCAATAGAAGATAGGATCTCCTTCAATCTCAACAAGAGATAAGATCTCTTTCAATCTTGGTTGGAGATAAGATCTCTTTCGAGCTTCAACTTCAACATCAACAGGAGATAAGATCTCCATCAATCCTCAATTGGAGATAAAGATCTCCCCCAAGCTTCAACATCAATATTAACAGAAGATAAGATCTCCTTCAACCTCGACTGGAGATAAGATCTCTTCCAAGCTTCAACGTCGACCTCAATAGGAGATAAGATCTTCTTCAACCTCGGTTGGAGATAAGATCTCCTCCGAGTTTCAACATCAATAGGAGATAAGATCTCCTTCAATCTCGGCTGGAGATAAGATCTCTTTCGAGTTTCAACCTCAATAGGAGATAAGATCTTCTTCAACCTCAGCTGGAAATAAAATCTTCCTCGAGCTTTAACATCAACGTCAACATCAACAGGAGATAAGATCTTCTTCAACCTCGACTGGAGATAAGATCTCTCCTGAGCTTTCAGAAACTTCGACCTCAACTAGAGATAAGATCTCCTTCAACCTCAGTAGAAGATAAGATCTCCCCCGAGCTTCAACCTCAATGGATGTAGAGTTCGAAAAAAGACTTCGATAGTCATCTTTTTTATACTTCCTTCCTTCAAATTTCGAACTCGAGAGTAGAGAAACTATTATTGGAGATAAACCCCGCTCCCACCATATTCCAGTCTGATGCTTAGCCTAATGCAACTGGTAATCATGGAAGAACTTTGATTGAAAATTCTTTCTCCAGCGGTCGAATCCCAATCGAACTCCTCCAGCGGTCGAACCCCAGTCGAACTTCTTCAGTGGCTGAACTCTTCCAGCAGTCGAACCCCTTCCGAATTCCTCCAGGAGCCGAACTCCTTTTGGACTTCTTCTTCAATTAGATTTCTCAAGGAGCCAAACTCCTTTCGAATACCTCCAGGAGTCGAACTTCTTCCAGATTCCTTTAGGAGTCGAACTCCTTCCGAACTTCTTCTTCAGTCGGATACCTCCAAAAGCCGAACTCCTTTCAGACTTCTCCTTCAATCGGATTCTTTCAGGAATCGAACTTCTTTCGAACACCTCTAGGAGCCAAACTTCTTTCGGATTTCTTCAGGAGCCGAATCCCTTCCGAACTTCTCCTTCAATCGGATACCTCCAGGAGTCAAACTCCTTCTAAACTTCTCCTTCAGTCGGATTCCTTCAGAAGTCGAACTCCTTTCAAGCTTTCCTTCAGTCAAATTCCTCTGAAAGCCAAACTCCTTTCGAACTTCTCCTTCAATTGAATTCTTTCAAAAGCCGAACTTCTTTCGGACACCTCCAGGAGCCGAACTCCTTTCAGATTTCTTCAGGAGCCGAATCTCTTTCGAACTTCTTCTTCAGTCAGATACCTCTAGGAGCCGAACTTCTTTCGAACTTCTTCTTCAGTCGGATACCTCCAAGAGCCGAGCTCCTTTCGGGCTTCTTCTTCAATCAAATTTTTTCACGAGTTGAACTCTTTCTGGACTTCTCCTTCAATCGGATTCCTCCAATGGATTACTTTTAGATTTCTACTAGCATTTCTTTCGGATGATCTTCTCTAGCCATATTTTTTTTAGAAGTCTGAACTCTTCTAAAATTGATATATGTCAAAATTCTTCACCAACTAATGCCTGCTTTCTTCGTACTTTGGCTATTAAATTTCAACGAACGGACACATCACGACAGGCAACACCTATCTCTCCATAGCAAATCCTATGCAGCCTCGAGCGGTCCACTATCGGACAGTTATGGCTGTCACTATCAGTCTGCTATAGATGATACCTTTTCTCCATAACAAATCTCACATGGTCTCGAGCGGTCCACTATCGGACGATTATGGTTGTCACTATTAGTCTGGCGACACCTCTCTCTCCATAATAAATCTCACGCGACTCCGAGCGGCCCACTACCGAACGATTATGGCTGTCACTATCAGTCTGCTGCAGGCTTCATCTATAAAAAGATATCCTCCAGATATGTTTTCTCTAAGTTCTCTTCTTCTTTCTAAAATTCTATTGAACTCTTTCCTGAGCACTCCATTTCTGTTGGTCAGTAGAGCTGATTTGATCATTGAAGGATCCTGTCAGAGCCATCACTACCGACTCCGAATGAAACTTTATTTTACAGGTCACTGACGGCGACCTCTTCTTCCTCCACTCCAGCTTGGTCCAATGTCGATCAGATTCTGCACCAACACTAATCTTAAAGATTGGAGGCACACTCGAGTGGATGACATGGTCTGACTAGGCATCTGTTCATAACCAACTATGTCCAACCAATTCATTGTCGGCAATGAACAAGCCTTCCACTCAATAATCAACTTGACCCTTAGCCGAAAGCCTTCCTTCTAGAGGGCAATTCTGCAATGACTGACCCTTCTTCGATACTACTCATGCTGCGATTCTCCAACTCGATAGAATAATCTCCTTACCAGCCCATGCCTTCATGGCTAGTACCATCGCTACCTAGTCACCAGTGGTTAAACCTCCACCAACTAACCACTATCCCTTCTGGGCAAATGAAGCTGCGAGCTACTCGGTCGCTAAAACTTCCTCGGAGATGCCTGTGGCTTCGTGATGGACAAATCCTACCAAATGATCATCAAGGACTAGCGGAGCACACCAAAGATCAACTCAATCAAGCAAGCCTCGACTTCTGGCAACCATCCAGATCCCAGTCGTGTTTCTCCATCCATGCATGATCTCACTAAATTTTCTCACATCCTGTAGCTACTCAGGATAGCAGATACTCACAACTAACAATCTTAGCAGGCGCCCACCTGACAGACATCTATGACTAACAAACCTGACATATGCCCATCTAACAGACATCCATGATCAAGGAATCATTTTACCTATCTTGACTGCCTATGGGCTCAAGCCTAACAAGCTCCGATCTTCATCTATAAAAGAAAACCAAAAAGGAGACCAAAAAGAGCTATGCCATTATACTGTCTCTCACACTTCTTTTATTAAATGAGATTCTGACTTGAGCATCGGAAGATCCCCGTCAGAGCCATTTCTAGTCTGAACTTTTCTTTCAAGTCTCACCCCCAACAGATCAATCTTAACCATCCACTCCAACACCTCCGATGTCGACCAAAATTCCGCACCAATAAGTAGTATTAGAACTGATGCCTAACCATCTTATACAACTTTTGAGATAGGATCTAAAACTAATGTTTAAGGGCATATGCTTTTTGGTTGAATTAGAATCCAAAATGTATATCAAGTATTTTGGTCCTTACGAAATAATTAATGGAAGGTAGCTTTTTAATTGAATTGGATTTCTACATTTATATTAAGTCTTTCACTAGCATTTATATATCAAGTATTTCTAATATTCTAACTTTCCATCTCTCCAACACCCACCCCATCTAACCAGAAGCTGCCCTTGGACTTGCCCCTTGCCTAAATTGGGAAGGATTTACTCCATCATAAGATGGTGAGACTTGCAACTCTTATTGTCACCAGACGTACATGTAAAGAATATATAATATAATCACATCACCAAAACTCCTAATCTCATAGGATGTACCTTATGCACATCATACAATCACATGAAAACCCATGTTTGAAAAAGAAATGATGTTTAATTTATTTATTTTGTCTAGCTTTAATGAATAAATATTTTTGAAAGAAAATAAGTTTAAGAGAGGGAGATCATCAGATTTACACTGGGTGGTTCAAAAGAGAAAAATATATTTGTTTTTAAATTTGAGTGAAGTTTTTGTCTATCTAGTTGCAGAGGTTATCCACTATCCATACCAACCTTCCTCTCCTTAGACCATGATTGAGCATTTACTGATGACTTGACAAGACTACCTCAAATAGTAGGGAGAGTCAGGAAACTAAGATGGACCAATCCTAATAGAGCCTGGACATTTATTGATCCTATGGCCAGGACCTTGCCGATCCCATGGTCAAGATCTTATCGAAGATAGAAAATGAAGCCCTACAATTGGCTGAAGAAAAGGTGACACCATAGAATCTTAAACATAGGAGCCATTTCGGGACCTCGATCCGAAGCCCACCTCAGGCTACCAACTTATTTATCCACATAGGTGAAGCCTACAATTGACATCCATGACTAATGACCTTAATTTGCAGGTTAGTGAGTGGATTCTCCTTCCCAATAGATTACCAAAGCATGACCTAAAAGACAGACCCAGCGGCCTATAGATTTCAGCTAACCATCTATTGCTCCACCTCCTTATAAAGAGGTATGAAGGAGACTCTCAAGTAAGCAAGCTCAATAAGAAAGGACAACTTTAGGAGAAAAGGCTATCTCTCTCTCTCTCTCTAACCATTCTTCTCTTTTTCTCTACTATTCTCAAGCTCTGACTAATTTAGGCATCAGAGAGTCCTTCACTGAAAAACTTTCGACAAATGCAAACTTCTCTTGCAGGTTTCTTTCGGCATTTCGGTCTTCAGGCAACATCCAGCTCTGGCCACATCAGTCTCGACCCGAAGACTTACAACAACACATCCATATCTAATTATTAGATGAACCACGTCCAATGGACCAATCTAATAGTCCCTCACAACGTTACCCCCATGTATTTAAACAATTCTAAATCAAATGAGATGTATCTGCTATCTATGGTATGTATGCCTCCAAATTTAGATTGGTTAATTGGATATAGTCCATATAATAATTTCTCCATAGATCTAAGTATTAGATAGACTAGGTACAATGGACCGGTCCAATAGTCCATGCTCGTTTCTCTCTCTCTCATTCAAATAAAAATTCATCTTATTTTTTATAAATTAATTTTCTGAAAGTTATTTTCTGATTTTATATTTTAAATATTAAATAGTTTGAAATTTAAACTTCCAGGAATAAAGTTCAGCAATCCTTATTTTCAGCAAAGCAAAATCTGTTTGAATTTCTGCAATTAATTTTTTTGAATATTAGATTGTACTTTCCAAATTTTTATATATAAGATTTATGTACATTAAGAATTCTTGTAATTTAATTTCTGTGAAATCAATAATTCTTCAAATTAATTTCTGGGTAATAATTAACAACAATGTAAATTTCTGGTAATTAAATTTCTTTATTTTATATTCTAGGAATTTTATTTTTGCAAAATTAAAAGTCTTTTTTGGTCTATAATATAATTTTCTAGATGCCTATGTATTAATTTAATATTTTTGATTATCAAATTTGTATGTTACAATACATGATTAATTTCTGCAAATTAAAAATTATGTGACTTAAAGTGTAATTATGTTATCAAATTTTTAGTATAAATACTATACTCAGTATTTTAATTTTACATGATATGTTGCAGAGATATATTTCTGTAAAAATATTAATATGAAAATCATGAACATAATAAAAAAGTTTAGAATTTAATTTAATACATGCTATGATATACTGTTTGTAATAAATAATATACATAAAAAAACTTTTAGATTGGTCACTGAACCATGTCATCATTAAGTTTTGTTTAGGTCCTAAAGTATCGTAGTTAAAGAATTTATTTTGATTGCCATACTTTGATAAAATAGTCATTTTTGGAATAGTAGATTTTGGGAAATTATTGTTCATTGAGCATCCCTACAATGTAAGTAATGATTCACCATTTCATTTTCCTTTATTTACTCTAAAAAAAATTTAAAAATAAATAAATTATAAACTAACTAAATGCAAGTTATGAATTTATAAAACCATGTTTTGAATGGAAAATAAATTTATAAATTTGAAGTATTACTTTTATTACCAAGTATACACATATTTATTTAGAAATCTTTTATTAGATATGAATAGTTGTTCACTTGTTTGGAACCTAACATATGTACGATGTACGAATAGATTTGATGAATTTTAGATTTTTAACTATCAACCCGGCTATGTTTTAATACAAGTTAGATATTTGTATTTTAGCTAATTCCTGGACTCATTATTTTGGCCCTAATAGAGGATATAAATATGGTACTTTAGCTCTGCCAAAAGAAATAAATTTAATATTCTAGCTCACTCTATAAAATTAAAGTGCGGTATTCTAGTTTATTCTACAAAATATAAGTACGTAAGGTATTGTTCTCTAGCCCTACTACAAAGTATAAATACGATCATAGTCTCATAGATTATTGAGTTGAATTACTTAAGCAGTCATGAATATTTTTATTATGAAATTTATCTCATAAAATATATTAAATTTGTCTATCTACTCAATACTAATAAGAATATTTTATTAATTTATTACTTAAGCAATTTATCCAAGATAGTCATTAGTTATTGGATGGTTGAGCTCAATCTTTTCTTCTTCCGAATCTAAAAAGTTAATTTATAATGGGATACTATTATGAAAGTTTGACCATATTCAAAACCAAAATTTTCAGCATAGTTTGAAAACCCTTATTTATTCTCTTAATGAAAATTCGGAAGTATTTTTGTGTTGAAGCTAGATTCTTATGAACAAAAATCTTCAAATTTCTTGTTAGTTTTCTTTTTTTAACTTGTTAATTATTAAATTTGAGATTTTAGCAACAATGATTTTATAGTACCCTTTCATGCTTGTAGGAAAATTCTCGGAATTATTGCCATATCCTAGTGATTTTGGGTTGGGGGTGTAGCAGATCATGAACCATGTCTTCTTTATTAGATATCACCCTTTTTCTCACAGTTCGTTTCTGCTGTAGTCTATCATCAGCCACTCAATCAAAGACTACGTCACCTTCAACCCAAATATTGGTTGCAGGTTAGGCCTCGGATCATTAGATTGCACGACTTCTTTATCAAACAAGATCTAAGTTGTCTCAAACTAAAGCAGAATATATAATTGATGAACCGGAATGACGGATGGGATTCTTAAGACGTGCTAAGATAATTGCTAGCTTTGGGACTAGTCGTATAGTTATCATATCGACCATTGAGAGTCTTTATAATGAACTTTCATCTTCCTCCATACTTCAAAGCTGTCATACCATCCATGTCAGGAGAGAAATTTCTTAGTTCAAAATGCAATGAAACTCATTCAAGTAGCAGGTTATTCAGATGCCAGAGTCAACTCATCATCACTCACAGAGCAAGACTGGTCAATTCTGTAGACGACGAAACAATCCAAGAATCGGATCAAAAAGGATTAAATGGGCAACAAACAAGTCCATCTCCAAAAGAGCTAAAAAAACCGATCATAAAGTCCATCTCGAAGGCATCTAATTAAGTTGGAACAGCACGGAGAGGGTTAAAGATAGGAACCAGAGAGACTGAGCTATTCTGGAAAAACTCTGATTGAGTTATAACGGGATTGAATAGCTTCCATATGGCATATTTGACAGATAAAAGCAGCAGAATAACAGGTGGCACGTAGACGGTCTCGTCGTCTTAAGCAGAGGCATGAAACTATCATGTGAACACAAACCACGACTTCATGGAACATAGAAAATACAAGTTTCATGCTGATAAAAAATCACATCTGATGTTCTTCAGTGGAAACTTAAATAAATATCAAGGCTCACTTGGAAATAAAGGAAATTCAGCTAAAGGTGATTGCACAGCTAACATAATTGTCATATGTTCTAATAAATAAGATTCTAAAATATGCATTAATAATGAAAGCAACAACAAGAACAGCTACCACCACCACTATAATAACAACCACGACTACAATCATAGAAACAAATACTACAAAAATATCACAGATTACAACCAGCATCATTGCTTCTTGGATGGCATTCGCTGACAATGTCGAAGAAACCAAATCCAGTTGTCCGAATGAAAAACAGTCATTTCTTTCAATAGTTCTGATAAAACTGCTCCAGGGCATTTGTGTTCAATACATGTTGATACTTTATAACTTAAAAAATTTACACCATCATACATCACACAAATTCTAGCAACAAGTTCTCACAAGAACACATCATCTTCCAGAAAGCAAGGGATCAAATGTGATGTAAGATAGATTACCAGAACATAGGAGTAATTTATGAGCTAAGAATGCACAGTGATATCAGCCTTCCTCTGCCCAGATAATTTCTGAGAAGAGGGTTTGGAACTCTCCCTCACCAGTTTGGGCCCTTCTTTCTCTTTGGAAGCTGCATTTCCGTTCTTCACACCACTCCGCAGTTTGATGGTTTCTCCTTTGGAACTCCCCAAACTGTGACGGTTTACTCGGCCACATGCTCCATCATTGTTATCTCCTCTGGATGGATTATTTGCATCACTGCAGCTCTTCCTTCGGCCAAGCTTTGGTGATTTTGCACGAGTTGTAGGTAGCTTCAATTGAATTAGGAAAATAAGTAAGAATTATTTATCGAGCAATTACATCTGAATGGTTACATCAGAATTTGATATACAGGGACTATGACCACATAATTTGTAACCTGAGAGCCATCTGATCATTACTAAATTCTATATTGAACTCAAGTTTAACGGTTCATAAATTTATTTGCCAAATTTAAATAGGTACTCGAGTGAGTTGGGTAGGCCCGATGCAGGGTATATCAGATCCAAACTGAATATAACCATTCTGAAAGTTCAGAGCCATAAGACAGCATGGGTCCTGGCTCCCAAGATAAGACCTGACATTCAATGGAATATAGACCAAATGTTGTCCAAGATGCATCAGAGGAATGCAGCACTTGGGAAACTACATTTTACTTTAGTTGCCAATTTGCTGTATTTTCTTTAATGTACTTTCCTTTTTGTTCTAATTATTTCCAGTTCTCAGCAGGTTATTTTGAATCAAGAGCCAAGATTGAAAGAGCTAAGATCTTGCCTGGCAACTTGATGGGTATGATTAATGCAGTGGTAGTGTTTATGCAGTTTCAGACTACAATAACTTTGACCAGTTACCATGCCTTGTGGGGGTTAGTTTCGGAATTACAGATTCTTTCTTCTAAGTAGATGATCTCAGGGTTTTGTATAACAGATCTGACTTGGGGACTTAAACTTTATTTTAATTGTCTTTTCGTTCTTATTTCTGACTATTTTTTTCTCTGTGGGTTATTTTCAATTAAGAGCAAAAAGATCTTAGATCTTATTTGACAACTTGAGGGGCATAGTTACTGCACTGATACTGTTCATGCATTACTGTTCAAACTACAGAAACTGCAATCATTAACCATGCTTTATGGGGTTTTGTTCTGGAATTATTAAAAACTTGTCAAGGTTTCTTTTACTTATACAGGGGATAGTTTTTTAACAGATTGGATAATTGTTTAACGGGGATAGAAAAATTAAATAATATATTCTTGCTATATTGGGGTATGATCCCACAAGGGAGGTGTGTTGAATTTCCAAATTGAATGGTTCAATTCTTGTGTCTGCTGCACTTCCTAATTGCGTGGTTCAATTTGAATGAAAATTCGGATTTGAGTTGAATTTTCCAGCAACCTATGGGTTGAGGTCATTCCTGAATCCTAGTAGATCCTATGACTGTCCAACATCATAGAGTCAAGCATAAATCCCATGAGACAGAACCAACACAGTTCAACACAATTATGTCTTTCTCCAAAAACTTGGATCCTGCCCAGACCCACCAATCCGAGGCATAAAGCAAATTCAGGTTGGCTATGGGTCAAGCAGGATTTGGAGCAGACCAACCCGACTGCCATCTTAGCTGCACTCAGCATTGGATGGTCAGGTTCATCATCAGGTATGTTCAGGAATGAGTTAGATAATTAGTTGCTAAACTAGTGAAAATAACACTACCATGCAATATCCTAGAGCTTAACAGGACATCAGATTTATTACATAAAATCTGCATTCAAATGACATGCTAATGGACTAGCTTCAGAATTTTCCAAGCAAAGAGATCTCTAGCTAATCTGAAGCATTTTTTTCTTTAGAACATCACCAATCCTTGAAAAAAAAATAGCTGCAACAAATAGAGCGTCCAATGATTCAGCATGCCTTGGTCACTCAAGAATTATGATCTGGTGAACCTTAGTTATGATATAGAATTTAACCTGGGCATTTAATGGACAAACTCGCTGGTAAATTTTTTATGAAAACTTAAGTAGCCGAATCATGGCACGTTGAGAACCATAGCCATGGATAACAAAAGCTTCGAAATCTGTTACGAAGTACAGAGCCAGCATAATATTTCATTTTTAATGGTCTGCAAATAGCTGAACAGAAGCAATTAGTTTAGAGTGGTACCTTTTTAAGCTCAACCTTTGGTGGAGGTCCTTCATGGTAAAAGCTCGGCATGGGCGTAGCTTTGAAAGTCATGCTCTTTCTAAGTTGCTTAAGTGCTTCCTCTCGTTCTTCCTGGAAACAAGGCAAGGCAAATATCAAAGTTCTTATTGAATTCAGTATCAGCAGATCTTATGCACCAATATTAATGTAGAAATCACAGGCTCTGACTATTTCCAGTCTCATATTTAATACAGTTGTCATGGAAAGCCCTAAACCATGGTTCCAACATTATGAATTTGTCCAGCATCAAAAGAACACGGAGACCGCACATTGTTTTCCTCAAAATACAATCAGCATAAAATTCAACACAACTAAGTGGAAAAATGATTTTTATAATTAGGGTAGGAATAAGATCAAGAAAGGAAAAGTAATGTGCACAAATACTAAATATCATTATATGGACTAATTATCCCAACAGAATTTTTATGGTACAACCTAGTTTGTTTTCTCCTTGGTTATCTCAATCAGATTTGAGATATTCAATCCATTTAGATTACTTATTTATATTTATTACAACACCACTCACCTCTGCTCCCTCCACCTCCCCCCACCCCCAACCGGAAAAATAAAAAAGACACACACACACACATATGCACACACCAAAAGCAATCTGAAAGATCTGATGGTGGTAAAAATAATAAATAAATGTATGGACAAGGCTTTAAGTGAAACATCAACTAGTCAATTGAATCATATTGGTATCGACTTTATAAACCATTGTATGGTGCTCATTCTTTCAAAGGTTTTATCAGAGCTGTTTACCTGGTTTGGTAAATAAACTACTCCATTGACACTTCCATAATGCACCGAGCATGTGCATAACCTTCAATGTAGTTGCCCATTACTTTCTCTATATATGCAATTTCAGAGTTTCCTCTAAATGTATTGAAAATTTCCTTCCTAATTTGCTACAGGTTCATCCTCAGCATTCTCATCCAAAACTCACATCTTATGAATATAGTAAGAGCCATTCAGTATCAATTACCCAATACTTTTTGCAACATCATCAACCCATTATTACATCTAAACTTCCCAAATTTTCTCCATCAAACATCCAGTATTACCTGTTCGGATTTCTGATGTACTTGTTTGGAGGATTTATCAAGTCTTATACCTTACTAATTTAATATTTCCATTGTTCAGTTTGTACTACCATCCTCTAAACTTTTACAAGATTTTTTTTCTCCTTTCTATCACATTATGCATGATCAATCTATATGTATTATAGACCCTAGATCTCTTTCAAGAGATTCAAATCACCTTACTAATCCATATCTCCTTCTTTACCACCTAACCTTTTTTCTACTTAATTGATCTCTGAATTTCCTCAAGCTGGATAGCAAACTTGTGACATCATTTTTGTTATATGACACAATTTCTTTACGATCTCTCTCGCTGCTCCTCTTCTCACCCTTCCCCACACCTCAACCCTCTTCGACACCTCCCTCAGTCCTCTTCTCTCTCTCTCAGCCCCCCTCTCTCTACTGCACACCACCGGCAACAACACCAGCCCCCTACTTGTAAACTTAGCCACATTCAGATCTAAGACATGGAAGTTGGTTTTTGTCCATCTATTTATCATCAAGCCAGGAACGGGAAGTGGACTTTTCATTTTGTCAATGCAGTGGATCCATGGAAGGTTAAACAGTAGCAATGGTAATAGGCTAAGTCAAATTTGCACAAAATATCAGTTCCAGAAGAGAATTCCTTTGAACTCTACCAACCTAAGAATTCCCACACAAATAGGACTCCAAGGCATGTTACCAGGATCAAAGTTTTACATCTCGGTGGGAGGGGAGCTGTCCCCGCCCCATCCCATTCCTGAGAGAAAATAGGATTGGGATGAGGTTGGGACCCTGAAACCCATCATCCATGGATAGAAGAATAAAGAGGAAGGAAAGAAAGGAAGGAAAAATGGGAAAAGTGAAAGGAAAGAAGAAGAAGAAAAGCAAAAGAAAGAAAGGAAGGAAAGAAAGAAGAAAGAAAAGAGAGAATAAGAAAAAAGAAAAAAAGAAGGAAAGGAGGGATAAGAAAAAGAAAGAAAAAAGAAAGGAAAGAAAGGAAGGAATAAGAGAAAAAAGGGAAAAAAAAGGAAGGTAGAAGAAAAAAAAAGAAAATAAGGTTAAAAAAAAAAAGAAAGAAAGAAAAGAAAAAAAAGGAAGAGAGATAGAAGATATCTACCAAGGTGCATGATTGAGATGGCTGTTGAAATGAGATGGGACAGTAGCGCATCCCTTTCCATGAAGATACCGGGACATTTCCGTCCCATAGGATTTAAAACCTTAATAAGGATTATAAAATTTCATCCTGGGAGGTAAATTAGATGTGTCCAAAAATATGCCATTACCCAAAATTTTATATACAAGGTAACATGCAAGTAGTATCCACAAATACAACCAACACATAACTATAAAATTAAACATTGTACAATAAGAAGTTTTGCTAAACCCTAGATTTCTTATGACATGCCTTAACATTATTCTGTCATTCCATTTTTGTATTATCTTTTATCACATATTTGTATTATTCTTTCTTTCCGTAGAATCCCAGTCCCACCATTTCTAGTCAAAACCTTTGCAGCTTGTGTTGAAACCCAAATGCCTAGCAACGAATGTTAGGGAATGCTGTTAGCACTGTGGTTTGCCTTAGACCTATAAACACTCAATGCTCCTCCTCTAGCTCAAGCTCACAAGTGACAACCATAAAAAATTTGATGTTCTCATTCCATCTCAGAACAAGCTTCACTGTATCCCAAGATTCTAGCAGGGAATTAATCACACTAAGAATTTGCTCCTCTTTGATGGAGAATGATGCCATGGTCTCTACGGTCAAAACTCATATCCGACATTATCCATATGTGTTGATTCATTGTAAGTCATGAAGTCCGATATTGTGACCATTATCACTACATTTTCAAAAATAAATTGGGTATGAGCACATTTTTTTTTTCTTATTAATAGCCACACTAATCTATCATGATAGCAGTATCAAGCATATAAAAAATTAAAAAAAAACATATTATTTATCCTATTTTCACACAATGTTCTATGCATTTTCAAAGAAAAAAATAGGAAAAAAATATGATTAAAAATTAATGAGTAAGAGAGGCACAAACACTCAACCTCAAGATAACAAATCCAACGCACCACATCTTCTATTTTAATTTTCTTTTAAATATAAAATCTATTAAAAACTCAAAAGAGTTATGCCAGTAATGTGCTAAGGCTTGAACTCTCGACTTAATGATAACTCAACAACCATGAAACCCATGCCCTAGCCAACTACACCACGACTCCTCCCTTTCCTTTTTTTTCCTAACTTAAAAGAAATTTTAATCAAGAATTTTTTTTTTTCAAGATGACATATAATTATGCTGATTGTTGTCACATATTTCTACGTTGGCAATAATCAGCATAATTTTGATCTTAGGCTATTGAAGCATTGTTCATCCATTAATCTTATTTTGAAGTAAAGTTTAGAGTTGCCACCCTTTCCAAATGTCTTGTGATTTCAAAATGATTGTACATCTATTCTACACGAGTTAATTGGTTCATGATTTTTTTAGCACAATTCATCCTTAAATAGATATTCCTTCGACATGTTAATGTTGTGTCAAGCTTGACTATTCAAGCCAAGCACCATTCATCTTCAAATTCATACTCCTTCCAAATCCTACCCTGATTGGAATTTGAATGCAAAAAGGTTCTCTAAACCATCCATGGTATCAAAATTCTTGGCAAGTTTCCACTTAAATTTCAAAACCCTAGCAATAGTAATAGGCTGAGTCATTTGCCTAGAAACTCATCCACAAAGCTTTTCTTTCATGGTTCCTGGCCTCCACGAACTCCTTTTCGTCAAACAATGATCCCATGAACTGTTCCATGAGCTTCTCAACATCCAACATAACTTTGAGGGTCACACATTGTCTCCTCTATGATCCCCTAACAATCTCCAGCCACTGCATCTGAGGTTTAGGCTGCTTCTCCACATCCTCATCTGAAAGAGAAACATCCTTACGAACCTCCTCATCACCATCCACTAAATCCCTAGGAGGCTGTCTACTGGTATTCCCCTCAATCAAATCTAATATCCCTTTACTTGCCCTGGACTCACTCGCTTCACTCATAATCATCCACACATATCACTATTTCTGACCCTTAAAAATGGGGATATACGATGGTTAGTAAACTTTCTAAATGATAGTGATTAAGTTGGGAAGAAATCCTGAAATGTAAGAGATGAACAAGGATAAGGAGCAAGGTTGTGCTTGGTCTTCCATCCTCCAAAATGGCATGTAGAAGAGTTACCACTTGGTCTCCCCATCCTCCAAAATATAAAGGTAGCAATGTTAAGAGCTTAAGTAGTAGCGACATTAAATTGGGGATAACTAAAGGAATATAAGTGATGAACAAGGATGGGGAATCTAGTTGGCCTTCCCATGTTCAACTTTGTCATGGAAGGCAAAGTTTTCAAGATGAATGGTGCTTGGCTCGATAGTCCAACTTGAGAGGATATTAATATGGAAAAGGAAAATATATATGAGCCATACCACACAAACCATAAAGCAATTAATTGCATTGTGTAGGACAAACTTACAATCATGTCGTGAGTCCATAAGACATTAGAAAAAAGAGGCAACTCTTTAAGCATATAGAAACTCTTTACTTAGAAGTAAGATTAATGGAGAGACAATGCTTAATAGCCTAGGAACAAAAGAGGTTGATGATCTCTTTAACCAAAATTCAGAGGATATGCTAGGTATTTCTTGCTAATCATTAATATTGCTAGCTTTTTTCTTTTTGGTAGACTGTATCTCTATATCGAGTGCTTTAACGATGCAATAAATTTCAGCTTGGCAAACTTTGAAGGTGCTTAAATTATCTTCTTTTGTTTGTTTGCTTTAGGCCTTGTTTGAATTAAGAGAATTAGCGAGAAGAGAAAAAGAAAAAAAGTGAGAATACAATTCTTCTTTTTGATTAGGAGAGAAGAATAGTGATCCATCTTCTGCTCTTTGGTTAGAAATTTAAGGAGAGAGGTGAAATTAAAAGACTCTCATTTGGATAGCAAGTCAAGAGAGAAAATAAAAGAAAGGGAGAGAAATGATTTCTCTCCAAACACTATATCACTGCAAAAGTGGAGAGATTCAAAGAGAAAAGAAACTCTCATCTCTTCTTTTCTAGTGTGTCAAAATTTTTCTTCTTTTCTTTTTCCTTTTAACTTCTCTTGAGTTCAAGATTCTCTTCTTTTCTTTTTCTTCTCTTCTTTGGTATCCCTTCTTTTTTCTTCTCTTCTCTGGTATCCTCTCTTTTTTTTTTTTTCCTCTTGCATATCCAAACAAGGACTTAAAATGGCTGTCAAATGATTAACTAAAAAAATCCTTGACTATGATATGGCTACAATAGGAAAATCAAGCTTAGAATCAATCAATGGATTCAGTTGGTAAGTCATGTGGCTAAATTATATTAGAGAACAAACAAGAAAGAAGTGCAGCACCTGCTGGCCCTTGCCACATCGATACAGCACATAATAGTCCATGCCAAAGGAGGGACTTTCTGTCCCTGGCAGCCGCTCTCACCTCCCCACCACCCTTGCAAGCATTATCGCCAACCTCCAAGATGACTCCAATGAAGGAGCCCTAACCACCCTCTCCATTTTTTTCTTCTTCCTCCACTTTGCTTCGCCTAGTGGCACTTCCCTCTACATTACCATCAACAGCCAGTCAAGCCAACACTCCACTAGTGATGGCCAAGGTGGTGAACACTTCTTGAAACCTAGCCATTGCATGCTGAAGATATCATCACTGCCATTTAGCCCTATGTCGATCTACTGCATTAGAAAAATGAAGAGAGCCACTTCATCCCAACCTGAGGTCAGCCTATTGATAAATGGACATGCCCAATCTCCATACCCAAGATTTGATTGCAGCCATAGTCACTAGGAGGGTGCTGGGGGTGCTGTCGACAGTATGGGTTAGAGGAAGGGGGAGGGAGGGAGAGAAAAAGGGGGAGGAGGAGGATGAAGATGATGTCAACAACAGTAGAGGAGCAGGGAAGAGTTAGAAGAAGAACAACAAGAGATATGATAAAGAAATTCTATTAAATAATAGAAATGATAAAGTTATGTTTGCCTATTAATGGAGGAAGGATGAAAAAGTTTGGCCTTTCCAGAAATTCTAATCTTAACATCTCGTAAGTTTTAAAAACTTGACTAAAACTAAGTTTGATCTTGCAAATATGTTCCCATTGGCGGATTAACCACAAAAAGAAGCACCACAGAGCCCATGCACATGCACCTGAGCATGCACACAGAAATAAAATCGAAGAACTCACCAAAATGTGATGCTACTTAGATGTCACACCAATCTGTGCTAATTTATACTGCTAAACAGATAAAGTAATCCCACAATGGTTGCTTTCAGCTCAAACCAAGAAAACCCTGAAATTAAGATCAATTTTGATTGGGATATCCAATCCGGCTGCATGTCTTAAGAAAGTAGTGCATGCACTCAGCAAGTTGCTCAAATGTCATCTAATGGATGGGTCTTAGCAATATGAGTCTTAGCAATGAACGCAGTTCCCAACATCAAACATGCCTTCATCCCTCTTCATCTGAGCCTTATCCTAGCTATGCAATCCCAGATGGTTGTTTGCTCATTGCATTGTTATGATTTGTCAAACCAAGAAGGCAAATTTCTCTACCTAATGAATGCATTTATCTTTCAAAGTGAGCAGCTCTCTTTTCTAGAATCCAACATGAATTTAATGTGTAAGCAAGTTTAATGAGTCACAAGCCAGTGATAAAATTTTCTTAAACTTTAGTGGATCATAAATCGATGGTTGAAGTGGAAACCATATCAACAGGACAAGACTTGCTGAATTGAGGTTATAAATAGTTGATCAAAAAGCAAATGTAGCAGTAACTGATGGAAACTGTACAGAAGCTTAGGTTTTGTAGCCTCTCTTAAGTAGCAGGTAAAATACATGTGTGAAAACTCCAATTACACATTATAGCAGCTTGCCTATCTAATGGCCTGGAGCATGTCAAAGACTCAATATTGCAGATACAGATAAAAACATATAAGATGCCATCTTTCTCAGTACTAACAGAGTGAGATGGTATTTTCTATAACAGGAAATGCAAGATTGCTCCACAAATATAAAGGCCCCTTTTCTAGAGTTTGAAAATTCCTGCAGCCACTATGATTCTTCCAGGTGGGACATGAAAGTTAAGTTTCCCTATAGAGCAACAATTAAGGGCTCTCACACAACACATCCAACATTAAGTAGCTTCTTCCTAGATAAAGAATGTAATTTGGCATTTCTAGACTGATAAGTGCTAAGTATATATTCATTGCATTAGATGTTTTTAAGAATTAAAATTTTATACATGCTATTGGAGTTACTACTATAAAGTCATTTAGGTATATGCATTAAAATGTTATCCCCACCCCCCCACCCCCCCAAAAAAAAAAAAAGAATCACTTTTAGTTTAAAGAAGCAATTAAATAGAGCATCCACTTGCCATGTATTGGGTAGAAATAAAATACAGTATACAAAAACAAGTTAATTACAAGGATGGATATTAATGGTTAATAAAATAGATCAGCTGCTTTGCATACAACCATGGTTTGATGCAAATTGGCAGAGTTGTAACTGTCCTAAAGAAGAAAGGTACGAAATAATTCACAGAACGAAGCACAGACTTCTGCAAACCTAAACAACCAATGACCTCACAGATGATACAAAGAACATCAGATCATTGTTACTCATGGAATTGGACAAAGGATGTAGCATATGATAAAGAAGATTTCAGCTTTTACATCAAAAGGTCATTTAAAAAAAAAACAGAACTCCTGATATGTCAAAATCTAAGTCAGTATTGATAGATAAGGACCTCCAGTATGGTGATAACAGCAACTTCTAACAGCACTAAAATACAAAAACCTCTACTTATACTCCATCTAAGTTTTATTTAAAATTGCAAGATGAACAAGATGTCGCATGGTTCTGTTCAAAACTTAGGTATGTTGATAATCCACAAATCAAATATTTTGAGATGTTTTGAAAGTAAACATGGTAAAACAAAAGGTTGTGTCTAGATCTAAATTTTAGTAAAGGTTGTGTTCATCCCAAAGACATAAAATACAGATTTTTAACCTATCAAAGGGAAAACCATACAAAGGATCTAGGAAAGGGAACACAAGTTAAAACTTCTGTAGCATTTTTTTTCCAAAAAGACAAGAGAAGCAAAAGTACCTTGGTCCTAGCTTCACACTGGTTTTTCTCAGCCTCCAGAGCTTGATGCTTCTCCTCTAACTTCAAATAAAACTAAGAAGAAAGAGGGAAAATAACACATAAGGTTTTCTTCATAGCAACTACAAATATTTACAATGCTCAAATATTAAAGATGAGTAAAAGACTACCTCCTTCCGCTTCTCTGCACGTTCATTGCATCTGAAAACAGGTGCAGATGCGACGGTAAACCTGCCTTTTAATGTCCTCACTGATGCAGCAGTTCTATATATTATTTAGGATACTTAAAACAATTCATACAGGAAAGAAGAAAAATAAACAAATCATCAAATAACAACCAAACAAAAATAGCAACAGGATACGAAGAGGCAATAGAGCAAGCATCCTCTTCATCCAGGTGCTTTGTATTATCAGGATGCAAAGGCTTCCTTGATGTGAGCCTTGGGGAAGTCTGCAATGTATTAGAGAAAACCATCACAAAATTCAGAATATTCTCTATTTTCAGTGACCTCATGAATTTCTATATATTTGATTCTAAAGTTCAAAAATTTATCATCATATTAGTCATAATTTAGTAAATAAGAGATGTGGCTCAAAAATGCCAGATGACATGATACTAAATATTTGCTCCTATCATAGAGAGCTTGTATCACTTCAGTTCAAAGAGGAACTCTAAGCAAAATCAAATTAGTGCCCAGCATGGAAGGCTGACACTTTTGAGTTGCGCTAGAGATTGCACTTGTCTAGACATATATCACTTCTTCACATACCAAAATTCTTAAGTTACAACTCACAGTCTTCCTATATGTAGAAATGCTCATATCACACTCATTGACTGCAAGTATGCAATATATCTCATGCTACCAACCCAGAGCAGAATCAACAATAAACTAAAAGGACCCTCAGCATAATGGAAACTCTTCTGTCACAGAGTAAACAAAGAGTTATGATAATTATTTTTTGCAGGAACAAGACCAGAATGAAATCAGAACATGCCACCATAATTATTTATTTGTATGACCTTTCCACATATGTAAGCATAATAACAAGATAAATTTTAGCATGGATCAATGAAGACTACTTTTATTAAACCATTGAGCTATAAACTGGAATTGTTGCATTATGTAATCTCCCAAGACAATTTTTATATGGATTTCAGAAAATGATCAGAAAGAACAGATGGAAAATCTGAATACTCAGAATTACCTGAAGCTTCTTTGGCACGTTACATGCCTGTTGGCTGCCCACATTAGCAGATCCATTGCCATTCCCAGCAATATTAGCAACAAAACAGTTCCCACCAGAAGCATCCTTATCGGTTGCAAGAGCAAATGGTTGAGGAACAGTGCAGTCAGAACTTATTTCTCCGACATTAGCAGATTTTGGGACTGTTTTAATGGGAGAATCAGTGTTCTCATAATTATCTGGCTCCTGTTCTACACGGTTCGCTTTTTCCTTCTCCAACGAGACATCATTTAAATTTGACTTCTTAAAGCAGGGCATTTTGTCTTCCTTGGGAAAATCCACATCTTGATGCACAGAGAGATCCTCAACAAAAACATCTATTGTATCCCCATTTACTCTGTGTTCTTCTAGTTGTCCATTTGTACGATAATCTTGAGGATCAGGAATGTCCTTCCCAGTTTCATCAAATGCAGAAAGCTCCAGATGTTTATAAGAATAGTCATCAGGCTTCTCAGGGTCATCACTGGCTGAACATATGATAAAACCTTCTGATTCTTCACCGGTACAAATGTCTTTAACTTCCTTTCCCATCTAACTATGAGAAATATAGCAGAAATATCACATTGTCTGTCAGATCGAACGACTGCTAAAACTATTTCAGCATGTGGACTTACTCTTGCAGAAAGACTAGTGTTTTCAGCTAATAAACTTAAAGATGGGATAAACGTGTAGAGACTTGCAAGGCACGCATGCATAAACTGATGCAGAATGATATCAGAAACCAACATCACCAATATGCAACCCAGTTACACAACTTTGATTTGTACCATTCAGTAATGAAGACAAGCCTATTGGGTTAACAGTAAAAACAGATGATTTTCTAACTCTTTTTATGTTTTAGCATTATCAATTACGGACTCTTCATTAATAATGGACTTCAATCAGAATTTCAAAACATTCAAAGGAATGATGATCACTTGACAATCAATTAACACCATCCGATCATGATATGTTTAGAATCATAAAATAAAGAATTTAAGACAAGTGGGCAAAATTGTTCGCTGTAAAGTACATCACCAAATAGAAATGTCTACAAATATATTCACCAACATCACTTCTAACTGCATCATCAAGCATTGCAAAAAAAACATAAGCAAATCACAAAGAGATAGGTCTGCAGAGGGGCATATCAAAAATGTTTTGGATATAAGGCAGCATTTGCTATCAAAGGAATGAATGCAAATAAACAATCCACTTTCGCTTGAGGGTCACCAGTCTTTTCATGGTAAAACATAAAAGTAGCCAACAAAGTGAAGCTCCATAATAACTGCTAATCAGATCAAACGCAGAAATAGGGAGTTTGAAAACATATGTAACATTCTACAAAAAGAGATAGCAGTAGAGAGAAATTAGCATTTTTCTGGTCAAGAAAATGCACATTTCACTTGCATCTGACAATATTTTGAAAATAAAAAGATAAAAGCATGAAAATCTAAGGCAGTGAAGTTAAACAAACATGAACTGTCGCAGTCCAAAATTCTACTAGGCGAAGAAACACAAAACTGATTGAAGCATCAGCTAATAATCCCTCGAGCCAGATATAATCTTGCTAGATATGTACATTAAGGAACAATGGAAAAGATGAGAAGAATGGAAGACTCTTATGGTGAAAAATCCACTGATAGACAATCCCCTACCCAAAACCCCAACCAAAACAGCAAGAAAACCCAACTTTCTGCCAGATTCAAATAAAATCTGAACAAAAACCAACGAATCTCACAACCCCATCGACCGATCCACAAAAACCAACACAAAACACCTCCTTGCTCGAAGAAATTTCTCCCACATTACAGTATCAAAACAAGAACGAGAAAAGGGGAGAAATCAAGCGGAATGCTGGCAATACCTTACGCCCTTCCTCCCAAGCTTCGATCCAAGAGGACTTGCTCTCTCTCTCTCTCCTCCTCTCCCTCCCTCCCTCCCTCCTCCTGATGTCGTCCTCGTCGCCCCTTCCTCTACCACATTCACTCTCGCTCCCCTCTCCCCTGCTCGAGGCTGGCCGACGGTGGTCTCGGTTACGGAATTAATAGCTGTTACGGTATTTATAGCTGGGCCCGCTCTAACGCCGTTACTTGACGGCGGGTTTTCGAAATCCAAGGGCGTGAGGTAAAAATCCTGGCCGTTTGATTTACCTTCTTCTCGCTCCCACTGAGTTCGAAAATTTCGAGCGAATCCTTCGTTTCGGCGGGTGTCCAGTCACCGTCTTCGCAGTGTGCTCCGCTGGCTGCCCTCACTTGCTTTGGATCGAGACTCGAGTCATTGTTTCCTTATTTTTACCCGTTGTGGCATCTTTGTTTAGTTGCATCATGGGCAACTAACCCCTCTAATCATAATCACTCTAGCAAGCGTTATTATAAGTTGTCCAAAGGAAAAGATGGCCAAATCTTACCTGAATAAGAGACCTAGTCTGACTTTGGGGGAAAAAAAAACTGAAAAAAAAAAGGCGTAGACAGAGAGAGGGGGGGGGGGGGGGGGATATTTTGAATTTCAAACTGGATAGAATCTGCATGTGTGGATTCAAACAATTCATGTCCTCTTTTTTTTTTTTTTTTGCCTAGTAAGAAAACAATTCATGTCCTTAGTACATGGCCCTGTAATCATGTTAGATCTAGGTTAGCCTAATTTATATACGTGGGAATGTCAAAGTTTGTTATATAAGACTGCAAAACTTGGTCGGATATGGGTTTGTAGATCTAAACAATTTAGTTTCTTATAACATAGTCTCAAATTAAATTACAATCTCTCCAATTTGGACCGAGATGGAGAGGATCAACTCGCCAATCATATAATGTCCATCAATTAGTGACCCTACTTGGTCTATAGGATAGGAACCTTGTGTCGGACAATTCAATCACGATGGTTTCATCAATGATGAATGGTCATGATCGAAGAGCTATTTTTTCTAATTTAGTCTCGAACTAAAAAAAGACTCAAACTCTTTAAAAATAAATCAGATCCAAGTTACGGCATCAAAATTTATTATATCTTTATAGTTTATATTGTCTTAAGTGTTTAATATTTGTTCTAAAATCTAGTCAAATTTCTAGGTTGAATTACATTACGTTGCTTGGATTAGATTTAATTGATAGTTAGATATTTTTAGACTTCTCATATTAGTTATTTATTTCTCCATGGAAACACCAAGAGATGAGTCAATTCATGTTGGGTCTAGTCACATCAGGTCAAGTGAGTTGTGCCACATAGATCAAGTTGGGTAGGTTAGGGTTGGGTGACATAAAGTAGTGTTCGGTTTGAATCAATCTAGTCAAGAGATCTATGGGTGGATTTCCATTGAGGCGTTCTAAGTTAACATTGGTCAAATCATATGCATGTCAATGTTGTAAATATCCTTCTTCTAGTAATCCTACTTGAACCAATTTGAGGCATATTAGTAGTTTCTATGATACTTTAACTCTTACTTGACCTCTTCTTCGTCGAAATTACCACGCAAATAAGGTGGTCAAGCATACATAGAAACCTGTCTTTTATACTTCAATCCACAAATGAATGCTTCAAGGTGAGCTTCAAAAGACAAATTTAGATACCACCATGGTGGTAGCTCAGTGGAACGAGCTTATTCTTTCAACCAAGTGATCCAGATTTGAATCATGATGGATGCCTGGGCTGTAATTAAATATTAGAACTTAAATGACCTATGGTGATTTATTTCTGATGGTCTAGACATGGGGTTTAGAAGGAATATCTGGCCCATGGTGGGGCTGGAATGACGTACTCATCCATTGGATTAACCTATATGGTGGAGAGGGAATCCCTCTTATTAAAATTTAGCCTCCAAATGGAACATTCTCCAGCAAAATTTGGAGCTTTATGATCATCCCCAAAGGGATAGCTACGCCCCCCCTCCCCTCCGCCCTCCACTCCCAACAAATCCTTTGTGCTTACCAAAAAAAAAAAAACAAATTTAGATGGAAGCAAAAATGATTGGAATTTGATTCTTGGTCAAGTATTTTAAGAACAAACTGTTTCATTAAAAAAGCTATAGGTTGAGTGATTGTTACCAAGCGATTGGCCGCAACATTTCTTCCATGGTTGCTTTTAGAAAAGAAGAAAGAAAATTGTGTACCTGCCGCTATTGTAGAGGTGGATGCTCTTTAGGTTCAATATTAGCTGAGTGAAAAATTGAAGAGGCTAAACTTCACTTACAAGTTAACTTTAATGTAGTGATTATTTGGTTTAAAGAAAAAAATAAAGATTCATGGGTACATTTCTAGATAAGAATGTGGTATTACTTGTTGGAGAGGAGTTAGCACTCTAAAATTTCTCATGTTTACATCGGCGGTCATATATGATGGCAAGTGGCTTGGAACTTGATAAACATGATGACGAATTACTAGAATTAGCTTGGATGGGCTTTCAGAATATCCATCTTAGGATTTTGATATGACCTCATCTTTTTTTTCCCAAAGGAAACAAAGATCTATTTGATCGTATACAATACTACCATTTGATAAGCCATCACCATAGAATAGAGCTGATAGATGTCAAGAGCCAAGGAATGACAAAAATAGGCTAAGAAACCTACACCAAATGTATCGTCAGAGTTAGATTGGATCTCAAGATCTACAGATAAATAACATGTAAGGATACAAACAGGATTAAATTGAGTTGGCCTATTTAGAATTTACAATGGGGCAGACACAGTATCTGTTGGGGATAAATTTCGCTCCCATCGAAGTCCAGTTCGATGCTTAGCCTAATGCAATCGATAGCCACGGAAGAGCTTCAGCGGATGAGTCTTAGCCGAACTATTTCAGTCAGTCGAACTCCTCAACGACCGAGCTCCTGCCGAACTCCTTTAGCCGATCTGATCTTTACCGAACTTCTTCAGCCTGCCAAACTCTTCAGCCGCTGAACTCCAGTTGGACTCCCACAAAAGCCGAACTCTCCGTACTCCTTCAATCGGACTCTCACAAGAGCCGAGCTCCCTCCACACCCCTTCAGTCGAACGCCTACGGGAACCGAACTCCTTTCGAGCTTTTTTTTTGACCGAACTTCTTCCTCAGTCGGATTCCTCCAGTAGATTGCTCCCAAATAATCCCACCAGACGTATCCCCTTTAGAAGTTCGAACTCCTCTAAAATCGATATATGCCGAAGTCCACCAACCAACATCTGCTTTCTTAGAGCTACGACCATTAAATCTTGAGCAGTCGCCATCAGTCCGCTGCAGGCGACAGCGACCCGCTACCAGACGGCGATGGCTGTCACCATCAATCTATTGCAGGAGGTGCTACAGACGGCACCTCCCTCTGTGATTGACTCCATTAGACCTCAAGCAGCCCGCTGTCAGATAGCTGCAGCTGTCACCATCAACTCTCTACAAGCTCCGCCTATAAAAAGAATCCTCCAGATACACTTACTCTAAGCTCTAAGCTCTAAACTCTCCTCTCCTCCTCTAAACTTTGTCGAACTCATTTGTTGAGCACTCTATTTCTATTAGTCAGAAGAGCTGACTTGACCATCGGAGAGTTCTACCAGAGCCACCACCACCGACTCCGGATGGAACTTTATTTTGCAGATCACCGATGGTGATCTCGTCCTCTTCCACTCCAGCTCGATCCGACATCAATCAAATTCTGCACCAATAGATTTGACGCTAGAGGAAGGGCCTCTATCTCTGAGGTACCCTTATTCTTAAAGGAGTGCTCAGCGATGATTTTTCTCTTCCCTCTTCGAAGATCTCTCTTCTTCCTCTCTAGAGTTCTTTCTCGAGAGAGAATGCCTCCTAGGAGAGCGTCAATTCGACGATCAGCGGCCTCCATGGTCCGATCCCGTTTAGATCCATCTACTCCCACTTTAGCCTCGGTAACCCAAGTTCCATCTATAGCCGCAGTAAATGCGGAGTAATTCAACCTGCTGGTCGAGCAGTTCAACCTACTGATCTAGCAGGTTCATAGCCTCACCAAGATGATGCAGACCGTGCGGTAGCCTCCGACGGTAACTCTGCCAGCAAACCCGCCATCAGAATGCCAGAAATCGATCTTAAGAAAGAGCATTTAGCCTAACATGCTCGTCGCCACTGGAAAGGAGAAATAGAGAGTAGAGGATCCAAGTTTGGATCATGGATCTCTTTTGGAGGAGACCTTCTCTATCTATAGCAAAAAGCCCTCCAAGGTCTGCGATCGAGACGACATCCTCAATCACCAACTGTGGAAGATGGACCGACGGATTAAGGAGCTTGATCGCGTCGCCCCGACTCACCTTGACAACGTCTGCACCGGTCCTCCTTTCTTCCTTCGAATTATGCAAGAGTCCATCCCGTCGAACTTTGAGCTCCCTTAATTAGAAAGCAATAATGGAATCTCTAATCCAGTTGATCATCTAGAGGCCTTTCGGACCATGATGCTACTCCATAGTGCTCCAAATATCATATTATGCCGAGCCTTTCCATCTATCTTAAAGGAAGCAGTGAGAAACTGATACTCGGCATTGAAATTGAGTACGATCTTCTCTTTTGATCAGATGAGCCATCAGTTCATTGCTCACTTCATCAGTAACCAACGTCCGCACCGAGGTTTGAATTTTCTGATGAATGTCAAGTAGAAGCAAGGAAAACCTATCCAGACTTATGTCATCTAGTTTAACGCTGCTACTTTGGAGGTCTGAAATCTGGACCAGTCTATTGCCATGGCCATGCTCAAGAACGGCCTTCAGAAGAATGATTTGCTGTTCTCCTTAGAGAAGAAGTACCTCAGAAACTTTACCAATTTGCTAGTCTAGACCGAGAGATATGCCCGTGCGGAAGAAGCCTTCAAGTTGAAGGATGAAGAAACCATAGAAAAGCGGCAGACGGATAAATCTAATAGACCCATTATCGATGGAGGGCCGAGTGAAGTTCGGCCATGCTTACAGACTCCCTTCTAAGTGTAAGCAAAGACGAACTCCCTCTCGAGCTCGTCGTCAAGGAAGCTCCGACAAAAGGGTATGAAGCATGAAGTTCTCCCCCAGAAGGTTTCACAGGAGGGCAAAATGGAGTTCGATCGTGCTCATGACCTCCCCCAATGCAAGCGAGGCTGAACTCCTCCTCAAGCTCATCATCAAGGAAGCCCCGACAAAGAGGCATGAAGTTTTCCCCCATGGGGTTTCACAGGAGGGCGAAATGAAGTTCGACTACGCTCACGACCTTCCCTAGCACAAGCGAGGCCTGAACACTTTCTCGAGCTCATCATTGAGGAAGCCCCGATGAAAGGGTGCGAAGAAGTCCTCCCCTTAGAAGCTAGAACTACCGATGAGGGAGGAACGATAAGGAGATCGGCCGCCTCTCAGCATCATTGACGCTATCTCCAGGGGCTTGGTACTTCGATGGGTTGTCATCTTCCAGCATCAAAGCCAAGAGAAGCTTGCTCCAAATTAAGAAGGCCAGCATGAGATAGAGGATGTCATCCGGCCTGGGACTTACCGTTCGAGAGAACTCAGAGGAACAACGCCCCCACGATCCTGAAGCATAGAAAATTTGAGGATGTGCTGCTAGTAACTTTCCTTTGGTAAAATTCTTCTATTTCAATAATATTATTTCTGGGGGCAAAAACTATGTGATGATAGAAAAGAAGTAGTCAATAATGGCCATGTTAGGAACAGGAGGAGAACCTCATCCTAACATGAGCCGGTCAAAGTCCTATAACCTTGGCTAGAGATAAGATCTCTTTCGAGTGTCTGAGTCAACCTTGGCTAGAGATAAGATCTCTTCTGAGCGACCGTGTCAACCTCGATTAGAGATAAGATCTCTTTCGAGCATCCGCATCAACCTCGACTGTAGAAGATAAGATCTTCCTCGAGTGACCGAGCCAACCTCGGCTATAGAAGATAAGATCTCCCCCAAAGGTTCGGGCCAACCTCGGCTAGAGATAAGATCTCTTCCGAGTGACCGTGACAATCTCGACTAGAGATAAGATCTCTTCCGAGCGCCCGAGTCAATCTTGGCTAGAGATAAGATTTCTTTCGAGCGACCGTGTCAACCTCGGCTAGAGATAAGATCTCTTCCGAGCGCCCGCAGCAACCTCAGCCATAGGAGATAAGATCTCTTCCGAGGCAACCTCGACCACAAGAGATAAAATCTCCCTCGAGCGATCAGGCCAACCTCAACTACAAGAGATAAGATCTTCCCTGAGCATCCATATCAACCTCAGTCGTAGGAGATAAGATCTCCTCCGAGCGACTGGGTCAACCTCGACTGCAGGAGATAAGATCTCCTCTGAGCGCCCATCTTAACCTCGATTGTAGGAGATAAGATCTCCTCCGAGGCAACCTCAGTCGTAGGAGATAAGATCTCCCCTGAGCGATCGGGTAACCTCGACTATAGAAGATAAGATCTTTCTTTAGCATCCGTATCAACCTCGACCATAGGAGATAAGATCTCTTCCGAGCAATCGGACCAACCTCGACTGCAGGAGATAAGATCTCCTCCATGCGCCCATGTTAACCTCGGCTATAGGAGATAAGATCTCCCCGAGGCAACCTCGACCGTAGGAGATAAGATCTCCCCAAGCCAACCTCGACTGCAGGAGATAAGATCTTTCCCAAGGCAACTTCGACCATAGGAGATAAGATCTCCCCAAGCGATCGGGCCAACCTCGGCTATAGGAGATAAGATCTCCCCCAAGCGCCCGTATCAACCTCGATCGTAGGAGATAAGATCTCTCTCGAGCCAACCTCGGTTGTAGGAGATAAGATCTCCCCGAGGCAACCTCGACCGTAGAAGATAAGATCTCCCCCATGCGACCGGGCCAACCTCGACTGTAGAAAGATAAGATCTCCCCTGAGCGCCCGTATTAACCTCGACCGTAGGAGATAAGATCTCCCCTGAGGCAACCTCGACCGCAAGAGATAAGATCTCCCCCGAGCCAACCTTAACTGTAGGAGATAAGATCTCCTCCAAGGTAATCTCGATCATAGGAGATAAGATAAGATCTCTTTCGAGCGATCGGACCAACCTTAGCTGCAGGAGATAAGATCTTCCCTGAGCGTCCGTATCAATCTCGACTGCAGAAGATAAGATTTCTCCCATGCGATCGGGCCAACCTCAACTGTAGGAGATAAGATCTCCCCCGAGCACCTGCATCAACCTTGGCTGTAGGAGATAAGATCTCTTTTGAGGTAGTCTCGGCTGCAGGAGAATAAGATCTCCTCCGAGCGTCCGTGTTAACCTCGGTTGCAGGAGATAAGATCTTCTCTGAGGCAACCTCGACCGCAGGAGATAAGATCTCCCCCGAGCCAACCTCGGCTGCAGGAGATAAGATCTCCTCCGAAGCAACCTCAGCCGTAGGAGATAAGATCTCCCTCGAGCGACCGGGCCAACCTTGGCTGTAGGAGATAAGATCTCCTCCGAGCGTCCGTATCAACCTCGGTTGTAGGAGATAAGATCTTCTCTGAAGCAGCTTCGACTGTAGGAGATAAGATCTCCCTCGAGCGCCCGTGTTAACCTCGACTGTAGGAGATAAGATCTCCCTCGAGGCAACCTCGACCGTAGGAGATAAGATCTCCCCCGAGCGACCGGGCCAACCTTGACTGCAGGAGATAAGATATCCTCCGAGTGTCTGTATCAATCTCGACTGCAGGAGATAAGATCTCCCCGAGCGTCTGTATCAATCTTGACCGTAGGAGATAAGATCTCTTCTGAGCCAACTTCGACTGCAGGAGATAAGATCTCTCTCGAGCACCCGTATCAACCTCGGCCGTAGGAGATAAGATCTCCCTCGAGCGCCCATATTAACCTCGGCTGCAAAGAGATAAGATCTCTTCCGAGGCAACCTCGACCGTAGAAGATAAGATCTTCCCCGGACGACCGGGCCAACCTCGGCTGTAGAAATAAGATCTCCTCCGAGGCAACCTCGACCGCAGGAGATAAGATCTCCCCGAGCGATCGGGCCAACCTCGACTGTAGGAGATAAGATCTCCTCCGAGCGATCGGACCAACCTCAATTGCAGGAGATAAGATCTCTCTCGAGCGCCCATATCAACCTTGACCATAGGAGATAAGATCTCCTCCGAGCCAACCTTGACTGCAGGAGATAAGATCTCCCCTGAGCGCCCGTATCAACCTCGACCGTAGAAGATAAGATCTCCCTCGAGCCAACCTTAGCTGCAGGAGATAAGATCTCTCCCGAGTCAACCTCAACTGTAGGAAAGGAGATCTCTTCTGAGTCAGCCTCGATTGATGGAGACAATATCGCCCCCGAGGAGCTCAACCTCCGATCTCGACCGCAGGAGATGAGATCTACTTCAACCTTGGCTCGAGATGAAATCTCTTCCGAACTTCAACTTCAACATCAACTTTGACTGAAGATGAGATCTTCTCCGAGCTTCAACCTGAACCAGCATGGAGCTTAGAAGAGCACTTCAGCAGTCGTCTTTTCTGCACTCTCTTCCTTCGAGTTTCAAACTCGAGAGTGTGGAGGACTATTGTTGGGGATAAACCCCACTCCTATTGAAGTCTAGTTCGATGCTTAGCCTAATGCAACCAATGGCCACGGAAGAGCTTCAGTGGATGAGTCTTAGCCAAATTATTTCAGTCGACCGAACTCCTCAGCGATCGAGCTCCTACCGAACTCCTTCAGTTGGCCTAGTCTTTGCCGAACTTCTTCAGCCTGCCGAACTCCTCAGCCGCCAAACTCCAGTCGGACTTCCACAAGAGCCGAACTCCTCGTACTCCTTCAGTCGGACTCCCACAAGAGCTGAGCTCCCTCCGCATCCCTCCAGTTGGATGCCTACGAGAGCTAAACTTCTTCTAAACTTTTTCTTCGGTCGAACTCCTCCCGAACTTCTCCCTCAGTCGGATCCTCCAGCAAATTGCTCCTGAATAATTCCACCAGACGTATCCCCTTTAGAAGTCCGAACTTCTTCGAAATTGATATATGCCGAAGTCCACCAACCAACATCTGCTTTCTTAGAGCTACGATCATTAAATCTTGAGCGGTCGCTATCAGTCTGTTGTAGGCGACAGCAACTTGCTACCAGGCGACGATGGCTGTCACCATCAATCTGTTGTAGGAGGTGCTGTAGACGACGCCTTCCTCCATGACTGACTCCGCCAGACCTTGAGCAGTCCGCTGTCAGGCAGCTACAGCTATCACCATCAACCCACTACAAGCTCCGTCTATAAAAAGGATCATCTAGATATGCTTACTCTAAGCTCTAAGCTCTAAGATCTAAGCTCTTCTCTTCTCCTCTAAACTCTGCCGAACTCATTTGCTGAGCACTCCATTTCTGTTGGTCAGAAGAGCTGACTTGACCATCGGAGGATCCTACCGAAGCCACTACCATCGACTCCAGATGGAATTTTCTTTTATAGGTTACTGATGGCGACCTCGTTCTCCTTCACTCCAGCTTGATCCGATGTCAACTAGATTCTGCACCAACAGTACCCATACCTAAAGTAGTGTACCAAAGATGGTATTAATTTAAGGCCAAATTTATCCCTGGGTGGTCCATTTACACCCATAAATTAATAGGATGGAAGCTCTTATTATCAAAAATCAAAAATAGGAAATAAAAGAATAGAAAGGTCAAAGGCTCTTGGACATTGGTGTGCGGTTTTCATTTTTTAAAATCAATGACCAATGCAACATGTAATCCTGAGTTAGGTCTTCTAGGTCATGTAAATCTGGATTCAACACTGGTTAATTGAAGCCAAACATCCATCAATGTTCAAATTTTGAATAGCTTAAAATGAATGAATTGATCGTCCAACACGGTTGCTTGATTGAATTCCATATGAATTTCTGCATCTTGGAATCCAAAATGGTTGAGGTCAACCGATCAAATGATAAGTTGATATAGAACCTTGCCAAGCTTGTTGCACCTTTTTTTAATCTTGAATCAACCCATATCTTGAACACACAAACATGGTCAAGATTCAAGAAAAGTGTTAGAATTTCAAATTCAAATTCCTCCTCTGTTTTTTTTTAAAAAACATCATTGGATTTTCATCTGGCACTATTTTGATGAATAATTAAAATGTAAAATAACAAGCACAACCCCGTCATGCAACCGCAGTATCAAACATGATTTTAGCTTCCCAACAAATAATAGGGCACATGGGCATAGCTGAGGGTAGTTGGATATCCCTTTACAACTGCACTTTAACTGTTCTAATGGCCATTAGCTATGCCCTTATGTACTTTTTGACCATCGTATCGGTCCAAAAGTCGTTGCTTAACCGACATGGAACCTCTCTTTAAAGCAAGGCTATGATGATGCTGAACAGGCCTCTTCCGTTATTACCTTTTAGCGTTACAAGGATAAATATAACTGTCATTTTATTGATTCAAAAATATCATAATCATTATAGTAGGATTTATCTACCGTGAAGGTATATTTAGTTCGAGATTAGAATTAAAATTAGAATAGTTATATTCTCTAATTGAAATCGAAATGAGATTTGAATATTAAGATGGAGAGTTATTCTATTCCTCCTAAGTTAGAATGAAAACGCGAGCAACCAACCAAATAACTTGGAGGAAAGCCAACCTATTCTAGAGCTCAACTCATCCCATCCCACAAACATGCCCAACCCATTTAAAATAGTACTTCTATTTCACTAGATTATTAAACTACCATTTACCAAGCAAACGCATACCCACATAGAAGCATAAATCAAGAGTAGAAATATTAAAGATCGGCCGTTGTAACATTAAGATGGTTGTTATTCCCATTATTAATATTTTTTCTAAGGAGATGGAATGCCACTGAATTCGCCATAACTGCTGTTCATGCAAACCTTCCTTTCGTGGCATGGCTTCCGGACCGCCTAAAGGTATGGCTGCTGGATTTTTTTAGGTTCCTCGTCAAATCCCGTGGGGAGAGTAAATGCTCACTGTTAACCTCAGAGGGCCTCAAATTTGTGTCACCAAGGAGGGGTTAAAACTATTATCAGCATGGTCCCTGTTGATTTATACTCTCAATCTTTTAAGACAAAGGAGTCACACCCTTAAATGATGAGATATTGGATAAGATGTGATGCAGTATGTACACCATATTTGTGGGAGGACCACTTGTGATCCATGGATTTGGTTCTTTCTGATCTACGAACCCGTTCTCATAGGTTGTTGGTGAACTCCTCCTTTCACCGGCACCACACATGGTACCTTCTGCTTCCATTCCCTTGGGCTCCTCCAATTATGGTCCCAATTCGATAAACAGTACATAGTCCGTCATCTTATTGGAATGAGACGTGCTTGGTTTCCCAATGGTAGCTGGCTCCACAATGTATTGCATCATGTCAAATGATTTTAAATCGATTTCAAAAGCCAAGCCAGACTTTTTTACGTTTGTGCACCACCTAACACGGGGGTCCACGAGGAATAGAAATGAGATCCTCGGACCCATAGGTTGGATATGGAAATCATTATTAAATCGTTTGGTGAGTGTGAAAAGAAGTGAGTTTATCAAATATTGGTGGACATCCTAGACTTGGTAAGTATTTGAAATAATATAGGACCCGTGTAGGTGTATTTTCATCTCATATCAATCATGGAGATGTTGGATACTTCAAGAGAGTAGATGGAGGATGCTAAATTATAACTTGTTACCACTTTTCTCAAGTACGGCCCTGTGTTGTTAAAAATTGAATAAAAGTACGTAACGTTGGGATGCAGTAGATCGGGGATCGCATGGCATGAGTCCTTTTTGAGTGAGCTGATTACGATAGCTCTATTTCCAATTGGATATTTACCTGGCAAAGAAGGTATTTAAAAAGAATGACTTCGCGAACATGGATTTTTCTAGTACTCATGAACCGTTATTACAGGCTTAAAATCAGAGAAGCATGTAATGATGAGCTGGGCATAGCTATTATATGGCATTAGACGAGCACCCAAATGCACCATTTTATAAACAGTGAATATACTCTGTCAACTTATTCGAATGAGACGTGCTTGGTTGCACGGTTGCAGCTATCTCCATAATATATTGGATCATGTCAAATGATCTTTTGAATCTTATTTATTTGATTTCAAAAGCTAGGCCAGACTTTATTTTATGTTTGTGCACCACCTAACACGGTCCACGAGCAATAGCATTGAGATCCTCTGGCGACATGAGAACAATTATTAAATTGTTCCGAGAGAGTGAAAAGAAGTGAGTTTATCAAATATTGATAGACAATCTCGACCTAATACATACTTCATAGGTATTTGAAATAATATAGGACTTATTTAGGTGTGTTTTCATCTCATATCAATTGCGTAGCGTGGAGATCTTGGATGCTAATTGCTTTTTCTAGATATTGGATAAGTTACTTGTGAAAGCCAACCCGAATCGGATCCATTTTGGATGGGGTTAGCATAGCTGACCTTTACCCAAAATTCGGAAAAAAAAAATATATATATACAAAGGAAGGGTAAGGCATGAAATGGAGAGTTTATGATTGCGATCCTTTGCCCTAGCTCCTGCGATCATGGAAGTCATGGCTGGTGCAAACTCTGCAAGGTTGGTGGCCATTGGCTGCTGAGATTTTCGTCCGAAACCCTTTTTAAATCCCTTAATTCCCTACGATAGATCACTATCGAACCTTATTAGAAATGATAGAGGAGTGTAACGTTTCATCAACAAGATTACTTTTAAGAGGAGAAGTTCCAAAGAAAAAATTACTTCCATGCATCCTTTTACCGAGCTAATGTCTATTGCTCGAGCTATCATTCATCTTTATCGATCATAATATCTTCTAGTTGAATACGATCCAAGTTTTCTCGTAACCATAGAACAATGGGTTATTCAATGCTCCAAACCAATGCTTAAAGAGGCAAGAGGGCACGCTTTGGTTGAGTTTGCCACGAGATGGGAAGAGCTTCAGATGTAACCGGGTGGTACATGGATCCATATGCGTAACCTGGATCGGAATTGAAGAAGAAACTTTGAGCATGTGAAGTGGACATCCCATGATTTCATTATCATGTTATTATTTTCTTGTATACATGGATGTATAGGTTTAATATAATACGGGTTCACCTTATCAATAATAATTTGTTGTATAGGACTTTATGCTTATCTTAGGTTTTATGGCTTATGCTCACTTTATGGGTTAGATTTGCTGTTTGCTTCTTTCTTTTTTTTTTTTTTTTTTTTTTTAGGGTACTCTTTCTTTAAGAAATGAATTTGCTCGTTACTTGTCTCTAGACTTGCTCATCAAGTGGGTTGGGCTTAGCCCCATGTATGACCAAATTAGCCTGGCGAGCCTAGTAGCTTTAGATTTCAAGCTAGGCCTTGGGTTTTCTAAACCAAGTGGGCTTTCTAGATCAACGAGAGGGTAGGTTAAGGGCCCATACATTGGCGATGATGGGCGACGATGGCAGAATCCTCGTGCACCTGGGGGAAGAGGTGCATGCAGGTCAGAAATTTGGTTGTAGAGGAAGATGATAAGATCATAGATCGACATCCATTGTTCCAAGCAGGGGCAGAGGGATTGGAAGGGAGGATGGAGGCAAGGGCGTCAAGGATGAGGTGGGTATGGTCGGAGCGAATCTAGAGGGCCTCAGTTAGGGCCAAGGCATCAATATGGTTGGGGCAGAGAGAGGATAGGCCAAAGAGCTAAGAATATGCGAGGACTTAAAAATTTGATATAATCTCAATATTTATAAATAATAATAATTTAATTTTATAATAATTAATATATAATTATAAATTTAGTTTCTTCAATCATCCAATCAGGTATCAATAATATTCTATTTATTCAACCATTCATCCATGAACTAAAATCATAACCAATCATAAGCATTTTTAAACTCTAAAAGAAAAAAAAGTAGAGCGGGATGAGCTTTATAGCGTTGCAAGAATTTTTATACACTCATATCAATATAATAATAATTTGAAAGCAAGATATGAAAAGTATCATAAAAAAAATATAAACCATAAAATCTCATCTCGAGTATCCAATATAACTCAATACCAATTTATATAAAAACATGCATCATATACTATCGAATATCCATCTTCTCAAAAATGATATATTGCACATATATAATTAAGTAAAATCTTTTTTACTTAATTATGGTTTCATATCTTATTAATTTAATCTAGATTAATTAGTAGTTGTCTTTAGAATTTTGAACTAATCATAGTTATGTTTCAACCCATGACTGGCAGACCATAATTACTACTTGTCCTAGAGGAGGCCTAAGGTTAAGATTTCATTGGAGAAGATAAGCTTGGGCATGGGGGAGGAGGTGGTGCTCGAAGGTCTTGCGGTGGGGTGGAGGATGAGACAAGATAAGAGGAGAGGAGGACGAGAGCCGTCCATTGCAATCGGATCAGTTTAAGGACAAGGAGGATGAGAAGCGGTGGTGGCTTATGATTGAGCGAGGGATGCAAGGAGGCCGTAACTAGCTATTGCCTTCTTTCCTTAATTAAGTGAATCAAGAAGGCTGGTCACCAAATCAGATGAGTCATGGCCTATATTCATATTATAAAAATTTTGGCCTTAGGCTAGGTGAAAATAAATTCAAATTCAATCTGTTTAATAGGCGGGCTCAAATTTTAAGCTTGGCCATACCCCTCAGGCTTAAAATCTAGGCTCAAGCTTATTCAAAATGTTTCAGGCTCAGATGGGTTGGGCAGGCTATCCGACATTTGAACAAGTCTACCTATCTCCCCTCTCTAGCTACTTTAGATCAAGGTAAGGAGAGCCGTAGGGTTTTGCATCTTGTGACCATGAATTTAGGACACTACCTTTGATCATCCTCTAGAATTTAAGATTGGTTACTATCATAAACAAGATTTGAATTGTCAGTAATTATATGCATAGGTCTTTCTTCCACTATTAGCAACTACCACCAATCAGACTCCTTAATTGCTACTTGAAATTGATTTCCAAAATCTTTGTTTAGGAAGATCATTGTAAGCATAGTTGAGGAGAATAAAAAAGTTTATTGACTCAAGGATTGATTTCGATGAATACAAAATATTTAGGTATTTATTTTCATATTGATGAGTTGTTGAAGTTTTTGTGTAAATAGTTTAAAGAAGCTAAAATCATTTTTAAAAAAGATATATTTAATGATAAGTTTTCAAGATAAAAGAGACTGATTGGATAAAGCTATATCATGAAAAATCATGAGGAAATGACTAAGAGTTGACTTTTAGATTCGAAGAGTTAACTTTGGCATAAATATTTAAAGTAGTACAGAGTAGGAGTCGACCCTTACTTAATTATGACTCCACTCTCTCAATGCCAGACCTTGAGTTAACTTTTACTTGATCTCAAGTCGATCCTCTTAGAAAAGATAGAGAAGTATTTTTATGGACCAATCTTCGAGCTGACTTCTACTTGTATCAAGCTAACTCTTAGTTTACTCAAGTCGACCTCTACTTGATCTCGAGTCAACTCGACCGCGGCTAACAGCTATAAATACTAGTTTTGTAAAAATTTTAATTTTTTTAAAATTATTTTCAAAGATTGGTTTTTGGTTCCTAATGGCTAGAAATGACTAGTTTAACTCTTTTAGAGGATTTAAAGACTTCTAAATAAAATTAAGAGCCAAGAGAAAGGAAAAAAAAAGAGAAAATAAAATGAGAATTTAAAAATATTTAATGAGCATTCAAGAGAGCTGCAAGCATCCAACCACTTAAAATTCTTAAAGCATTCGAAGAGTGTTTTGCAGAGCATTGATTGCAAAACTTTCTTAGGGGCTATTTGGTTGGGGTTAATCTAGCATGAAAAAATAATTTTTATATTAAATTATCATGTTTGATATGAAAAGTAGAAGAAAGAGATGGTAAAAAAATTGGTGGATCCCATACTTATTTTTTGGAGAGAGAAGATAAAATAAATGCCATGGAAGGATTGGTATTTGACAAATTTTTGAGTGGTGGTAATCCATATTTGATAAAAATATCATAATAAAGCTGTATATGTAATCATTGATTTTATTCTAAGGTCCTTCAAAATTTATTTAATTAAAAGTTTTTTATAAAAAAATTAAGATAAAGATGGTATTATACAAAAGATTATGTGATTATAGTTGTTGACGCAGAAACTGATCGTCGTCGGAGTCTGCTGGAGTGGAGGCCGATGAGGTCGCTGTCGAGGACCTGCAAAACAAAGTCCCGTCCGGAGCCAGTGGGGGTGGCTCCGGCATGACCCTCCGACGATCAAGTCAGCTTTGGCCAACAGGAATGGAGTGCTCGGAATGAGTTCCGGAGCTTAAAGAAGAAGAGGAGAGCTTAGAGATTAGCGTATCTGGAGGGTCCCTTTTATAGTGGAGCTCGATGGTGATAGCTGTAGTCGCGTGCTGGCGGACCGCTGGAGGTTCGGTGGAGTCAGTCTCTCGAAGAGGCACCGTATGCGGTGGGTTGATGGTGACAGCCGCGGTCGCGTGTTGGCGGGCCGCTGGAGGTTTGGTGGAGTCAGTCTCTCGGGGAGGCACCGTATGCAGTGGATTGATGGTGACGGCTGTACAGCCAGCCGAATGAAGGGTTGAAGGCCTTCATCATGTGCCCATTTTGAGAGAGTTCCGGCTCCTGAAGAGAAAGCTTGGAAGGATGCGGCTAGGGTTCGACCGCTGGGAGTTCGAAAGGAGCTCGGTCGCAAGAAGTTCAGCCGAGGGACGACCGCTGAGGAGTTCGACCGCTGAGAAGTCCGAAGGAGCTCGGTTGAGGCCCGGTTGAAGGACTTTGGCTGAGGCCCGACCATTAAGAGTTCGAAGAAGCTCGACCATTGGAGAGTTCGGCCGACTGAAGGGGTTCGGTCCTGATGCTGGAAGTCTGAAGGAGCTCGATAGCTAAGCAGATCGGCCGACTGATCGGGTTAGAAGGAGCTCGGTCGCTGGAGGTTCGGCTGAAGCCCGGCTACTTGGAGTCCAAGGAGCTCGGCCGCTAAGGAGTTCGACTGACTGTAGGAGTTCGGCTAAGACCCATTTGTTGGAGCTCTTCCGCGGCTACTGGTTTAGAGCCTCAAGCTAGACTTCGGCGGGAGCAGAATTTATCCCCAACAATAGTCATCACATAAAAATTAATTAAAGATAATAATATTATTCTAGTGTTAAAAAAATATTTTATATTGAAGGATATATTTATAAATTTTATCATATTTTCATATAGGATTACCATCAACCAAACATAGTAAAAGTTATTTTTCTCCACAATCATTTTTCTAGATAAATAATTTTCATGAATTATCAGATTACTCCATAATTTGATATACCCCAACCAAATAGACTCTTAAATCATTCTTCAAAGCATTTTATCGACTTTTATTTACTTTTTTAGGAGCTTTTATTATGTTTATAATTACATTTCTTATTTTCTATTATAAACAAGTTTCAATTAGGATTGAAACTTGGAAAAAGGTCCATCTAAGCATGGAATTGGATTGGATTTATTATAAAAGCCTAGGATTGGCTTAAGGGTGCGGTTTTGATTAATTTCTATTGAGAAAATTTACTAAATTTTGATTGTAAGCTTGAAAAATAATCTTATTTTAATTCATATAGAGATTATAATAGAATTCTCAAGAGTGGTTTGAGGAGTAGATATAAATCCTAACTTTAGCACTGAACCATTATAAATTCTTGATGTTTGTGTGTGGCTTCTCATTTTATTATATTATTTTCTATTTGCTTAATTGTTTTAGCATTCATCTTTTAGTATTCTCTCACCATACCTCACATAATCTAAAATTTATGAACAACAAATTTAAATTTTTGAAAAATCTAGTTCATCCTTTCTTCTGAGTTGTCTTACTGGACAACAAATGGCATTAGAATTTGGTGCTCAGCCTAATTTGATCTAATGATTAAGAGTTAAAGATCAAATAGCAATCCAAATTGATGCATCTTTTATCGAAGGATAATCAACAAATATACCCTCATTGTTTAATGGTACAAATTATACATATTGAAAAGCATGCATGCGCATCTTCATTCAAGTACTAAATTATTAGAGTATCATAATCAATAGTCTACATACACCCATAATTATGAAAAATGATATTATCACACCCAAACTGAAGAAGAATTGGTATGACTTAGATAAAAGAATTGGTATGACTTAAATAAAAGAATGGTTCAATTAAATGCTAAAACTATGAATATTTTTTTTTGTTCTTTAGATGTGTTGACGCAGAATCTGATAGTCGCCGAAATCCACTGGAGTGGAGGCTGATGAGGTCGCTGTCAGGGACCTGCAAAATAAAATTCTGTCCGAAGCTGGTGGGGAGTGGCTCCGGTAAGACCCTCCGACGATTAAGTCAGCTCCAATCAATAGGAATGGAATGCTCAGTACGGAGTTTGGTAGAGTTTAGAGAAGGAGAGAAAGGTTTTCAGATCATTGAGGGAGGGGAAATCCATCCGGACTTACATTATCCGGTTTAATACTACTTTACTAGAGGTCCGGGATCTGGACCAGTCAGTCACCATGGTCGCTCTCAAGGGCGGCCTTCAGAAGAACGACCTACTATTCTCCCTAAAAAAGAAGTATCCCAGGGACTTTACCGACATGCTGGCTCGGACAGAAAGTTATATCCGAGTAGAGGAGGCCTTCGAGGCTAAGGACGACGAAGTCGACGGCAAGCAACGATTCGATGGGCCAGGCAGGCCCACCGAAGAAAGAAAGCAGACTGAAGCTCGATTGTGTTCTCGGACTCTCCCTGATCGCGGGCGAGCCCGAAATCCCCCTCAAGCTCGAAAGCGGGGAAGCCCTGACGGAAGGACACATCGAGGTTCCCCTCAGCGCCGAAGTTCTCCCCGTCGACGATGATTTTACAACTACGCCCCCCTTAACACCCTGAAGACTCAAGTACTGATGGAGATCCGAGAGTGACTTCCAAGATTGGAGAGAATGCAATCCCATCTTAGCAAGCGCAATCCCAACAAGTTCTATCTTTACCATCGTGACTACAGTCATGACACTGAGAAGTGCATCCAACTCCAGGACGAGATCGAAGAGCTTGTCAGACGAGGCAGACTAAGCCGATTTCTTCGAAGATGGCCGAGGAGAAGGAAGATCGGCCAAGAGAGTTACCGCCAAGTAGGAAAAATCAGCAAGAAGATCAGTTGCCCCTTGGCATCATCAATACTATCTTAGGAGGACCTCAGCAAGGGGAGACCAGCGAATCCGAAAGATCGGTAAAGAGGCAGAGGATCGTGGAGCCCGTGGCCTTCACCAAGGAGGACGGTCAGGAAATCCAATTTTCACACAATGATACGGTTGTAATTTCTTTGAATATTGCTGACTACGATGTACGCCGCGTTCTAGTAGATAATGGAAGCTCAGCCGATGTGTTGTTTTACGATGCCTTCTCAAAAATATCCCTGCCCGATGATCGATTGGAGTCGATGAATTCTCCATTGGTAGGATTTGCTGGTAACGCCGTACCAGTCGAAGGCATAATAACATTGACCATAGCAGCAGGGCAGTGCCCGAAGCTGGCCAAAGCTTGGGTCGACTTTCTAGTCGTAAGGACCCCATCCGTCTATAATACGATCCTTGGCTGACCTGATCTAAATGCACTCCGGATGGTAGTATCAACCTATTATTTAAAGATGAAGTTTTCGACGAGTCATGGGGTCGGAGAAGTCAGAGGAGACCAGGCTCTGGTGAGGTATTGCTACTCGATCACCCTGCATAAAGGAGATCAGCCCGACCTTTATCTTGTTGATGGACTGGACGTCCGCGATGACCTCACTGAGGAGCGGGGCGAGCCTATGGAGGACCTCATCTCTGTGCCCTTAAATGATGGAAACTCGGAGCACATGGTGCAGATCGGCTTCAACTTGGCAGTCGAGGTTCGGGAGCAGCTCATCGCTTTGCCGAGCACTCCTTTAAGAACAAGAAAATCCCGACTTCTTTTAAGAGAGAAATCATTGTCGGGCCCTTCCTCTAGCGCCAATCTATTGATGCAGAATCTGATAGTCATCAAAATCTGTTGGAGTGGAGGCTGATGAGATCGCCGTCGAAAATCTGCAAAATAAAGTTCCATCCAAAGTCGGTGGAGAGTGGCTCTGACAGGACCCTCCGATGATCAAGTCAGCTTCAGTCAACAGGAATGGAGTGCTCAGTGTGGAGTTCGGTAAAGTTTAGAGGAGGAGAGAAGGATTTTCAGAACCTGACGTAAGCATATCTGGAGGGTCCTTTTTATAGAGGGAGCTTGTTGTAACTGCCTTGATTAATGATTGTCATAACTATTCTGATAAATGCCGATCGTTATTGACTTGATAAATACCGATCGTTATTGACTTGATAAATGCCGATCGTTATTGACTTGATAAATGCCGATCGTTATTGTCGTATAACCATTTTAGTAGTGGGATCATCTGCAGGAATCCATCATAAGAAGTTTGGCTTTCATGAAAGTTTGGCCATTGAGAAGGCCGTCCACTGAAGAAGTTCGCAGGGAGTTCGGCTTCCATAGAAATCTGGTCGGAGAGGAAGCTTGGAGGGAGTTCAGCTCCCGCAGGCGCCTAATTGTAACGACGTGGAGGGAGTTCGGCTAAGGCTCGTCCGCTGAGGAGTCTGAAGCTCGGCCATTGGAGAGTTCGACTGGTTGAAGGACTTCGACTGAGGTCCGGCCGCTGAGGAGTCTGAAACTCGACCGTTGGCGAGTTCGGCTAAAATGCATCCATTGAAGCTCTTCCGTGGTTACTGGTTGCATTAGGTTGAGTATCGAACTAAACTTCGACAGGAGCGGGGTTTATCCCCAACAAGATGCTAATGAATTCAATAAAATTTTTATTCATATTTTTGCTAAGAAAATATGAGGTAGATTAGAGATTACCTATGAGAATACTAATCAAGCAAAAGAATTTAAAATCAATCACTATAAGAATCTAGACTATTATCGATAGCTAATTACCATCACTAATAGTCCTTCCATCATCGTTAATATCATTGTAAAAGCTAATATGAAAAATTCTTATCGCTAATTATCATTATTAGCCATGGCAATCATAGCCATTGCTAATAAAACTATTAGTGACGACTTTAGAGATAGAATAATTCTATCATTAATTATTTTTAATATTTAAATTAATTTTTTTAATGTTTTTTAAAAATATTAGCGATAACGATTCATGGTTAATGCCATCGGTAATAATTATTAGCGATTAAAAATACTGTCATTAATGCCATCTCTAATTTTAAAATAAAATAAAATAATTATTTTAAAAAATATTAACGATGGTAATTTGGTCTCTAAAATCGTTGCTAATAGTATTAACGACAATAATTATTATTACTAATATCGATGCTAATAGTTAATTTTATTTTTTTTTAAAAAATAATGATAATATTTTTTAAAATCTATTTTAATTAATCATAAAGAATTATGGTTTCTAATATTTATTATAATTTAAAATAAAGATAATATGATAATAAAAAAATTAAAACTAATTATATTATATTAAAAATATAAATTATATAATTTTTTATAAGTAATATCAAAAAATATAATATATTAAAAAAATTAGGTCTGATCATCATCGTCATCCGTCTTCTTCTCTTGCTCCTCTCCAGCAGTTAGTGCATGAGAGCTGGATGTCCCAACATCTTATAATGAAAAAAAATAAAATAATATTAGTAAGTTTTGATACAGAGGTATATCTTTCGATACACTTTTTTGATTTTCAAACAGATTATTTCTATACGTTCTATTTGATGATACGAAGCTATAGATATCCTGGCCCATCAATTGAATGGTTAGATTGAATTTTTAGCCCCTAGATCTTCTTCCTAAACTTAAATCTAAATATACAAACATTCTAAATATAAAAATTTAAACTAAGTAAAAAAATTTAATAAGATAATTATTTGATATGATGGCTGGGATGATGAGTCCAGCTGGTCATGCAGCTATGAGTCTTTAAGAAGCTCCATGACTGTATCGTGGATGGCATCTAGGATGCTCTGAGATCGTTGGCTTAGAAGTCTTTCCACGATCTTCTTTATGTGCGCATCGCTCTAGGTCTGGGATGTTGAGGTCTGTGAGGACATCGAAGGATATTAAGATGATGGAGGATTGATAGATCGCGATATCATCGTTAAAATATCATAATTATTAGTTTAATTTTATTTTTTTTAAAAAATAATTTAAATTGCATAAATAATAGCGAGTTGGATCGAATCCATAGGAAGGTAGTGATTTTATTTTGAAATCTTTGATTTTTTTATGAAAAAAAGATTTGAAATTAAAATTTAAATCAAAAAATAAAGTTGAAGAAATTAAATAATGCAGAAAAACTAAACTTTGGTACTAAAATCTACTATTTAGATATTAGCATCTACTTACAAGAAATTAAAGAATAATTAAAATAAAGCAGAATTAAAAGAGCAGAAATTAAAGAACATAAATTAAAAGAGTAATAAACTAAATTTTATATTAAAATTAAAACTCAAAATTTAAATATAATAATTAAAAAAATAAAAAATAAAAAAAAATTTAATCTTCAGATCAGCAATGGCGTGGAGATGGTGTAGAAGTCTGGCTCTTCTTCTCGATACCATCTGCCTCGAAGCAACCTTTAGCCAAAGCCTGACTCCCATCCTTTACCATAGCTTCTTCTGGATTAGATCTATTGATTTCTGGAGATCTAGGATCCTTTAAATAGGTATTGAAGGGCTGGAGAATTTTTTTGCAGGCAATATGGGACTAAGGGCCGTTTTAATCATCAAAATATGAAGAAATCTGAGTGAAATTCGAATTAAAATAGCATATGGACGAATTCTACTGAGTTTCCTTAATTCTAGCCATCAGATTTTGATCAAATGGTCCAAAAAATATCAAAAATTGATATAAAATAGCCCACATCAAATCGGATTAAGTGTGGATTGTTTGATTGTGTCTTAATGGAGCAAATTTGGTCGTTGATTGCATTCAGGATGATTTAATCGCTGCTGAGAGTTATCTCAGCCATTGGATCGTGCCTGGTTTGTGCACTGCCATCCGATGGCGATTCGGGTGAAATTAGAGATCGAATCAAAGTCGGAAACTACCTCATCCATCTAATCAAAATCGGGATCGAGCATAGCCATCTGATTGTGCTTGGAGTTATTTGGAAACTAAATTAAACTTGGAAGAAAACACAGCCATCCCATCTTGACTGGGATCCATCGCTACCATCCGATCACACCATTACTATAGCTATGGACTGCGTGGACTGGGTGTGCCCACTACTACAAAAAAGGACTATGGCAGCGGTTTATAACTGCTGCTGTAGCCCAAAAAATCATTATCATAGGCTATGGTAGCGGTTTTCTAACCACTGCTACTACGACTATCGCTGTAGCTCTATGGCAGTAGTTGTTGCAGCGGTTGTTAGAACCGCTACCATAAATTGTCTATTGTAGTAGTTTATAAACCGCTGCAATAGATCAACCTATCGCAGCGGTTATGTAACCGCTGCTATAGGATATCTATTGCAGCGGTTATATAACCGCTGTCATAGATAATCTATAGCAGTGATTTCTTAACCGCTGCCATAGGTCTAGTGTAGCAGTTGACAGTGGTTGGTACGGATATGACAGTGGTTATAAAATCGCTATCGTAGATCTTGAATAATTAAAAAAATAAAATTTTTATTTTTTTTATATATTTTATCTAATAAATATAGATATATAACATAAAAAAATATAATAAATATAAAAAATATTCTAAAATGTTAAAATTTTATTACCAAATAAAATTTATTATAATATTTTTAAAAAAATTAAAATACATCAAAAGTCTTCTAAATCTACACCATCGTCATCATCGTCGTCACTGGGAGCCGGAGCTGGAGCTAGAGCTAGAATGCGGGCCAACATATCCTCGAAACTCATGACTCTAAAACGCACGCTGAGCGTCGACATCATGTCTCTCACGATGCCCTTCAAATGAGATGCGCGCTACTCAGCTCGATCTACCCATGCCAATGCCTCCTCAAGCTTCTTCCGACTGACGACACCGAAAGTCTATGAGGAGATGCTCGCCTCAGACCAGTAGCTCGTCAGTGTGTGTCCGGCCTGCATCGGATCCTTCCAGAGTGCTCAGGCCCCAAGACTTTAGACAGATGGTCATGAGGCCCAGAGGTATCCAGGCCCTCGCTCGCAAGCGCATCTAACTGATCCTGTAATTATAAATTAAAATAAAATTTTATAAGAAATACTATAATACTAATCATATATACTAATATATTTAATACTTACAAAAATACGTCTAATCACGACGTTCATCGGCCTGTCTGTCTTGTCCGTGTGGCTGGATCGAAAGATCTCGCTACGGCTAGACATCACTACATCTCTCATCAGCTATAACAAAGAATAAATTTATTAGAAAGATGATAAAAAATATATATTTAATTTATCTAGTAAGATTTAGAATTAATTATCTCTCTATGCACACGACTGGCCATAGACTCGTGGCCTAGAGTGTGCTTATACTCATGGGCTGCATGGTTCTTTTGATTCTGATGGAAGATAGCCTAACAAGTATTCAAATAAATAATAAATATTTTAAAAAATATTTAAATAAAATTTTAAGCATATTAAAAAATTCAAAAGTTAGGAATTTTACGTCGAACTCTTGGCTCCTCCAGTGTCTAACCATTCTCTCTCACTGACTTAGAGGATAGTTCTGTATCCAAGAAACAAGCTCCTTCGGAGTGTCTCGTCGGTGCTTGAGCCATCCTTTGTGGAGCTTGACCTTATAACCCCTGTACAACTCTCCGATCTTCTTCAGTTAGGCATCTTGAGCCCTCTTGTGATTAGGAAAGTTGTACCTCCTCTGCACAAATTTATCAAAAATCAGTTATAAAATTATTCTAATCAAACATATATAGTGTAAACATATAAAATGCATAAATATAACTAAGATGCACGTACTTACCCATATCTCCTCCCATACCCAATCTCTGACGGCAGCATCCATCAAACGTCAGTCTCTGGGCTCTACGGGAATGATGTCCGACCATCTCACAAGCACTCCAAAAAAGGAATGCATCTTCCACGCGGTCTTTCCTACCGATGTCCCATCCACATCATACTGCACCATCACTTGATGCTGGCGGTTCCACACATGTGCCATACGTGTGGAACCGTGAAATGTCCATCTAGATGATGCACCTGCAATGCAAATACATTATGCAAATATATGTGTACAAATACTATATAAAAAATAAAATTATGCTAAAATAATAAAAACGTACACAGATGCCTGCGACGGTAGAGGCTCAGTTGTTGATAGAGTAGATACCGTCGGTAGAGTAGATGCCGATGGTGAAGGTCCATGAGCAGCCGATGTCGAGGTGGACGGAGTATGCTCCGACTGCTCCTCGGATGCGAAACTGCACGTAACCCACTAAGAGATAAGGGTGAAAGCTAGATGGCATTTCGGTGCCATCGTGACCTGCAACGTTAATGAATATTAATCAATATAACATCGCGACATATCAAATTCTATTCACTCAGAAGTTGAGCTGGCTCCATGCCTGAGATAGCCGGCTCTATGCCTGAGACATCCGGCTAGGGTCCTCTCCCAGCCGGCTCGGCTGCGTATCCAAGCCGGCTCAACTGTGTGCCATCCCCTCGATCACTCCCTCTCTCCCTCTCTCAATCTCTCTCGCCGACGATGACGGCGAGGCCGAACCCCTTCCTCCCAGCTTTTCCATCTCTCGATCTTCCTCTCTCCCTCTCTCGATCTCCCTCGCTGGCGAGGACGAACCCCATCCCTCTGTCGCTCACTCTCTCGATCTTCCTTGTTGGCAAGGCTGAACCCCATCCCTCCTAGTGATGCCGGTGAGGCCGGACCCCCTCCCTCCCTCTCTCACTCTCTCGATCTCCCACTCGCCCTCTCTCGATCTCCCTCGTCGGTGAGGCCGGACCCTCTCCCTCTCAATGATGGCGGCGAGGCTGGATCCCTCCCTCTCTCAAGTATAGACCCATCGGATATTTGGGTTTGGATCCGATACCAGTAATTAAAATTGAATCTAGATCTGAATATCCAAGTTTCAATCCGAACCTAATCCGTTGACAGATCTAGTCCACAACCGTCGATATGGCACGGCCCAAGGCTACCACCATGGCACGGCCAAAAAACTATGCATGCAGATAATTATAATATTTATAATAAATATTTATAATATTTATTATAAATATTCTATAAATTATTATAAATATACATAATTAATAAATAATACTATAAAATTAAAAAAAATTATACCTACGACTATAGAGAGTGGGTCACACCGAAAGCTCTAAGGGTCATCGGCGACGACGCTAGAGGATGACGATGGCACTAGAGGTAACCTGCGAAATAAAAGCAGGGACAACCGAAAGGGGGGCCAGGTGGAGGGGGCACAGTGACGAGGAGGCCGAAGGAGGCTTCGCACTTGGCTGAGGGAGGGTCAGAATGGTGGTGGTGGTGGGGGGGTGGGGTTTTGCGGGGCCTAAAGGAGGGTCGGATGGGGGTTCGCCGGAGGGGGGGTTTCGCTGGGGACCGAAGAAGGGTCGGATGGAGGGTGGGGGGGTGGGATGGAGTTTCATAGGAGCCGAGCAAGGGGAGGGGGAGGGTTTCGCGGGGGGCCGAGGGAGGGTCGGATGGGGGTTCGTCGAGGAGGGTTTTCGCTAGGACCGAGGGAGGGTCGGATGGAGGGGTGGGGGCCAGGTGGGGGGTGGCGGATGGTGGAGAGGGGCGGCCGGGGATGGGGGCATCGGAGAGGGAGGGGGAAGGAGGGGCGGCATCGGTCGGGGGGGAGGAGCCTCACCGGCGACGAAGAGGAGGGGGAGAGAGAGAGCGAGAGAGATTGAGCGCACACGAAAGAAAAAAAATTTAGAGATTTTTAACCAAACTATGACAGCAGTTATCGAACCGCTGCCATAGATCTATGACAGTGGTTATCCAAAATCGCTGCCATAGATCTACGACAGCGGTTCTATAACCACTGCTGTAGATCTATAGCAGCGATTTTTGATAACCACTGCCATAGGTTGGAAATAAATTTTTTTTATTTTTTTTAAATTATTATATAATTTTAAAATTTAATGTCCATCTTCATCATTCATTATCTAAATAATTATCATTAGAGTATCGTTGCAAAAGATCACCTCGATTCGATGGCCCTAACTTCATTGATCAAAAAATTTAATTTCGAAGATCATGAATGATGATGCGATGATCTGATAGATGAAGACCTTCGATGGATCCAAAAATCTACAACGATGATCTCGATGATGTTTGTAGCATACTATCAAAGTTTTACTTCAATTGAATATCATTATCATAGTCAATTTAGTACGGAATGATTTCAACCATTAAATTAGAAACAAGCGATTAAAGGGTTAAATGGCATCCGATTATGAGATAATTTTTTAGTTAAATGATCTTTGTTATAATTTTAAATATTTTATATGGTGATGATAGTAAAATTCAAATCATTTTCGTATAAACTGTTCATGTTAAGTAGATATTGCAAAAGCACGAGCATAACAACCAGTGAAGTTTCAGAATGGTTATCAGAAGATGTATAGTTTTAGATCGTTCTTCATCTCATGAGTTGAATTTAATAATCACCATTATAAAAAAATGATTAAAGTAGTAGCCAAGATCATTTATAAAAAAAATTATCTCATAATCGAACACCATTTGGTCCTTTGATCAATCATTTATCATTTAACGGCCAAAACTAACCTATACTAAATTGATCAAGATAACAATATCCGATTGAAGTAAAACTTTGATAGTATGCTACAAACATCACCGAGATCATCATTGTAGGTTTTCGAATCCATCGAAGGTCTTTATCTATCAGATCATCACATCATTATTCGTGATCGTCGAAATCAAATTTTTCTGATCAATGAAGTAGGGCCATCGGATCGAGGCGATCTTTTGCGATGACACTCTAATGATAATTATTTAGATAATGAATGGTGAAGATGAGCATTAAATTTTAAAATTATATAATATTTAAAATATATATATATATGGCAGTGGTTACAATTAACCGCTGCCCTAAATCAGATTATAACAGCGGTTCCTACTAACCGCTGCTATAGATCCGACTTATGGCAGTGGTTACAATGAACTACTGCTATAGGTCGATCTATAACAATGATTTTTTATAACGGCTGCCATAGGTCTGAAGTCCCTATGTATTCAGCCGATTTTTTGTGATCCGATGCTTCAAAAAAATCAAAAATGGACCTATGGCAGTCAAGTTACAAAAATCGCTATTGCCATAGGTCCGACCTATAGTAGTAGTTAATGAAAACTGCTACTATAGGTGCTATGGCAGTGGTTTCGAAAACTACTACCATAGTAAGCGAGGCCATAGGCCATTTTTGTAGTAATGGCCATGGACCTCAACCAATCGGCATCGACCTTAGCTTGTAAAATTATGAAACTGCCCCTGTACGCTGCGATGAATTTCTTGTAGACCTCTTTTAAGGGATCTTGGATCCACCATGCGGCATCCTTCTGATTGGCTGTCTAGTGCTGAGCTGGTGGCACAATGGTCTACCGTAGATCTGCATAGTCTGCTGATGTCATGGTGACGTCAATGCTAGAGTGGAATTATGTTGGCAGGCTGGTGATATCGCGTGGCCTTTAGGTTGGCAGGCCGACTTCTCTGGCTGGGACTGGCTTATTGGCACACCGACTGGCTGGGATGCACCGAGCTTCTGTGGCTAGGCTGAGTGGCCGGTTAAGCCGACTGAGCCGATTTCATTTTTATTTTATTATTATTTTATTATTTCTTTTAATTTCTTTTAAAAATTTATATTGGATCTATTTTAGCTCCTATTCGCTCCAAATTTATTTCATTATGATAAAAAAAATGAGTTTTTTTTATTAGTAATAATATTTTATTTATTATTTATTATTTTTTAAATTTATTTTTATTATTATATATTTATTATTATTATTATTAATTTTTATTTATTTTAATTATATATATATATATATTATTTTATTATTTATTTTTAAAATATTAATTAATACTTTTATTAGCAAATTTATTATACTTATCACACCTCCTAACTTACTCATTGCTAGTCCCTTAGCAATGTAATGCTAGTCTTTGATTAATCACCATATTTTATTAAGATTCTCTTTCACAAAAGTAGCTTTAGAATTAAAGTTTAAAAGTTTAGACAGTATTACTAACTAAGTATTGAGTTTTAGAAGCAAATTTCATGGTCAGTATAATCAGAAACTTCTTTAGAATTCATCTAAAGATCTACAGCATTTATGTTTGTGAAGTCTAACTTAGTATTTGGATGTTAATTTAAAAAATAAATGTATCTTCTATTATCATCTATTTTGGTTAATCTTCTATACACCCCCAAAGTAAGTGCATGAATTAAGGTAGCTTTCACACTATCTTTTTCTCTTTCTTCTTTTTTTTTTTAAAAATGTGCTAAGCATCCTGACCTTTCCTCCACCATTTGACGTGAACCTTCATACTTGACTTAGGTGCAAAGATCCAATTACTAAGTTTAGGGCAATACACATATACTCTATTTTTTATATTTTTTATTTTAGATAGGTAGCTCTTTTTTTAAATTCAAATTTTTTTTATTTAGAATATATAGTAATTATTAATTTTTTAATGATAATTAAATTCTCAGTTGGCCTTATAATCAATACTTACTTTATCTCATTAGTGTGCATGTGCAATTTGAAGTGCTGATAGTCTTTAAATAACTTAAGTAGACTACTAAAAGTCTAACCAACTAATCTACTTCCTAACTCGCTACTGTCATTAGCAAATACTTTCTAATTTTATTATCTTTTCTAATCTATTTTGCTCAAAATTTTCTTTCCTAAAATATGGTTTATTCAAATATTTTTTTAATTTTTAATTTTTAAAGTTTTTTTAATTTTAAAGATTTTATACATATATATTATTTTTTATTATTATTATATATTTTTAATTTTAATTTTTTCTATCCCATAACTTAATCGACATTATCCTCAATGGAGAAAAAAATAGAAGGATGTAGTAAAAATTTTTATTATTTATCCATCATGGGTCATGAAGCTTTGATTCTCCTCCAGCCTAGCCACTTATTCTAAAAAAAATAAATTAAAAAAAATAAATTAGATGTAAGAAATATTGAATTATCTTCCAACAAGTGCTAAGTTTATCATCTTCAGCCAGACATAATGCAGCTCAATTCATTGTAGATCTGTTAATATTGTTTGATCAATGATTCAATTTAATGATATTCCTTCGATAAATGGTTTAAGCCTTTGACCATTTATCTTAAAGAAATTCTTAAATCTAGGATCATAGAGTTTAATTACACCATGTGGGAATACTTGATTGATTATGTAAGGTCCATCCCATCTAGATTTTAATTTTTCAGAAAACAATCGAAACCTTAAGTTAAACAATCAGACTTGTTAATTTGGCTCAAAGATTTTTCTTGAAATGTGTTTATCATGAAAAGCTTGCATTTTCTCTTTGAAGATTTTTGAGTTTTCATAAGCTTTTCACCTTAATTCATCTAATTCACTTAATTATGTAACATTCGGTTAGAACCAGCTTGATTTAGATTAAAATTTAATTACTTTATTGTCCAATATACTTTATGTTCAAGTTCTACCAGAAGGTGACATGCTTTTTCATAGATCAATCTATAGGGAGACATTCGAATAAGAATTTTATAAGCAGTCCTATAGGCCCATAATGCATCATCTAATCGATTTGACCAATCTTTTTGATCTGGTCTAATAGTCTTTTGTAAGATATTCTTAATTTTTCTATTGGATACTTATACTTGACCACTTGTTTGCAGATGGTATGGTGTAGCTATCTTATGTGTCACCCTATATTTTCATAATAACGTTCGAAACTGGTAGTTTGTGAAGTAGGTACCTCTATCGCTAATGATAGCACATGGAAATCCAAACCTAGAAAAGATATTTTTTTGAATAAATTTTAAAACTACTTTATGATCATTGGTTTGTGTTGCCATTGCTTCAATCCATTTAGAAACATAATCAACAGCCACCAGAATATATTCAAAACCATTAGAGGGTGGAAAAGGTCCCATAAAATCAATTTTCTAAACATAAAAAATTTCAACTACCAAGATGGGGTTCAAAGGCATCATGTCTTTCTTTGAAATATTTTCTAGGGCTTGACATTAAAGACATTCCTGACTAAAAATATGGACATCCTTAAACAATATAGGCCAGTAAAATCTGCTTTGCAATACTTTGGCCGTAGTTTTTCTTCCAAAAAATGTCCTCTGCAAGTAGGGTATGATAGAATTATAAGATACTCATCTATTCAAACTCAGGAACACATCTATGAATGATCTTATTAGCACAAATTCTAAAAGATTTAGGATCTTCCTAAAAATAGTATTTAATTTAAGCAAAGAATCAATCATTTTTATTCTTAGATCAGCCATTAGGAATTTGTCCTGCAACTAAGTAATTTACAATATCTACAAACCAAGGGACCTTTGCATGTGAAACTGCCAATAATTGCTCATTTGGAAAAGATTCTTCGATTGATGCAGGTTCAGTGTCTTTAACTAAGATCCTAGATAGAAGGTTTGCTATAACATTTTCAGATCCCTTCTTATCTTGAATTTCTATATTAAATTCTTGTAGCAATAAGATCCATCTAATCAGTCATGCATGGTTTAGTGTCTTTCTTTGAGAGCAGGTATCTCAAAGCTGAATGATCTGAATATACCATGATTTTTGATCCTAACATATATGATCTAAATTTTTCTAAAGCAAATATTATAGCTAGTAACTCTTTTTTAGTTGTAGTATAATTCTTTTATACTTCATTCAGAGTTCTACTGGCATAATAGATCACTACGGGATATTTGTTTATCCTTTGGCCCAGGACAACTCCTATAGCAAAGTCTAAAGTATCACACGTAATTTCAAAAGGTAATAACCAGTTTGGAGGTTGAATGATCGGGGCTTTAGTCATAGCTTCTCTCAAGAATTCATAGGCTTTAAGATACTCTTCATCAAAGTTAAAAAGAACATCTTTAGCCAGTAAATTACATAATGGACAAGATATCTTAGAAAAATCTTTGATGAAGCGATGATAGAATCCTACATGGTTAAGAAAAGATGAATTTATTTGAGCAAAGTAGGTGGAGGTAATTTAGAAATTAAGTCAACTTTTGCTTTATCAACCTTTATCCCTCTCTTAGATACTATATATCCTAACACAATCCCTTCTTGAACCATGAAGTGGCTCTTTTTCTAGCTTAAAACTAAATTTGCCTCAATACATCGTTGCAATATTTTCTTCAAATTATTAAGGAAACTTTCGAAAGATTCTCCAAAGATCAAAAAATCATCCATGAATATTTCCAAAAAATCTTCTATCATGTCCAAAAATATTGACATCATGCACTTTTGAAAGGTCGCATGTACATTATACAATCCAAAAGGCATTATACGGAAAGCAAAAGTTCCATAGGGACATGTGAAGATAGTCTTTTTCTGATCTTTTGGATAGATTGCTACTTGATTATATCCTGAATATCCATCTAGAAAATAAAAATATTTTTGGCCAGCTAGTCTTTCTAGGATTTGGTCAATAAAGGATAACGAAAAGTGATCTTTTTGGATGGCTGTATTGAGTTTTCTATAGTCTATACAGATACACCACCCAGTCAAAAGTTGTGTTGGTACTAGGTCTCCATGATCAGTGCGGACAAAGGTAAGTCCAAACTTCTTTGGAACAATTTGTGTAGGACTCATCCAATGGCTGTCAGAAATAGGATAAATAATACCCACATCTAACCATTTAATTACCTCTTTTTTGACTACTTCTTGCATATTAGAATTGAGCCGTCTTTGCATTTCTTGAGTTGGTTTGGCATTATCTTCAGTGTAAATATGGTGCATACATATTGATAGACTAATGCCTTTTAAATCGGCGATAGTCCAACCTATGGCCTCCTTATATATTTTTAAAACATCTACTGCTTTATCTTTCTGTTCAGGAGTTAGGTCAGAAGCAATGATCACTGGCAGGATTTTCTTTGATCCTAGAAATATATACTTAAGTATTTTAGGCAAAGATTTTAGTTCAAGTTATGGTGGGGTCAGTATTGAAGGACGTAATGGTTTAATTTTTTTCTCAAGTAAGGGCTCAATTTTTATTGACCAAGATAATATATGTGATGGGTAAGGTGAATCAAGCAGGGCATTTACCTTCTGGTCTGAAATTTCTTTAACAAGTTTATTTAGAAGGTCGTTCTTGAGTAAATCTAAGAAGGAATCAGATTCAACTATCTCATCTATCTGATCAATTACAAAGCAGTCTTCCTCTTCTTGAGTGTGCTTAGAGGTATTAAAAGTATTTATTCTTATCTTTTGATCTCCAAAAGAAATATCCATGGCTCCTATCTTATAATTGATATTGGCATTGGCAGTAGCTAGGAATGGGTGATCTAAAATTATGAAATTTTGGTTCAGCTCTCGAAATGGTTCCATATCAAGTATGAGGAAGTCTACTAAAAAATCATATTTATCTATTCTAATCAAAACATCCTCAATTAAATCAGATGGTGTTTTTATAGATCTATCAGCTAGTTGCAGAATAATCGATGTCGATTTAAGTTCTCCTATTCCAAATTTTTCATAAACTGAGGTTGGAAGTAGGTTCACACTAGCTCCTAAGTCTAATAATGCTCAGTTAAAGATTATGCCTCCTATAACATATGAAATTAATGGAGCACTAGGATCTTTCATTTTTTGAGGCAATGGGTCTAACAGGACTGCACTTATATCCTCAGACAACATAATTCTTTTAGTTCATGGCTCATGCTTTTGAGTACAAAGTTTTTTAAGAAATTTGGTGTAAGTCAGGACATGCTGAATTGCATTGAGGAGGGGTAAATTAATATGCACTTATTTAAATAATTTTATTAACTCCTATTTATGTGTTTCTTGCTTTTTACAGAAAGAGCTTGCTTCTAAGGCTTGAGGGAATGGGGCTTTGGATTTATATGTCTCGGATAACTTATCTATTCTCCTCTTTTCTTTATCAATCTCATTAGAACTAGTATTAGTACTAGCTCTAGGCTCAGGTTCTTTTATGTGGTTAGCTTCAGTACTAATCTCTTCTTCTAAATTTTCTTCTCGGCTAGCAACAGTATTAGCCCCTACCACCTGGTCCTGGTATGGGTCTTTAAGAATCCCACTTCGTAGTTCAGAAATTGCTTTGGCATTCTTTAATTGAGGATTCTTAGGTGGAATGATAGGTTGATGACTAAATCCAGGTGATTGATGGATATTGGATGGGTTATTTTTAAGATTGACAATCGATTGGCTTAATAACTGATCTGGTTCTCTTCTCATACTAGACTCAGCTAATTATCCTATTTGAGCTTCTAGTCTAGCGATGGATTATTGTTGAGATAAGATTAATTATTGCAGCTGGTTAAATCAATCATCGGCTAGATTAGTCTATTGAGGAGATGGGTATGAGGGTTGATTATAATATGATGGTTGGAAAGATTGACTAGATTGACCTCTATTATAGGTATAGTTCTAGTATTGGGGTCCATTCTAATAATTTTGCACTGATAGAGTTTGGATTTGAGCCTGAGTCTATTATGATTTTCAAGAAAAATTAGGATGATTTCTCCGGCCTGGGTTATATGTGTTTGAAAATATATCATTGATCATTTTGGAGTAACCTTGAGCAGCTTGAACTTGCTCTTAGATGAAGGATGGAAATTATACAACCGTAGAACATTCACTCATACTATGGGTTGGCCTAGTATAAATAGAACAAACCTCTTGATAATTGGAAGATGGTATGTATTGTACAGGAGATTGTTGGTCTAGGTTTAGGAATTGATCTAATTTTTGGATAAGAAGGTCAATTTTATCTAATTTTTGTGCTATTATGTTTAAGTCTACCTTAGAATTAGGTTCTAGAGTTTTGATCTCATAAATTCCTATCCATTTTTGTTGAGAAATTGATTTTTCATAAAAGAATAATGAAGCATGGTTAATAGAGTTTTTACTTAAAGTTTCAAATAAGATGTAAGCTTTATCCTCACTTTTGCTCATAAATGCACCTCCACAGGATGTATCTACCATTTGTCTATATTGTTCTCCTAAACCTTCATAAAAAGCTTGGATAATTTGCCACTTAGATAGACCATGGTGTGGACATTTTCTAAGAAGTTTCTTAAGTCTTTTCTATGATTCATGAATTTGTTCCTCAAGAAGCTGAGCAAATCTAATGATAGCTTGCCTCATAGTGTTAGTTCGACCTATGGGATAAAATTTCTTAAGAAATTCATGTTGCATCTCTGCCCATGTTTGAATTGATTTTTCTATCGTGCCAAGCCAATACTTGGCTTTATCTTTTAATGAGAAAGGAAACAAAGTCAGTCTAAGGGCGTCATGAAAAAAATTCTATATTTTTATCATAAGAAAATTCATCCAGATGTTTGTAAGGATCTTCAGTGGTGTTTTCATAGAAAGATGAGAGCATCTGAATTATGGTCGACTTGATTTTATAATGACTAGTAGGGATATTTGGTAATTGGATACAAGTTGATGGATTATAAGTAGAAGGAATAAAGTATTCCTTCATCTACCTAGGTGGTTCTCCATTATTTTCGGCCATTTGATTTTTAGGTTTTATATGAATCGATCATTCAATTTTGGGATTGGTTTAACTAGGTCAGGTAATAGCGATCTTCTATTATGCATATACTAGTGCAATCCTAATTTAATTTTAATAATTTTTTTAATAAATATTTTTATATTTTTTATAGAGAAGAAAAGAGAAGAGAAAGAAGAGAGTTCTAAGAAAGATTCCTAAGGAGTCCTAAATCTAGAGACGATAGAGAAGAATTAATTATATTTATGTTTAATATTAATTAGCAAATAAGTTGGACAAGAAATCCTGACTAAGGGTTGTCCTAAATCTTAACAGCTTATAACTGCCAAGGTCACTTTCAAGCCCTCTAAGTAGAAAATTAGCCAATCAACTAGCCAAGTAAGTGTAAGGTTAGTGGAAGTCCCCCTGTTGCTTATTTTAAACATAAATTATGCTTGGCCAGATAAGCTAATAGAATCAATTATAAACCTCCTTCCTTCAAGCTCAGTCGTCTCTGAACCACTTTTCTTAGACACTAGTTAAGTTGACTAATCCTAATCCAATCTAACTCTAGGATTTCTTATCCTATTAAGCTCGAGTTTTTAAGGCTGATGTCTAATTGACTTTAATTTAGAGGCTTAGATCAATGATGGATGCTTGTTGGTTGTTTGTGGGTCAAGGAAGGATAATCAAATTTTTACTTTATCTTGTTTAATTAGATTATACCCTTAATTTGGTTTAATATGAATATGCATAAATTTTTTTTCAATCAAAGAATTCTATGTAATTTAAACTAGATGCATGCAACTAATTAAATTTTAGAAGCTTACCTTATCTCCAATAATTATCAAAAAAATAAAAATAAAAATAAAATCAATATGATACATACTCTAAGTAGTTAGGATTTCTAATCTTATCATAAAATTTTTAATTAAATTTAAGTGAATAATTTTTAATTAATTTAAAAATAAAATAAATAATAAAAAAAATTTAGGATTTAGGACTGATCTCACCAAATAAGATTGAAAGTTTTCTCCTTGCCCTAATCTTTTTGTTCCCCTTTTTTTTCTTCCTTTTTTTATCTACAAAATAAATAAGAAAAAGTTAGAAATTAGTAATAAAAAAGAAAATCAAAGAAATCAAAAATTTTAATTTTTTTAATGCCTCCCTAGCAATGGTGCCAAAAACTTGATAGATTGTGATACCATCATTAAAATACCATAATTATTAGTTTAATTCTAATTTTTAAAAAAAATTATTTAAAGTGCATAGATAATAGTGAGTTGGGTTGAATCAATAGGAAGATAGTGATTTTATTTTAAAATCTTTAATTTTTTATGAAAAAAAAATTAAAATTAAAATTTAAGTCAAAAAATAAAGTTGAAGAAATTAAATAATATAGAAAAATTAAACTTTGGTACTAAGATCTACTATTTAGATCATAGCATCTATTTGCAAGAAATTAAATAGCAATTAAAATAAAGCAGAATTAAAAGAATAGAAATTAAAGAATACAAATTAAAAGAGTAATAAACTAAATTTTATATTAAAATAAAACTTAAAATTCAAATATAATAATTAAAAAAAAGAAATAAAAAAATTCTTAATCTTCAAATCAGTAATGGCATGGAGATAGCGTAGAAGTTTGGCTTTTCTTCTCTGCACCGTCTGCCTAGAAGCAATCTTCAGCCAAAGTCTGACTTTCATCCTTTATCATAGCTTCTCCTAGATCAGATCGGTTGATTTCTGGAGGTCTGGGGTCCTTTAAATAGATGTTGGAGGGTTGGAGAATTTTTCTGCAGGCAATGTGGGACTAAGGGTCATTTTAATCATCAAAATATGAAGAAATCTGAGTGAAATTCAGATTAAAATAGCATCTGGACAAATTCTATTGAGTTGTCTTAATTTTGGCCATTAGATTTTGATCAAACGGTCTAAAAAATATCAAAAATTGATATAAAATAGCCCAGATCAAGTTAGATTAAGTATGGACCGTCCGATTGCATCTTGATAGAGCAAATCTAGTCGTTGATCATGTTCAGGATGTTTTAATCACCATCGGGAGTTATCTCAATCGTTGGATCATGCCTGGTTTGCGCGTTATCATCTGATGGTGATCTGGGTAAAATTAGAGATCGAATTAAAGTCGAAAACTGCCTCATCCATCTGATCAAAATCGGGAGCTAGCATAGTCGTTCGATCGTGCTTGGAGTTATTTGAAAACTAAATCAAACTTGGAAGAAAACATAGTTGTCCAATCTTGACCGAGATCCACTGCTACCATCCAATCATGCCATTACTGTAGCTGTGGACCGCATGGACCAAGCGTGCCATAGATGTCAACCAATCGGTGTTGACCTTGACTTATGAAATTACGAAACTACCCCTATATGCCATGATGAATTTCTTGTAGACCCTTTAAGGATTTTGATCCACTATGTGGCATCTTCTGATTGGCTGTCTGGTGCTGAGCTGGCGCACGGTCTACCATAGATCGCATAGTCTGCTGACGTCATGGTGATGTCAGTGCTGGAGTGGAATTAGGCTGGCGGGCTGGTGATCGCATGGGCTTTGGACTGGCGAGCCGACCTCTCTAGCTGGGATGCACTGGCTTCTATGGCTGGGCTGAGCGCACTAGCTAAGCCGGCTGAGCCGATTCATTTTTATTATATATATATTTTTATTCTTTTAAAAATTTATATTAGATCAATTTTAAATTTGATTTGCTCTAAATTTATTTTGTTGTGACCAAAAAATGAGCTCTTTTTATTGATAATAATTTTTTATTTTTATTTTTTTTTATTATATATTATTATTATTAATTTTTATTTATTTTATTATTTATTTTATTTTTATATTATTATTATTTATTATTATTATTTTTAAAATATTAATTGATACTTTTATTAGCAAATCTGTGATACTTATCAAGGATCGAAGCTGTGGTCGAATCCTATGATCCGGCTCTACTTGTCCTCCGGATAGTGCTAAGCCATCTCTCAAGATTAAGAGAAGGCTAAGAAGATGGGTCATCACCATACCTCTCCGCAACGTATGTCGCATAACGCATCTACATGTTCAGAAATATATTAGTTCTAATATAAAAATCAGATCCTATAATAACTTAATTAATAAAAAAAATTATTTAAAATTTTTACCATGATCTATCATGATGTAGAATTTAAATAGTCACCAATCCTTCTAGACTGGTATGTGGCGCACCATAACTACAGCTGATCTGATGGATTACCCAGCTATCGTATCTATAATAAGTAAATAATAAAATTAAATTAATTAAAATATGTATATAAGTTTTTTTATAGTTCTAATGAAGAGTTTTGGTATTGATTTTTTATTAGTCTATCGACCACAATATGTGTATTGACTGAGCTATCCATGTGCCTGATCAGATCTTGTTAGGTGGCTCAATTCTATCGGGCTCTCTATCACCTATCGAAGTACTCCTCGCTACTCCATTAGTCATAGAGGGCCTGCCATACATCCGTCCATTCCAATGATCCATGAAGGACCTCCAATCTGATGGTGATTGAAAATTAAAATACTAGATGGCGGACTGCCTGATGCTATAGAGGCCATCTTGGAGCCTTCATGTAGCCACCTCCTCGAAGGTCTGACGGCCAACCTCCTCGTCCTAGGAAGTCTCAAATCAATAGTACTCCTGCAAGATAGAAGCAAGCGTATATTTATATGTAATTAAAATATCAACATATCAAAAATTTAAAAATTAAACTAGTTTTGACTTACTAGAAATATCTCTCAGATTGCATCACGAGCTTCAGACGGCAAGCTAGAAAACTCGTTCACCAGCCCCAGCATCAAGCATCGGATGATATCGATAACCATACGAGATACTCCAGACTCTTTAAACATACTGCAAAATTGAGTTTGAAAAATAAATGTTAACTCTAGAATGGCTAAATTCTAAATATACTAATTAAAGTTATAGTACTTATAAGCTGCTCTAAATGTAAATGAGCTATCTATTCTCTGACCGAATCGAAGGTGCTGCGAGTCGGGCGGGTTCTCGACCATGACTCTTTATTTGTAAGCCGGTCGCTACTGCATGTGACTATAGGATCACTGGTGATCCCTTGTCATCTAAATCTGAGCATAAAATATCTAATATAAAGAATGTTATATTAGTTAGCAAAGGACAAAATAATAATATCTAAAGTATTAGAGTTTAATTACCATCTAGTGTGAAATATGCAAAATCATGCGAGTTGACCGCATGATCGCTCTCTTCTCGAGAGCTCTATCCTTTGCTGGAACGGCTCCGACCTCTAGAAGACATGATATGTAATCTCTGAAAATAAAAATAAAAATCAAAGCAAGTAGATGATCTAAAAATTGGTTCAAATAAAATAACTATCAAATATAACAAGACGATTAAAATTTAACTCACGTGTAACAAAGATTGTTAGTTAGTATTTACAATGTATCAACAGAAAAATAATTCTCATCCAGCAATACATAATAATGTGTTGGTCTGATGGTCCCCTGATTTAGGCGTTGTTTGATTCTCATTCAGCAGTACATGATAATCTCAGTACATGAAAATATGAAGAATATAACACCCTACCCCTACTACTGGCGGAGGTGCCATACCCCATCCTTATCTAAGAGCAAAGAGGCTATACTTTATCCTTAAATAAGAGGAAAAAAAATTTAAACTATAGCTAAACTGCAATATCATTTAAACCTGCTTTCATTTAATTTGATCAATCTTTTAATTTGTATCACAAGCATTTCAATTTAAATTTCTTAACTTGCTAAAAACCATTATCTCAACTTAGCTCATTAATTTACATAATCAAGCTTAGGGTTCCAAATACAAAACCATACTTTATACATATATTTTAATTATAAAATATATAACAGTTTTTGGTTAAATAACTACAACAAAATATAATACAACTCAGATATATCAACCCTCTCTTTCTCTATTATACATAGCCAACTTCTTTTTCCCTTTAACTTTAAGACAACTGCTGATATATATGCTGAAACATACTTCTGAGCTAAGCTACTCTAAAACTGCAATTAAAAAGAGTGAGGGGTGAGACTTGTGAGTCTTAGTGAGTGAATAAACTATCTAACAATGAAAAAAATAAAAATCTTTAGCTTTAACAATTTTATATAATTCAATGAGCTGAATTAATCAAAAGAAACTTGCAAAATTGTAAGCTAAAATTCTCCAAACTAGAGTAACACCTTGTAATAAACATACTATGCTCATGAATGCTACTTATTGGTTCTTACTGGCTACAACCTAGAGCATCACTTCCAAAGGTAGTGGATAATTGTATAATGATGCTGAATGATGTGAATAAGCCTTCACAAGCATACTGAATTTTCCACATTTATGATGCCAGCTAATGCTATGCTGATGCTAATGCTAGGATATACCGATAGGGTGATCATTCCTATGGGTAATCCTTTTCAAAATAAATGCTATATAACTTTCTAAACATTGAGAACCAAATTCTAGATAGTTGAGAAGCAAAAATCAGAATACTTCTAATAAACATGAAATCTCATATCAAATTAGATGTATATATATGTTGAATATCCATATCTCTGAATAACATTTCAATAAAATCCCTTTTCTTTTTTATGCTTACATAGATGTATATGTATAAGTTGAATAATGCCAAAGTTAGCTTCTTTCCAAACTCTATCTTTTTCATAACAAAATATAATAAGAAAATACCAAAGCAAGATATGAAAACAACTCACCTCTTATGACTACTAGCTAATTGGCTTACTCAAGTACACTTCTCCATTCTTTTCTTTTCCTATAATACCAAAAAACATAGATTAAACTCATTTATACGATTCAAGATCAAAACTATACATTTTTTGCTTTTATACTCTTATTTTGACCTTTCAACTATTTACTTCTACTTTATCTTATTTTCCTTAGCTTAAGTTTAACTAAACTTCAACATAACTCGGTAATTTTGGATATTTAATTATGTTTCTATTCTTATAATTGGTTTCAGATTCAACTAACATCATTTCAACACATTGCTAACCATTTAAACAATTTCAGCATTACAAGTAATTTAATTCATCTTCAAACATAATTTAAATTGTATAACCTAACTTACTAAAATCCTCAAATCTGATAATAGGAATTGAAAGCTCAATTTAAACTTAATTTAAAAATAAAAATCCTTACCTCAATAACTAAAATTCTATTGCTACCAACACAGATTTTCCTTCTTCTCCAAATCAGTTACTTTTCTCATTCAATCTAATTCTTCACCAAATACCTCTCCTAACCAATTTCTCTTTAATTGCTAACTAAAAAAAGGGCCTTCTTTAGCTCTCTTTCCTTCTCTACCCTTTCTAATTAACTAAAGAACTCAGAACAACTAAAGAGTAATTGGTGGCCTTTGTTTTGAAAAAAAAAAAAACTAAGAAGGAGATTTGCTAGGTGTCACTCCTCTAGAAAGCCAATATTTTTTTTTCTCTCTTCTAGCCAAGTGGCACAACCTAAGAAAGCCGGCTATTAAATTATTTTTCAAAAATTTATTTAAAAATAAAATTTTTAAAGCCTCATAGCCAGCACCGCCTTGCTGTTTTCTACTGACCGAGCTGGCTCGAATCCAAATCGAGTTAGCTCGAATGTCAGTCAGGTTGGCTCGAACTTAAATTGGGCTGTCTCTCTTAGAAAAATAGAATACTAATTTCTACAGCTTAAGACTTGGGCCAGTTCGAATTCAATTCAAGCTAGCTCGAACTCCTGGGTTCCATAATTTAGCTTTTGATCATAAAGCTTGCTTTTTACTTGCCTCACATACAAATATTCCTGTAAATATTCTTTAAAATATCACTTATTTCATGCTCAACACTTATCAAAATTTAACTTTAATGCCACTATTATCAAATTTATACTTAGATGCTCGATAAAATACTGTGCTATATAATTGAAACATGCTAACTATAAATGCTAGTTTCTTAAATTACTATATGTTGGATCCGGATGTTATATTTCCTCCCTCCTTAAAATAAATTTCGTCATCAAAATTTTACACTTTCTACTTTAACTTTAGGTATCTTTCAAATTCCAAATATGTCATTGCTAAATACTTATTATTCAACCAACATATGCTTTTAAAATAATTCGAACCCTTTTTAATGACTATTATAGTTGAGTTGCAGATCTAGGATGCATGTTTAATGGAAATATTATATTTTAATGACTATTAAGATTTAAATATTAACTTTAGTCTAATTTTATTTCATCATTTCATGCATATTTAATAGTTTTGAATATATTTTTCTTTGTGTGTTTTTCATAGATGGATCTGGGAGAGTGAGGATGAGATACGAATTCATATGAGCCAGAGATGTGTGGCAACTAGCTTAGGATGAGAGGATCATCGTCTAGTGTAAAGAAATAAATTTATATTATATGTTAGTTTGCTAACCATCATAATTAACTATTTTGATTTAATATTTTTATGTTTCTTTACTTTGTTGTAGAGCAAATTTATGCTCCCTCCGGATAGTCATGACTAGGTGCTGAAGTCTCTCAACTAAAAATAGAAAGAATTTAAGACAAAGCTGAAGGAGGACTACAAGTGAGAGGGTATGACAAAAGAAGATGTTGCTAGTATTTGTACATATATACAAGATATATTATATTATTTAGTTTATTTTGTAGACATATTTTGATATTGGTAGAGCTGCATGAGTAGCTCAATTTGTTCCTCATTCATTAGGGTCTCGGAGCTAAATGCTTTGTAGACAAGAATTTGTATGGTTATTTTAAACTTTTTTGGCATATTACAAACTCTTTGTTAGACTAATTTGATTTATATAGATACACTTATCCCTCTTAATGAAACTACGTATCATCTACCATGTACCATATATTATGATATTCATAAGTTTTATTGAAACTGTTGGTGCAGAAATCCGTCGCCGCCGGAGGTCGCCGCAATCGAGGCCGCTGGAAGCCGCCGGGGACCTGCAAAATGAAGTCCCGCCCGGAACCGGTGGGGTGGTGGCTCCGGCAGGACCCTCCGACGGTCAAGTTAGTTTCCGACCAACAGTAATGGAGTGCTCGGCATGAGTTCCGGAGCTTAGAGATGTGGAGGAGAGCTTAGAGAGCTTAGAGAGCCGAGAGTTCAGAGAGCTTAGAGAGCCGAGAGTTTAGAGAGCTTAGCCTTAGTATGTCGGGAGGGGTCCTTTTATAGCGGAGCTTAGTTGATGGTGACGGCTGTGCCGTCTGGCAGAGAGTCGTCGGGCAGCATGGAGCTTGGTACGGAGAGGAAGGCATCGTCCGGTAGATCGTGGGAGCCGTACTGGCGAGCCGTGGGCCGCATGGAGTCCGGTACGGAGAGGAAGGCGTCGTCCGGTAGATCGTGGGAGCCATACCGGCGAACCGTGGGCCGCATGGAGTCCGGTACGGAGAGGAAGGCGTCGTCCGGTAGATCGTGGGAGCCATACTGGCGAGTCGTCGGCCGCATGGAGTCCGGTACGGAGAGGAAGGCGCCGTCCGGTCTTGCTGCAGGCGACAGTTCGTCCAATGGAGTTCGGGCTTGTAACAGAGTTCGGCCGAGGGGGAGGCTGGGGAAGTTCGTCTGGCTGAAGGGTCGGCCATCTGTAGAGTTCGGCCGCGGGACGGTTGCCGAGGAGTTCGACCGCTGAGAGGCCCGAAGAGGCTCGGCTGGCCAGTTGAAGGACTTCGGTTGCTAGTTGGTTCGGCCAGGGCTCGCTGAGGAGTTCAGTCGCCTAGGGTCGGTCCGAAGGGGTTCGGCCACTTGGGCTCGCCTGAAGTCGGTCCGAAGGAGTTCGGCCACTTGGGCTCGCCTGAAGTCGGTCCGAAGGAGTTCGGCCGTGGGGTCCGAAGGAGTTCGGCTGCATGGGCTCGCCTGGGGTCGGTCCGAAGGAGTTCGGCCGTGGGAAGTCCGAAGGAGTTCGGCTGCATGGGCTCGCCTGGGGTCGGTCCGAAGGAGTTCGGCCGTGGGAAGTCCGAAGGAGTTCGGCTGGCGGTGGGAGTTCGGCCTCTAGGCAGTTCGGCCCGAACGGGCGTCTGGGAGGAGTCCGTCTCCCGAAGAAGTCCAGCCGCTTGGAGTCCAAGGAGCTCGGCCCTCAGGAAGTTCGGCTGGCAGTGGGAGTTCGGCAGCTAGGTAGTTCGGCCGCTGTAGGGGCTCGGCCTGGCGCCTGGCGCTAAAGCTCTTCAGCGGCTACTGGTTACATTGGGCTAAGCGTCGGGCCGGGCTTCGGCAGGAGCGGGATTTATCCCCAACAGTAGCCCCCCCACTCCCGAGTTCAAAAATTGAGGGAAGGGAGTACCAAAACAGGCGACTGCCGAAGTCTTCTGACTGCCGAAGTCTTCTTCCAGGCTCCGCATTTGTTGCAGCTGAAGCTCGGGGGAGGTCTCATCTCCAGCCAATATTGACGCTGAAGTTGAGGCTGAGGCTTGGGGGAGACCTCATCTTCAGTCGATGTTTGGAGTTGAAATGGAACTCGTTTCCAGCTAAAGTCGATGAAGCTGATGTTGAAGCCGAAGTAAATCTTGCCTCCTTCGGTCGAGGTCGGATTCGAGCTCCTCGGGGGCGACATTATCCTTATCAGTTTTAAGTTGACTCGAGGGAGACCTCCTATCTTGCAGCCGAGGTTGAAGTACGCGCTCGGGGGAGATCTTATCTCCTACGGCCGAGCTTGTTTCGGAGGGGATCTTATCTCCTGCAGCCGAAGTGAAGTGCGCGCTCGGGGGAGATCTTATCTCCTGCAGCCGAAGTGAAGTGCGCGCTCGGGGGAGATCTTATCTCCTGCAGCCGAGCTTGTTGTTCGGGAGAGATCTTATCTCTGGCCGAACTTTGCCTTCGGGAGAGATCTTATCTCTGGCCGAGGTTGCGGTTCGGGAGAGATCTTATCTCTGGCCGACCTTGTTGTTCGGGAGAGATCTTATCTCTGGCCGAACTTTGCCTTCGGGAGAGATCTTATCTCTGGCCGAGGTTGCGGTTCGGGAGAGATCTTATCTCTGGCCGACCTTGTCGTTCGGGAGAGATCTTATCTCTGGCCGAACTTTGCCTTCGGGAGAGATCTTATCTCTGGCCGAGGTTGCGGTTCGGGAGAGATCTTATCTCTGGCCGACCTTGTTGTTCGGGAGAGATCTTATCTCTGGCCGAACTTTGCCTTCGGGAGAGATCTTATCTCTGGCCGAAGTTGCCGCTCGAATTAGGACGAGGTTCTCCTCCTGTTCCTAACACGGCGACTATTGACTGCTTCTTTTCCAGCCATTACATAGTTTTTGGCGCCCAAAAATAATACACTGTTGGAAGGGAAGGACTTTATTGAAAGGAAGTTACCTGGCAATTTTTTCTGAATTTTCTGTGACCCAGGGTCGTGGTAGTAGCATCGTTCCTCCGCGCTTCCCCACGCGGACGACCTTTCCCATTTCATTCGAGCTTCCTTGCGTTGAAGCGTGCTTCTGTTGGCTTCTACGCTGGATCCTGGAGTGATGTTGACGACGTTGTGAGGCGGCCGACTTTGTTGTTTCTCGTTACGGCAGCGCCCTGCACCGATCTTTAGACTGGCGTCGAATGAATCTACCCAGCCGCCCCTTTCTGATGAGTTCCTCGATTTCATCTTGGAGCTGGATGCATTCCTCAGTGTCATGGCCGTGGTCGCGATGGTAGAGGCAGTACTTGCTTCGGTCACGTTTGTTTGGGGGAGACCGTAACCTTTCTGGTCTGGGGAGTTGGTCCTTAACTTCGGTGAGGATCTGTGCTCGGGGAGCGTTGAGGAGGACATAGTCGCAAAATCCTTTGGGAGGTGGGCTTCTTCGCGCTTCTCTGCAAGCTCGAGGGGTTCGGGCCCGCCTGCTACCGGAGGGAGTCCGTGAGCGCGGTCGAACTTCATTCGGCTCCCTGTCGCCTGTCAGCCGCTCCCTTAAGGTTTCTTCGTCCCTCAGCTTGAAGGCTTCTTTCGCACGGGCGTATCTCTCGGCCCGAGCTAGCATGTCAGCGAAAGTCCCTGGGATATTTCTTTTCCAGGGAGAACAACAGGTCGTTCTTCTGAAGGCCGCCCTTGAGGGCGGCCATAGCAACTGATTGGTCCAGGTTCCGGACTTCCAGCGCGGCAGCGTTGAACCGGGTGACGTAAGCCCGGATGGGTTCCCCCTCTTTTTGCCTGATGGCCAACAAGGAATCCGAGCCTCTGCGCGGCCGTTTGCTGCTGACGAAGTGGGCCGCGAATTGTTGACTCATTTGGTCAAACGATAGGATGGTGCCCGGCTTAAGCGCCGAGTACCAATTCCTAGCTGCTCCCTTGAGGGTAGAAGGGAAAGCCCGACACAAAATGGCATCAGGCGCGCCATGGAGTAACATCGTCGTCCTGAAGGCCTCCAAATGGTCGACCGGGTCAGTGGTCCCATCGTAGCTTTCAAAATGCGGGAGCTTGAAGTTCGGCGGTACCTGTTCCTGCATAATTTTCTGTGAGAAGGGAGGATCAGTGCAAATATCGTTACCGCGGGAGGAAGGAGTATGACGAAGTTCTTCTATGCGTCGTCCCATCTCCATGAGCCTTTGATCCAGGAAATCTTCGCGATCCTTAATCCCCAAGGTCTTCTCGCGGAAGGGGTGTGAAGCTTCTCCCTGGGTCGAGCCGCGGTCCGAGCAGGGGCTCTTTGCCGGCTGCCCTTCTCTCCCGAGGGCCGGAGGTCGGGTAGCCCACATCGGTCGCTCCTGGACTGGGATCCCGGGCTCCGGGGAACCCCGCGCCGGTCGAGTGGGCGCCTGGACCTCGCGAATGCGTGGCTTGCACTGCCTGCACCGCCTCCGTAAGATCGCGGACCTGCTGGGCAAGCAGGTCGAACCGCTCCGCATCTACCGCGAGTACGGAGCGGGCCCGTGTTCGCCGGGGCCGGAGTGGGAGCGGACGGACCCGAACGGGATCGGGCCGCGGAGGCTGCCGACCTCCGGGTCGAGGCTCTTCTGGGGGGCATTTTTCTTTTCAGAAAAGGAATACTGAAGAGGGAGAAGAGAGATCCGGAGCAGGGGAAGGAAATCGTCGCCGAGCACTCCTTTAAGAACAAGGGAACCTCGAAGGTTCAAGCCCTTCCTTCTAGCGCCAATCTGTTGGTGCAGAAATCCGTCGCCGCCGGAGGTCGCCGCAATCGAGGCCGCTGGGCGCCGCCGGGGACCTGCAAAACGAAGTCCCGTCCGGAACCGGTGGGGTGGTGGCTCCGGCAGGACCCTCCGACGGTCAAGTTAGTTTCCGGACCAACAGTAATGGAGTGCTCGGAATGAGTTCCGGAGCTTAGAGATGTGGAGGAGGCTTAGAGCTTAGAGAGTCGAGAGTTCAGAGAGCTTAGCCTTAGTATGTCGGGAGGGGTCCTTTTATAGCGGAGCTTAGTTGATGGTGACGGCTGTGCCGTCTGGCAGAGAGTCGTCGGGCAGCATGGAGTTTGGTACGGAGAGGAAGGCGTCGTCCGGTAGATCGTGGGAGCCATACCTGGCGAGTCGTGGGCCGCATGGAGTCCGGTACGGAGAGGAAGGCGTCGTCCGGTAGATCGTGGGAGCCATACCGGCGAACCGTGGGCCGCATGGAGTCCGGTACGGAGAGGAAGGCGTCGTCCGGTAGATCGTGGGAGCCATACTGGCGAGTCGTCGGCCGCATGGAGTCCGGTACGGAGAGGAAGGCGCCGTCCGGTCTTGCTGCAGGCGACAGTTCGTCCAATGGAGTTCGGGCTTGTAACAGAGTTCGGCCGAGGGGGAGGCTGGGGAAGTTCGTCTGGCTGAAGGGTCGGCCATCTGTAGAGTTCGGCCGCGGGACGGTTGCCGAGGAGTTCGACCGCTGAGAGGCCCGAAGAGGCTCGGCTGGCCAGTTGAAGGACTTCGGTTGCTAGTTGGTTCGGCCAGGGCTCGCTGAGGAGTTCGGTCGCCTAGGGTCGGTCCGAAGGGGTTCGGCCACTTGGGCTCGCCTGAAGTCGGTCCGAAGGAGTTCGGCCACTTGGGCTCGCCTGGTCGGTCCGAAGGAGTTCGGCCGTGGGGTCCGAAGGAGTTCGGCTGCATGGGCTCGCCTGGGGTCGGTCCGAAGGAGTTCGGCCGTGGGAAGTCCGAAGGAGTTCGGCTGCATGGGCTCGCCTGGGGTCGGTCCGAAGGAGTTCGGCCGTGGGAAGTCCGAAGGAGTTCGGCTGGCGGTGGGAGTTCGGCCTCTAGGCAGTTCGGCCCGAACGGGCGTCTGGGAGGAGTCCGTCTCCCGAAGAAGTCCAGCCGCTTGGAGTCCAAGGAGCTCGGCCGTCAGGAAGTTCGGCTGGCGGTGGGAGTTCGGCCCGGAGCTGGGGAATTCGGCAGCTAGGTAGTTCGGCCCGGACCTTGGCGAAGGGGAGTTCGGCAGTTCGGCCGCTGTAGGGGCTCGGCCTGGCGCCTGGCGCTAAAGCTCTTCAGCGGCTACTGGTTACATTGGGCTAAGCGTCGGGCCGGGCTTCGGCAGGAGCGGGATTTATCCCCAACAGAAACCCTTAGAGTTTTTTAATTAAAATTGATATTTTAATATTTATTGAATCATATATTATGTATCATATATCATATAATATGCATCATAAGTATCTTGTATCATATGTGACATATCATGGGCCATATATTTTGCAAAATATATTTTTTCTACAGATGGAAGAGCATGGGGGGAGCATAATCAGGTGGAGTTCTACCAGACGACACGTACCCATTGAGATGATTGTTTTGTCAAGGAGTCGAGAGATATATATTGATAATCAATTTGTGCAATGATTTGTAGCTTTATTTTTTCAAACGTTAAGATATGACTTTCTTTTTTGTTAAATATAGGAGAGAGCTTCATCTTATTGCGGATATGTTGGCGAATCCTCAACATCTATGAAGGCAAGTCGCATCAAGACTTAGGTATTTATAGAGTTGCTAGGACTAAAGCGATAGTTATGAAATCAAAGTCATCCTCACTTAGTTGTCTACGGTAAGTAGATACACTTGGGATGCTAAAGAATAGTAGCAATGCACATGTTTGCAAAATCAAGGAGTAGATGGAGGCAATGAGCAAAGCTACGATACAAAGATACACTCCTCGAGAACTTTGGTTGAGCAGCTGACATCCTTGTTGCCGACGTTTGTGGACACTAGGATAAATAACTACTTAATTAAATCTATATTTCCATATAGGCTTAATTATTTAGAATATATTATGATTTTTATATTTTCAACTCCTAAAGTTTCTATATTTGTCTTGTAGGTTTCCAACAGTTCCAACAGTTATAGAGATGACGATGATCATGCTCCCATGGACCATTAATAGTGCAATGGCTTACTCTTTTTTTTTGAGTTTTATATATGTATTTTTTGACTTGTTTTATTTTTAATGAACACGATGGAAAATGTAATTTTATTTACATATATATGATGCATTGTGTTATTATGACTTTTTTTTATGTGCTTGGTTTATATTGAAAATTTTGTATAGGTTTATGTGTTAAGTTTGTACAATTTTTTAGTGAATTATATTTTTTTTAAAAAAAATAAAATTACGACACCATAAAGCATCCTAAATTTTTAATCTTGTCGACATTTCTATAAAGCATCATTTTTTGAACTGGATGATGTTTTAGGTTATGTTGTTGGTTAGCAAGCATTGTTAAGTTGCCAATGCTTATTTAGGATGCATATTTATATCGTCAATTAGTGATACCATAAAGCATTGGCAATACTTACAACGTTAGTGATGCCATAAAGCATCGGCACTATTCTTTACAATGCTTCTAGGAAGCATCGAGAAAATAATTTTCTATGCTAGCTTCACCGACGATTCACATCATGGATCGGGACATGTGCATGCAACCCTAAATTTGGTATCCTTGTTAATGGCACTCCATCATGTGTTCCGAGGTTCTTACAAGTTTACTGCAACATGCTGTGGAGGAGAATGCCCTACGAGCCTACATACCATGTAGAGGGGTCCCCATCATTTACCATATATTCTCCGTCGATAATTGCTTATTAATGTCTTGTGCCATGATACGGGATGCAATGTGCCTCAAACTGGTACCAGACCTCTGCTATCATCTCTGGGCAATCAATGAGCACTACCAAGTCTTTCATAGCTCAGGTCTCAAATTTATCAGTTATTCAGTGCAACCGAAGGAGGGGATTTGGTGTTCCACTGTCGGGTACTAGACTTTTGGCCCAGCAATGCACATTACTTGTTGATAAGGTAGCATGTAGAATTGAAGGATGGCAGTGGAAGGCTCTCTCTTTAGCGAGTAGAGCAACTTTGCTATCATCGCTGCTGGTATATACGATGGCTACTGTTGCATGTTTCAATTCATATCTTAAGAAAACTGAAGAAGGATTTTAGGGCCTTTTTGTGAGGTCATAATCCTACTCAAAAAGTGATGCATCTTATTTCTTGAAAGGTGGTTTTTCCCCAAGGGATCAAGGTGAATTAGGCGCCAAATCATTGCTTCTTAGGCAACAGGCTTTGGTGGTTAAATTGGCTGCTCACTTGGTACTTCATCCCAACTCATTGTGGGCTAAGGTTGTTGTCGCTAAATACAAGTTTTTCGGATCATGGTCTACCTATTAATTTCCGCAGCATGCTTCGTTTATATGGAGGAAAATAGTGGTAGTTTCTATACACACACAGCTTCATTTTATATGATAGGTTGGTAATGGGTCTTATATTCACGTGTTAACAGACCCATGGTGCCCTGATATTCCATTAATACAATGGCCTACTTTTATGGATATGGAGATGGACCTTACTTTTAGATGAGTTTATTTCTCATAATAGGTCATGGGACCGGAGGAAGTTGCAGGCTATTTTTTTCATGTGAATTGGTGGTCTACAACACCAACATGCCAATGTCGGCTAGTCTATTGATGATTGGATCTCTTGGGGATCCGATCTTCAATTTTGTAGCTGTTTTATAGCAATGCAATATCTCTATTTCAGCGAAGTAAAGAAAAAAAATAGTAGGAGACTTGGTATTTAGTTATAAAAAATGATGCACAGCTTCAACCAATTTGAGAATTGATAATTTTGAGGTAATGTAGCAAATGACATATTTTTAATGTTTATCCACCAATTAGCATTTTGTTCTGAATAATATTTATCTCGGACCAATAAAATAAATTGATGTTTTACCCAAAAAAAATTTGATGTTTTAGCAAAAAAAATAAAAAAACATAAATCTATGCAATCCCTACCGCTCTAAGCCCAAAATAACAATCTTTTATCCTCCTCGAAAATAATTTATAACTAAACTTTGCGACGTGAAATAAAAGTCACCTTAATCCTAAACAATAATTGGGACTTAGGACTACATAAAATCCAAGTCCCCTCAAATAGGGCTGGAACCGGATGGACTACGCTGGGCCAATCCATACCCCTATCCGAGGCTGGCCCAAAATAATTTTTCTAATTTTGGGTCGGGCTTAAGCTCAATTTTTTTGGAAAAAAATTGGCCTGAGCCCAGTCCAAACTTGATTAGGCCAACTCGGTGCCAAAAGCCCGATTCAGCATGGGGCCAATCCTTCACCTCCTCTCCTCCTAGCTCCCGCTCCCCCTTCCCCTCTCCCTTCGGAAACCCCTCGCCGACCTCCCCCCCTCCCTCCAAGAACCGCTCTGCTAACCTCCTCCAAGCCCTCTGCTATTCTCACTACCTTCTTTCTAGCCGCATGTCCTCGTTCCTCACCCTCGACAAGCCCATCATGGTTGAGTCAATCAAGTGCTAGCTCACTATTTCTGGATGATCTACCCATGTCTCTCCTAATCTCTAGATGATCCTGATCTCTATGGACCCCTCTACTGATTTTTGGATAATCCTAATGTCCTGAGCCATCGACCCCTCTCCTGATCTTTATCTCCGGATGATCCGCCGACATCTCCATCTCCATCTCTGGATGATCCATCGATGTCTTTATCTCCAGATAATCCATCTCCATCTCCATCTCCTGATCTCATAAGGGGACCCCTCCGTCGATATCTTCATTTCCATCTCCGGACGATCCGTCGACATCTTTGTCTCCGAACGATTCACCGATATCCCCATTTTTGGATGATTTGCCGACATCTCCATCTCCATCTCTATCTCTATCTCCATCGCAGTCTCCAAACGATCCATGGTGATGATGTCGAAGGGGTGGGAGAAGAAGAGGATACAGAAGACAATCAAGCAGGTTGAGGAATGGGCATGTAATTAGGCTCGAACTCAGGTTGAATCAATGGTATATCCAAATTCGGCCTAAAAAGAGAATGAGCTATATATTTAAGTCCAAGTCTGATCTGTTTTTGCTTAGATCCAGCCTATAGCCTAGTTTAAAGCACATTAGACCGATTCGAGCCCATTTCCAGCCTTACCCTCAAATGGTTACCCTTTGTCTATTTTAATTGGCAGAACGGTAAATAAGGCAGGGAGATGGGGACGAATTCGTCCAATAGGAAGCATAACGAATATAACCGCCTCGTATGGCCCACAAAGTAACTTCCATGAAAGAAAACAACCCCACCAACGGTATTAAGACACGTGGCTCTGTATCATTGGTTCTCTCCCCGGAAATGGCGCCTATTTAAGCGTGCCTTGCCCCTGGGATTGGTCCTCGGCACTGATCCCTTCGAGAGAGCGAGACCCGAGCTTTCTTCTTTCGCGCCCCTTCGCCGGAGAGGAAAGAGACAGCCCAAGAGAGAGAGAGAGATGGAGGCGGTGATGGTCGCGGAGGCGGTGAAGGACCCCGACGGCGGCGGCGGCGCCGCCGCCGCCGCCGAGCAAGAAGAACCGAATCCAGGTCTCCACCAACAAGAAGCCGCTCTACTTCTACGTCAATCTCGCTAAGGTGTCTCCCCCTCTAGAAATCAGGGTTTTGTTCTCTTTCCTGGTCGTCATTTCTTGGATTTATAGGATGGAAGCAAGAATCTCTGATATGATATGAGTTCTTGATAGTTCCCTGATGCAATCTTTCTTTCTCCTCGCGCTATGTGTTGATTTTTTTAGATACGACCGTTTTCCGACTAATGCTCTATGGAGGCAATGATAGAATTCGGGTTTTTTCTTTCCTTTTCTTTGATTCCTATTCTGCTACTGATTTCTTCTTGCTCTGCTTTTCTTTTTTCTTTCGATGAGATGAAACGGTTCAGATATCTGATATGATTTGATCTCTACATAGTTTTCTTAGTTTCCTGATCCAATTAGATTTCTTGATTTGGCAAAATACATCAGAACGCTCTGTATGTATAGATTCTTGCGATGAATTTGTCTCAAGAAAATGTTTTCTTTGGGGGCTTGATCGGGTTGGAATTTCCTTTCTTTTCCTGGATGGTGTTTTCGTTGTGATTAGATCTTTTTCTCTTTTTACTTTTTTTGCTATGGATTTTTTTTGTGACGGAAGGGTTCAGATCTCTGTTGTTTTCTTGTTAAGGGATCTGGCTTTTTTAAATTTCCATTTAGGTTATTCTAATTCTGTGGAGAATTCTTTTTTCGCTGATTTCATTTTTATGGAATTAATTTGCAGAGGTACATGCAGCAGCACAATGAGATCGAGCTCTCTGCGCTAGGAATGGGTATTGGCTTTTCCTTGATCTGATCTCTCCTGAAGCCCTTTGATTCTTCAATAAATTTCATTTCAATTTTCTCTTCATATATTCCATTAATAGAACAAAAGAAAACAATAGAATATTAAAGAATGTATACGTTTCATTCTTTTTCTTCTTTCCTTTCATTCTTGAACCGATCTCTGTAAATAATCTCTTGAAATAATTGTTTTCAAGGCTTCCTTGAATTGAACTGTTCTATGTGTGCTTTCACCGTGTTCTATGAAATAGTGATCAGGATGGTAATATTGGTGCTCTCTGATGAGATAATAGGTTTTTATAGGTACCTTGTTGTGTTGTTCGAGATCCATGAAAATTGTGTTTCTAGTTGAGATTTCTTTCATCGTAAAACTAATCTTCTTGTGTATAACTTCCTAGATTAACTTCTTGTGATATAAATAATGTTGAACTTATATTGTTTCTTCTTGGCTTAAATGACCCAGTTGCTATATCAACGATTGGTTTGGTTGGGCATTTCAAACAAACGAATTCTATGTTCTTAGTTGCCATTCATTCTTAAACCTTTTGAATCTTCAGAATAGTTTCCTGTATTATCTTCTTGAGATAGAAATAATATTGAAGCCTGTGTCATATATTCTTGATTTACACTTAATGGAATGTAGAAGGCAATGCTACTTGGCATGATCACTGATGATCTCTTAATCATTTCTTCATGGTCGTCAGCTATTGGCACTGTTGTTACTGTTGCTGAGATACTGAAGAACAATGGCCTGGCTACTGAGAAAAGTAAGCACAGCATCTGCTTCTTCTCCTGGTAAACCCTGAAAATAAATAGTATTTTCTCATGTTGTTTTTTGTAATGGAAGCAGAGATTCTGACGTCAACTGTTGGCACCAAAGATGAGACCAGGGGCCGCCTTGTTCGGAAAGCCAAGGTGCCCTTTCTTGGTTCATATTCCAATTTGTTTAACTAAGTGTGCTATAAGTTGCAACTCACCACTATCCTTTTGGATGTAGATTGAGATACTGCTGGGGAAGACAGAGAACTCCAGTGATGCTGTGACTGCTGCCAAAGTTGATGACAGCAAGGCCGCCAATGAAGATACCAAGGAAGAAAGTGAGGAAGAAACTAAGAAGGAATCCGAGGAAGAAACTAATAAGAAGGAATCTGAGGAAGAGACTGATAAGAAGGAATCCAATGAAGAAACAAAGGAAGAAACCCAGGTATGATCGGCAAGCCGCATCTCAGCCTTTGTCCATTCATTCATTCTTCTGTGTGCAGAGTCCATATCAGACAGAGTAGGGATCTTTCCGGTCAGTGCTTCTGTGATGGACACTGATAGAATAGCATGCTGTATTGCTTTTCATTTCTTTTCAGTGTACTCTTTGCCAGCTGCTTGTGAGCTTGAGATTCTAGTTTAGATGTGTCTGTATTTTTGATGTTTAACTGAAACTCATACTTTCTGAGATTTGTATCTGATCGTACCCTTGAGATGATTGGTGCTGACTGATGGTTCCGGGAGAAAATAGTGTTTGTTTTCCATGAAAGTTGAAGCATCGAATTCAATTGACATGCTTATTGCTTTAGTAGTTGAGGGTTTCCCTATAAACTAGATTCCTTGACATATGATATAGTTTTATAGATTGGTGGAATTTCTGAAACCAAACTACACAGGATTTATATGAAGTTTCCCTCATTGAGGTGTTGAAACCATACATATCTATATTATAAGAATTATGCTTTTTAAATAGGACTACACATTTTTAAAACCATTTAAGAAAGCAGGTGATAGTGTTGTTATTGGGCATGAATTTATTTTCTGTTGGCAAGTGAAGAGGCTTTTGTGTTTTATATGGCATGCCCCTTGCAGATACGGACTTGAAAGTTGACCTTGTTAGCAGTTGAATTTGATGAAAATATTCAATTAAGCAAATTTACAAGGTTTAGTGGCATGCTATTCAGGCTTGTGAATGTAACAAAAAGTTTAGTGGCGTGTGCAATTCAGGATTGTTATCGTAACAGAAGGTTTTCCAGGTAGCAACACGAGAGAAGTTTCGCCTGATATTTTCCAAGCATACGCACATAATTCAGATACATGGTGACGGTGTTCTTTTGGTGGTGCGGGGTTTGGCGGGCTTGCGGGGCAAAATAAAGAAAAAAGAATCCTAGCTACCACTACAAACATTGCGGTTATCAGCCTTTATCTTAAAGATTAATCATCGATTACTTATATGTGAAATATCACATGGAGATTGCTGTTCCTTTGCACAGAAATTCTGCCATAGGTTGCTCTTATTTTCACCTTTGTGAAAGCAATAAAGCTTTGCTGCCAGCTGCCAAAAGTTTTAAAGGTTGGCAAACAATTATAAAAATGCAAGGATTTCATTCCGCAAATTTGTTTACTCTAAGCTAGTTTAGTTTTCTTCTTGGATTTTTGAAAATAGAACAGAAAATAAAAGCAATAATACTAATCGGGCCCTAAATTGTCAAAAATATGCATGTATTCGTTGCTTGCTGGACAAGTTGGCAGCGAATGAATAAGGCTAATAAATTTAGTGCTAAAATATATAGGAGGAAATATATTTTTTTATACTTCCTCCCCTACCATCACATAAATGTGCATTAAACTCTTTCAAATCCAAATCCAAATTTATTTGTCAAAAAAAAAAAAAAAAAAAAAAAACACCGTGGGAAATCAACGCCCTTTCGAACTAGAATTTGCATATTTTTGAAAAAGATATTCCTCAAAGTTCTTTCAAGAATGTGAGCATCACTGTGATAGCTTGACCCCATTCTTCGGGAATTTGTGTATCATCTTCTCAGAAAAAAAATGGACATCGAGAATATGTCTTACCTTATAAGAACTCTCAATTTTAAAAACTGACAACTGTCTGATGTACTAGTTTCTAGTCTTATGCCATCTTATATGGATATTTTGTTAATTGGTTGAAGAAGACTTATACTTCTCATCTTTCTAATGGGAACATTTTATTAATCGTTTGATGAAATGAAAAGAGAGATCTATTATGGGATGGAAATGGCAGATTACCTCAATAGATGCAACGATCATGTCCCTTAATGGGGACTTATTGTTAAAAAATAGGCCGCTGATTGCAGTAATTTTGTGAAGAAAATAAGCACGGCATGGAATGAATACATCTAATGTTCTCCCCACGCCCCCCGCCTGCCCCCTCACACGTATATATATCCATATATAACTAATGGAATAAAGAAGGAAACACACACACACACACACACACACATATATATATATATATATATATATATATATATAATATATATATATATATATATATATATATATATATATATATATATAATGAAATAAAGAATAAAGAAGGAAACACATATATATATATATATATATATATATATATATATATTATATAATATATATGTGTTTCCTTCTTTATTCTTTATTTCATTAATATATATATATATATATATATATATATATATATATATATATATAATGGAATAAAGAAGGAAACAAAGGAAGGGTAAAACTAGAGATAATACTACCTATTCCGCAACCTCACTGGCATAGGACAATATAGTTCCAGATTTTAAACTAGAGATAACATAATCTATTCCACAAGATTCTATCAACTAAAAACCTTCTACACGCAGTCACAAAAAAGAACCTCCAATCTAGCTATATATTATCAATTTCCGATAATATAAGAAATTTAGAATTCTAGGGACACATACGCTTGGGAAGGTAGAATGAGAAGGGATGCCAAGATAGATAACAAGAGATGGAGAAGAAGAGACCGGAGAAGACAAGCTTGGGGGAGAATTCCACTACGTCCCCAAAGCCCACCCATGCTTTCAGGAAGAAATCACCTCCCTTTCACCAAAATCCCTCTTCCCATCCTTTCTCCTTGCCATTTAGAATTTCTTCTTCTTCCTTCCACCAGAACCCTTCTCTCCCATCTGCCTCCAAACCCTCCTCCCCTCTTCGACTCTCACTAGCACTAACGCGACCCCTCTTGACCCTAGCAGATCTATTAACTTCTCTAGCATTCCCTCGAGTCTTCCCAGCAAACCGCCATCTTCCATCATACCCATTTGTGCCAACCCTCGAAAACCCCTCCCGCTCCTCGAATTGACCTTCTTATAAAGAAGTCCTCTCCTTCGAGCTACCTTAACACCCTCCTGCCTTATCTAGTCATTGCTTCTTGGCCTCTTCTCTTCAAAAAACATCCCCTCGTCTCAAAATAGGGGCAGGTTTTCATTGCAGTGAGATGGGTCACTTGAAAATCTCCTACAGAAATCCTTAGTTATGCTTCTCCTACGATAAATTTGGGCATTCTTTTAGGATCTACACCACTCACCCAAACCCTTCTTGCCCCTCTACCCAAAATCTCCAACGATGAGAGGCCTCCTCAACCATCTTCCTACGTCTAGACATTAACATGTATGAGTGTCTTCCTGATGCCCTTGTGTGGGTATCTACTGTCTAAAACCATTCCATTTTCTATGCTCAGCTTGTGAAAGGTCTGAACAGTCTTCTTTCCTCTTCAATTGGGAACCAAGTTACTGTACATCAAACTACTTGATGATCTCTTTCCCATCTCATTAGGCGGTTGTTGGGTCTGAATAAAAAAAAACTCTTTTACATTGACACACTTCTTCTCTGTCACTTCATGGTCCCTTGGCTGCCTCGGAGGAACAAAGTTTGGGATTTATCTTCATATAACTATTCATCTCTTCGATCTTTCCCACATATGTGTTGGTGTGGAATATGATCGACGCCGAAATTAGTTGGAGCCGAAGAAGCCGAGATCGCCATCGGAACCTCCAAAAAAAATCCAAACTAGAGAAGGGATGGCTCCGGCAAGATCCTCCGATGGTCAAGTCAGCTCTTTCGGCCAATAGAAATGAAATGCTCAGCAGAAAAGATAGCAGAGTTTTGAGAAGAAGAATGAGAGTCTAGAGAAAACGTATATGAAAAGCTTTTTTATAGATGGAGCCGGTAACAAACTGATAGCGACAGTCGTAACCGTCTGGTAGTGGGCCGTTCGAAACCACATGGAGTTTGTTACGGAGGATAGCATCTGTTGTCGTGACGTACCAGTCTATTGAAATTTAATAGTTGAAGTTTGGGAGAGTAGACGTTAGTTGGTGATGAACTTTAAGTTATATCAATTTCAAAGAAATTCGGACTTCTTCAGGATCGGCGTGGAGGCCCTCTCAGGCAATTGCATGGAGTTCGATCGGAAGGGATTCGAAAATCCATTGGAAAAATTCTGAAAGAAGTCCGTCGGAGGAACCCGAAAGAAGGTTTGCTGGAAGGATCTACATGTAGATCCACTGGAGGAGAAATCTGAAGGAGAATTTGTTTGATGGAGGAATCCGACTGAAGGAAAAGTTCAAAAGGAGTTCGGCTGACATAGAAGTCTGGAAGGAGTTCGGTCGATGGAGAAGTCCGAAAGAAGGAATCTATGATTGAAGCTCTTCTGCGACTACAAATTATACTTTGGCTATACACCAGATCAAATTTCGATGGAAGCCAGGTTTACCTCAATAATAGTCCTCCTACTCCTGAGTTTGAAATTCGGAGGAAGTAAAAAGAAGATTGCCGAAGTTCTTTTCCGAATTTTCGTGCTCGTCAGGATGAGACGTTTTGGTATTTACCGTGCTGGTGTCGAAGCTTTTTAAATCTGAAATAAGTTTGAGAAGACGGCCTTTCATATCTCCCATCGAAACTCTGCCTCAGGTACGGTGCCATAAGGACTCCATCCGTCGCCACTCCTCTGTCATGATGAGTGGGACATGCGGTGCATGTCGATCGGTCGAAGTCGATCTGTAATCATGACTATCTCGGATTGCCTCCGATTATTTAAGGCCTTCTTCTCTCATTCGAAAGTCATTCTTACCCGAGTTTTCTTCTTCCTCCGATCCCTGCTCTTCTTCTACCCAAGGATCTTAGCTTCCTCCCTCATCTTCTTGGATTTCGGACGCCCTTTCGACTGGTTCTCATCGCACCCACTATCTTTTCGTCCTCCTTAAACAGCCTAGGTCAGTTTTCCAACCCTTCTCTTTGGGTATTCGTGCTTTTTAGCTTCTTGCTCCTCCGATTTCTATGGCAATACTTGCCCTATATTTTTTCTTGGTTTTTGGAGGTTTTCTTGAAATTTTATTTCGATCTGAATGTCTTTCGAAACCTCCCACTCCCTCGATTCTTGGAGCTCGCCTGGACCAACCTTTCTAGATCCTGCACCTCTAATCGAGATTGAACCTAGGCACATATCTCACTCGTCCTTTATTCTAGACACCATCCCATCCGTTCTTATCCCGAATGATCTTTCTCTGATTCGGATTCAATATAGAATCCTCCTGAAATATGATCTTGAACTTTCTAGTTTAGATGACTGAGCAAGTTCTCCTTCGGTCGATCGATTTTGCTTATATTTGGAAGCTTTGCACGTTGGACTTCGACTTCCATTCCCCCCTTCTTGGTTGCTCTTTTTCGCTTTCTGAACATCTTTCTTGCTTCTATAGCATCGAATTTCTTTAGGTTCATGATAGGATTTCTTTTTCTTTGCCATCTAGCCGAGGTCCATCCGACCGTCTCACTCTTTAGAAACTTCTACACCTTCAAACCCATCCTTCTATAAAGGACTGATGGTACTTTTTTTCTCAATTCGATAAGAAGGGATTATTGAAAGGTGCCCCTTCTTTCATTCATAACTGAAAGAAAAAATACTTTTTCGTGTGCTGTCTGATCTTGCAATTAGATCTTCCTCCTTGGAGTCACATTAGGGAGTCGGTCCGCTGAGCTTCTAGCCTAAATGGAGCCGACCTTGATTCCTCCAATAAACTTAAAGTATACCGAATTTCTCTTCTTTCCGACCTTTTGAAAGAATAGACTTTGTTCAATCTGGGTTTGAGTACCCTCGATCCCATCGGTACATCTTTTGCTTTTCAAATTCATGCGGTTTCGCATATGTGTATTGCCACTGACCGTAATTCTTTTTCTGTTATAGAAATGGATACTAAAGCTGTTGAAATGCTTACCAAGGGACTTTATATCCAGAAGAGGAAAGAGAAAGTGCTAGGTGGTAGCTCGAAAAGGGTGAAGGTCGGTGCTTCCAGCTCCGTGGCTCCTACTGCCACTATCGCTGCTTTCGAGATCGACGCCAGTACCGAAGTTGCTTTAATTATCGAGGTTAGCACCGTTGGTGTGGGCTTCTTGTCTCCTATGCCCTCGGGTCCTTCCAGCAGGGATCAAACTCTGAAGCTTCCTGCTGAGGGAGAGATGGGGGAAGGTAAAAAAAAGAAGAAAGCTGTTACCAAGATGCCCCGGAAGGCTCACCTTAGCGAGTCGGATGACGACAGTGATGAATGAGGGGAAGATCCTTTCGACAACCTAGAGATCGTCCGAAATTTAATTGACAAGTTTGCAATACCGGAGGTGGTGGATCACATGGCTGACCTTGACCCACAGCAGCTCATTTAGAGTTCTTTTAGAACCATCCTCAAGGTGATTGCTCTGTTGCTCGACTCTTTCTCCTCTCTTTCGCTCCTCTCTCTTTTTTTTTTTTTAACACCAATCGTTTGTTGCAGTTGGATCACCAGATGCTTGCCTACATCAAGAGGGCACGCCATCAGGAGGTGGAAGCACAGAAGATCCAAGAGGATCTTCAAGCCAAGACTAGTTGTCTTCATGAAAAGGTCACGGAGGTTAAGCGCCTTGCGGAGGAGAAGGTGGCAAAAATCAGGAGTCTCCAGGGCATGCTTCGAAAAGAGGAGTTCATCTCGATCGGACTTAAGGCTGCACTGGCCCTGCTGGAGGAGGAGAGGAAGAAGGAAGCTGAGAATAAGGTTGCCGAATTAAAGGCCTAAATGGTGAAATCGATCTCGGAGGTGATGACCCAGGTCATGGAAGAGTTCAAGGCTTCCTCCAAAATCAGGAACTTGAACGTCGAATTCGATCAGCAGGCATTCATCAAGGGTTTTGAGCTCTACAAAGGCAGGATGGCCTGGAGGTTTTCGAGCTTGACCTCAGCTTTCTGGAGGAGAAGGACGATGCAAAAGCGGGACCGTTTGATGCTGCAGTTGATCCCTCCTCCGTTGAGCTTGCTTCTGGTTCGTCCGAACCTACCGCGAAGGCACTTGAGCTAGTTCGAAAACTCGAGGTAGTCGAGAGTGCTCCGGCTCCATCTTTCGTCACCCCACCTAAGGTTGAAATTCTCGAGTAGTTGTACATTTTTTTTTCTTCTTTTTTTTGCTTTGTACTCAAAATTTTTGATTAAATGAAAGTGAATTTCTTTTTGTCTATTCCTTTGAGCATTTTTCATACCTCGAATGCAGTCTCCCATCAACACTGATCTACTGCCTCAGGGGGTTCCCAAAATCTTTAATAAAAAATCTAAGGAAGTCCATCATCTGAAGAGGAGGTTGAAGAAGATGGAGGATTACCTTCAAGCCTCATGGAAAAATGCTTCGGAGGTGACCAAAAAGGTCACTCACCTCCAAAATTTATACATGAAGGACTCCATGAGTTTCAGCATTCGGAAGGAGAGCTTCGAGAGAGAGCTAGCCGAATTTTGGAAGAATGCAAGCGGTAAGTCTTGGGCGTTGACGATGAAGATCTTTCCTACATATGTGTTGGTGCGGAATCTGGTCAACACCGAAACTGATTGGAGCTAAAGAAGCCAAGATCGCCATCGAAACCTTCGAAAGAGGTCCAAATCGGAGAAGGGATGGCTCCGACAAGACCCTCCGATGGTCAAGTCAGCTCTTCTGATCAATAAAAATGGAATGCTCAGCAGAGAAGATAGCAGAATTTTGAGAAGAAGAATGAGAGCCTGAAGAAAACATATATGGAGAGCTTTTTTATAGACGGAGTCAGTAACAAACTGATAGCGACAGTCGTAACCATCTGATAGTGGGCCGCTTGAGACCATATAGAGTTTATTACAGAGGGTAGTATCTGTTGTCGTGACGTACCAGTCTATTGAGATTTAATAGTTGAAGTTCGAAGGAGTAGATGTTAGTTGGTGATGAACTTTAAGTTATATCAATTTCAAAGAAGTTCGGACTCCTTCAGGGTCGGCATGGAGGCCCTCTCAGGAAATTGCATGGAGTTCGGTCGGAAAGGGTTCGAAAGTCCATTAGAGAAATCTTGAAAGAAGTCCGTCGGAGGAACCCAAAAGGAGGTCTGCTGGAAGGATGTACATGTAGACCCACTGAAGGAGAAATCTGAAGGGGAATTCATTTGATGGAGGAATCCGACTGAAGGAGAAGTTCGAAAGGAGTTTGGCTAACATAGAAGTTCGGAAGGAGTTTGGCCGATGGAGAAGTCTGAAAGGAGGAATTCAGTGATTTTTGCTAAAGATTTAGCCTCGACCCATTTTGTGAAATAATCCATTGCCACCAAGATGAACTTACGCTGTCCAAATGCCACGAAAAAAGGTTCAAGTACGTCCATTCTCCATTGAGCAAACAGCCAAGGGATGCTCAAGAGTGCAAGTTCGGAAGCTGGCTGCTTTTGGATGTTTGCATTCCTCTGACAGCGACCATATTTTTTGACATACTCTATAGAATCATGGTATAAGGTCGGCTAATAATAATCCTGCCGAAGTAGTCTATGTGATAAGGATCTGGCCCTTATATGACTCCCACAGATTTTTTCATGCACTTTTCATAATGCGAAGTCGGCTTCTGAAGGTCGAAGATATCTCAAGAGTGGTAGAAAATACGATCTTTTGTACAGCTTGTCTTCGTATAGGATATATCGGAAGGCTTGATTTCTAGATTTTTAAGCTTCTTTCGGATTATGAGGAAGAGCTCTATTCTTAAGGTAAGCAACTAGCGGGTCGATCTAGCTCGACTCATGCTCGACTTGCATAATAGACTGTGACTCCTCCAAACTTGGGCATTTTAGAACCTCAAAAAATACTTTCTTGGGTAGTTCGACTAGGACTAAAGTGGCCAACTTAGAGAGAATGTCAGCTCTGATATTTTCTGCCCTCAAAATCTATTGGATGCTAAAACTATTAAAGGCCGGAGTCAAGTTCTTTACTTTCTCAAGATATTTTATCATGCTTTCCTTCTGAGCTTCATAACTACTGCTAACCTATCTGACCACCAGTTGAAAATCACTATAGACTTGGAGCTGATATGCTCCCAACTCTTTAGCTATCTTTAATCCTACGATCAGAGCTTCATATTCGGTCCCATTATTAGTTGTAGAAAATTTAAAGTATAGTGCATATTCAGCGATAACTTCTTCTGGGTTAACTAAGATCAGTCCTGCACCTGCACCAGAAGTATTGGATGAGCCATCCATATATAGGGTCCAAAAATCTTTAGGAAGGTCAGCTCTCTCTTTAGGGGAGTCCGATTGTAACCATGGAATACTGGTTTTGTTCTATTCCAACTCAGCTTCATCTGGAATGGTGCATTCCACTATAAAATCTGCTAATATCTAGGCTTTGACTGATGGCCGAGGCTGAAAGTTGATATCAAATTTTGTAAGTTTGATTGCCCACTTTGCAATTCTTTCGAAGGGATCCATTCAATGAAGGACTGCTTTAATCAGTTGATCAGTGAGAAGAGTTATGGTGTGCCTCTGGAAATAATGTCAGAGCCTTTAGACTGCAACTAGTAGAGAATAAGTTAGTTTTTCTAACATAGTATATCTGATCTCGGCATTCCTCATGACTCAACTTATGTAGTAGATCGATCGCTGTATTTTTGCCTCTTTTTTGACTAGGACTGCCGCAAGGGCTGCTGGAGAGACCGTCAGGTACAAAAGTAATTTATCTTTAGGTTTAGGCTTTGCTAATAGAGGAGGTGAATAGAGATAGTCCTTGAGCTCTTTAAAGGCTTGTTGACATTCGATAGTCTAGCAGAAGTTCTTCGGCAGCTTTAAGATCTAAAAGAAGGGCATACATCGCTCGACCGACCTTGAGATGAAGCGGTTTAGGACTGCCATCTTTTCAGTCAGATGCTGAACTTTTTTAATTAATTTTGGGGCAGTCATCTCTTGAATGGCCTAAATTTTTTTTGAATTTGTTTCAATTTCATGCCTCGACACCATGAATCCCAAGAACTTTCTTGAAGTTATGCCGAAGGCGTACAAGGTTGGGTTTAGCTTCATCTTGTATCTTCTGAGGGCGTTGAAAGTCTCTTCAAGATTGGCAATGTGATTTATTGAAGCTTGGCTCTTGACAAGCATGTCGTCTACGTATACCTCCATATTGCAGTCGATCTACTCTTTAAAGATTTGTTGATCAGGTGCTGGTACATTGCCCCTACATTTTTGAGTCCAAAAGGCATAATCCTATAATAGTAATGACCACGGTCAGTGATAAAAATAGTCTTCTCCTCATCCTCTGGTGCCATCTAGATTTGATTATAGTCGAAAAAGGCATCCATGAAGGCGAGGAGCTAGTGGCCTAAGGTCGCATCCACCAGTTGATCAATTTTGGATTGGGGATAGCTGTCTTTTAGGTAGGCTTTGTTCAATTTTTTTAAAGTCTATGCACATTCTCTGCTTGTCGTTTGCCTTTTTGACGAGCATAATGTTGGAGATCCAATTCGGATAGTTGACTTTTTGGATGAATCCGATCTTGAGGAGCTTGTCAACTTTCTCTGTAATTGCTTTCCGCCTCTCTGGAGCATGGCTGCACATCTTTTCTTTCACTGGCTAGTGTTTAGGATCAACAGCCAGATGATGTTTCATGACCTCTGCATCTATTTCGGGCATGTCATCGGGGACCCAAGCAAAAACATCCATGTTCCTCCACAAAAATTCGACAAGCTGCTCTCATATTTCTTCTACTAGTTTGGAGCTGATCTACATCGTGTGCTTCGTATTTTCATCATTTAGTGGGATGAAAATAAGATCTTCCATAGGCTCACCCCACTCTTCCATCAGATCATTGCAGACATCCAACCCATCAACCAGATAAGGATCTGGCCACTCGCCGCTCTGGAGGCAATTGAATAGCAATGCTTTGCTAGGGTTTGATCTCCTCTGACTTCTTCGATCCCATAACTTATCGAAAACTTCATTTTTAAGTAATATGTCGACACTACTGCCCGAAGTACGTTTAGGATAGGTCGGCCGACGATCACGTTGTAAGTGGACGGTGCTTTTACTATCAAAAAATCCACTCGTATCTTGGACTATCTTGGATATTGTTCTGCAGCTACAATCAAAGTTATTATACCTTCACTTGGTACTACATCGCCAGTGAAACCTACCAATGGAAAGTTTAGTGGTCCAAGCCAACTATCAGGTATAGACATTTTGGAGAAAGCATCATAAAATAAAATATTGGCCAAACTTTCATTATCAAAAAGAATGCGGCATACATCATAGTCAGCAATATTTAGAGAGATTACAACTGCATCGTTATACGAGAACTAAACTCCTTGAGTATCTACTTCAGTGAAGGCTATGGGTTCTTCAGTCCTCTATTTCTTCACCGATCCTTTAGCTCCACTAGCCTTCTCTCATTGAAGTCCTCTAGAAATTGTATTGATGATGCTGAGAGGTGGTCGGTCTCCATGCTGCTCTTCTCTCCTTGATGGTTTGGGTTGGGGCAGTGCCCTTGGTCGATCTTCTCTTTCTTCAGACCGACATCATAGAAATCAACCAAGTTGGCCTCGTCTGATGAGCTTCTCGATCTCATCTTGGAGCTGAATACACTATTTAGTATCATGATCGTGGTTATAATGGTAGAGACAGTATTTGTTAGGATTGTGCTTGTCAGGATGAGTGCGCATCCTCTCCGACCTTGGCAGCTGCTCCTTGATCTCCATCAGTACTTATATTTTTGGAGCATTAAGGGGGCATAATTATGGAATCTTCTAGGAGGAACCTCTTCGCGCCCTTCTATCAGGACTTCTTTGACGATGAGCTTGAGGAGTTCCGACTCACTTACACTCGGAGGAAGTCCGAGAGCGTGGTTGAACTTCATTCAACTTTTCTTTAATTATGGGCTTGCTAGATTCGTCCGCTTGTTGCTCTTCTGCAGCTTCCTCATCCTTCAACTTGAAGGCCTCTTTAGCTCGAGCATAACCTTCAATCAAAGCTAGCAAATCAACAAAATTCTTGGGATACTTCTTCTTCAGGGAGAACAACATATCATTCTTTTGAAGGCCATCCTTAAACGCGGCCATGACAACTGACTGATCCAAATTTTGGACCTCTAGTGCAGCGACATTGAAGTGGTTGATGTAAGCCCGGATCGATTCTTCCTCTCTCTGCTTGATGTTGATGAAAGAGTTCGAACCTCACCTGGGATGCTGGCTACTGATAAAATAAGCCACAAACTAATGACTCATCTGGTCAAAAGAGAAGATCGTACCTGGTTTCAGTGCTGAGTACCAGTTTCTTGCTGCTCTCTTTAAGGTAGATGAAAAAGCTTGGCACAAGATGACGTCTGGCACACCATGAAGCAGCATCATGGTCTGGAAGGCCTTCAGATGGTCAACCGGATCAGAGGTTCTATCGTAGTTTTCAAATTGAGAAAGCTTGAAATTTGGTGGGATAGGCTCTTGCATAATTCGAGCAGAGAAAGGAGGATTGGTGCAGGTATCATCACGATGAGCTGGGATGATGTGGTGGAGTCCTCAATCCATCGGTCTATTTCTTATAATTTTTGATCGAGAACATCATCTTGGTCACAGATCCTGAAAGATTTTTGGCTGTAAATGAGAAAGGTTTCTTCTGGAGAGGAATCATGGTCAGAACAAGATTCTTCAGCTCTTTGTTTTCTCTTTCCAGGAGTGTCAGGTCTGCTGACCCAAGTATGCCTCCTTGGGATCGATTCTTAGCACCCCAATGGGGGATTTTTTGGTGGAGCAACCATCGGGGGTTGTTGCATAGTCTACACCATTTCGATGAGGCTTCGAACCTACTGTATCAGAAGGTTGGACTACTTCGGATCTACCATGACCGTCGGTGGAGGAGGTCAAGGTGCTGGTGATGGAGTAGGAATGGGTAGATCCAGCTCAGATCTGATGGCAGAAGTGGTGAATCATCAGGTGGTTGTCTTCTTTGGAGGCATTTTCAAACTAAAAAGATTGAACAGAGATGGATCCTAATAGATCTCAAAGAATTAAAAGAAGAAAAAGATCAAGATCGATTGGGCACTCCTTTTAGAACAAGGGCTTCAGTGTTCCTTCCTTTAGTGTCAATTCTATTGGTGTGGAATCTGATCGATGCCGAAACTGGCTGGAGTTGGAGAAGCCGAGGTCACCATTGGGACCTATAAAAGAAGTCTAAACTGAAGGAGGGATGGCTTCGACAAGACCCTTCGACGGTCAAGTCAGCTTCTCCGACCAATAAAAATGGAATGCTCAGCAGAGAAAGTAGTAGAGTTTTGAGAAGAAGAATGAGAGTCTAGAGAAAATATATCTGAAGGATTTTTTTTATAGACGGAGCCTGTAATAAATCAATAGCGACAGCCGTAACCTTCTGGTAGTGGGCCGCTCGGGGTCACGTGGGGTTTGTTATGGAGGATAGTGTCTGTTGTCGTGACATGCCAGTCCGTTGAAATTTAATAGTTAAAGTTCTGAGGAGTAGATGTTAGTTGGTGATGAACTTTAAGTTATATCAATTCCAAAAAAATTCAAACTCCTTCAGGGTTGGCATGGAGGCCCTCCCAGGCAACTGCATGGAGTTCGATCGGAAGGGGTTTGAAAGTCCACTAGAGAAATCCTGAAGGAAGTCCGTCGAAGGGACTTGGAAGGAGGTCTGCTGGAAGGATCTACATGTAGACCCACTGGAGGAGAAATCTAAAGAAAAATTCATTTGATGGAGAAATCCGACTGAAGGAGAAGTCCGAAAGGAGTTTGGCTGACATAGAAGTCCAGAAGAAGTTCGACTGATATAGAAGTCCGAAAGGAGTTCGGCCGATGGAGAAGTTCGGAAGAAGGAATCCACGACTGAAGCTCTTCTACGACTATAAATTATATTTTGGCTGTGCACCAGACCAAACTTCGGCGGGAGCGAGGTTTACCCCCAACAATATGTAAATATGCTACTTTCACCAAAAGGATTGATTGTAGCCAACTTTGGAATCCTGCTTCCACCAAAAGGATTGATTGTAGCTAGCTTTGGAATTCTAGAAAAATTTCTTAGTCCCTTCATTACAGATCCTACTAGAGCTCTATTGCCCTTCCTATTCTTTGAGTGAGTGCCATCTCCATCCCTCACCAGGTGAATGTAGTTTGTGATGACTGTGCCTGCAAAGTAAAGGTGGAAATACTTGAGTCATCTCCAGCAATTGTGCCTACCTCTAATCTCTTCTTTCACAACTCGATGACCATCCTATGGAGGCTAAAGTTGCTACAAGTCGACTGGTTTATTCTGCCCTTATTAGTGCTCATAAATAAGGGAAGTGAAGTTGTAGCATCTAAGATCGGTCTAGAGCATCACATTTTTTGGGCTTGAAACTCAGAATACGCCTCTCCCACCTCCCTCTTCATCCTCGTCTGCAACCTTACAAGTCGACTTGGCCATAGAGGAGTTCGTCAACTCGATAAACCTACCTTTCGATGAGTCAACCTAGTCGATGTGGTAGCCATCAATGAAGTTGTCCATCCATTGTCAAATCCTACCGATTGTCTTTTTCTTGTTGAAGATAATGAGCCATGTGGTCCTCATCCGTCGCCTCAAGTTTCAAATTTCACATTCGACTTGATCTCCATCTTGGAATTTCTCTTAGTTGGGCCACATGATCCCTACTCCCCAATTTATGCCAATGGATGTCACTCATGCCACCCTTTCTCTGTGATGGATGGCATGTGTGGAACTAATGATGGAACCCTTTGGCCCATTTAGATCTTGTTGGTTAAACTTTTGAAGGTCAGGAAGCATTTTATCACACTTTAAAAATATTTTAGATAATTATAATGATGTTTAGTAAAAAAATATAAAAATTATTTTGACTTTATCAAAGCTGAAAATATCTACATGAGAAAAGCTTTATTTTAGAACCTTCCTCCAAAAACATTTTCTAACTCACATCACGAAACTATTTTTACTTTATAAAATTTTATTTTCTGATCAAAATACATATGGAAGAATCTTATAATTATATTTATATTCCTATAAAATATAATATATAAAATAATTCTTGAGAATCCTAATATACAAAAGGAACTCTAATCATCCTCAGCTCTTTTTTCCATATAATCAAGATATTGTTTTTGCACAAAAGGAATCCAATCGGCCTACTCTCCTTCCATTTCTATAGAATCAGGATATTATTTTTTATTTCTCTTCAATTATTTAAGATTTTAGATATTTTTAAATTTTTTTTATTTTATTCATATTTTTTCTAAAATAAAGAGATATTATAGGAGAGAACTCCTCTCCATCGTCTCTCCAGTAACCCATGCATCTCCTAGTTTCATTCATATTTTTTTCTAAATAAAGTAATATTAAAGGATAGAACTCCTCTTCTCTGCCATCTCTCTGATAACCCCATGTGCCTCTCATGGTGTCATTCATTTTTTTCCTAAATAAAGTGATATTATGGGAGAGAACTCTTCCTCTCTGCCATCTCTCCCGTAACTCCATAATCCCCTGCCCACTACCCCCCCTCCTAACATTATTTTATATTCATGTTATTTGCTTTTATTTCCTTTTATATACATCATGTCAATAATATATATATATTATAATATAGGGTTTTTCTTTCTTCTATATACATCATGTCAATAAGATACATATTATAATATATAGGCCCTATTATAGGTTTTGGACCTTTCTAGCTGACTTTTCTTTTTTTTTTTTTAGTAAAGGATAATATATATTACTAAACTAAAAAAATAGTATTAAACATCTGTCCTAGCTGAGAGATATGCTTCCATATTTGGATGTCCCTATTTGGGATGTATTGGCTAGGCTAGCTGTGAGATATGTCTCCATGTTTGGAATGTCCCTATTTGAGATATATTGGCTGGGCATTATTGTGGATGAGTTGGTATTTACCTTATATAAAATCTTGAATGTATATTTAATGGGATAAATCCCAAGCATAATGAAATATAGAGTTTTGATCTTCAATGTGGTATCAAAGCCATAATCATTTTCTTCCACGCCTCCCACCCCTTGCATGCCTTTCATTCTCTTCCCACCACTTGCCTTCTCGATCTTCCACCACTGTCCGTGCCACACTTGCCGTCCATGCAACCACCACCAAACCTCCTCCCCTCCCTTCTACCAAACCACCATTCTCCCCCTTGCCTTCCCTCCCCGGCACCACCTCGAGCGCCTCTTGCACCTCCCACACCCCGCACCCTTTGAGGCCCACCCCGCCGCCATCCCCTCTTCTTTCCTCCCCTGACACTAGCAAACCCGAGCCTCCGCCACTTCCCCCTCCACCTCGCCTCTCGATCTCTTAACCACCGTCGGCCCTCCCCATGCCCCTCTCTCCCTCGTTCGTCTCCTCTCTCCTCTCCTCCTAGTCCTCCACCCTCTCTCGTCTCCCTCCTTTCCTTCGCCTCCACCATTACCACCACACCATCTTTGAGGAGAGTGCTCTCAACCCCCTCCTTTGCCTCCTTAACTCTGCCAATCCAACCAATGCTTGGCACATTTTCACCTACGGCAGCATCCAGATCCAGATCCTGTTGGTCATGCTGGTCGAGATCTGGATCCCCCATCATCCAGGCTCTCCCCATTACCTCCTACTTCAGTGCAATCTCGCCATCACCACCTCGGCTCTCTCCCTCCTCCTCAACACAGGCATCATCATCCTCCATCTCCTCACCCTCTCTGCCACCCACACCGACATAATTCTCTTCGACCGCTACCAGATCGACTACATGGACCTTATGAACAAGGCCCCCAACTCCCTCCTCCAGCTCTTTCAATCAGCCCAGATCTAGCTGAAAGAATCATATCTAGAATTTTAGAGCTAGATCTTAAAATTTTTCAAGATCAGGCAGCGAAAGACTAAAATTAATCAAAATTAATTTTAAATATCAAAAAATATCCTAGATCTAAGATCTATTACATGATCATGGAATGTCATTAAATCAAAAATTAAAATATAAAGAAGAAACTAAAATATGTTGATCACATTAACATGTATGTACACTACATTTAATGCAGGTATGAAAATAATAGATCAGATTTATTACTTGTGCAAGTTAGGTATTCTAACTTGCTGATCCAGGCTTAAGGATGAAGTTGCAAGCCGCACACGCATCCAGCCTCTAGGAGTCATCCACACGAGCCCATGAATCACGATCAAAAATTCTGATGCAGAAAATCAGCATAGTATGCTAGTACTGTGCTGATCCTTCTTTAATGGTCGATCAGATATCTTCTTCTTCTGGATTTGGATTCTTCTAAAGAGGAGAAGGAAGAGAGGGAGTTTCAAATGTGAGACACTCTTAGAAAACTCAAAGAAAGAGGAGGAAAGAGGTGAACACAGCAACCCTAGAAGAAGACCCTCTTCTTCTCTTTGCTCTTACCTAGACACCTAGTTTGATGTCTATGAAACCCGAATGTCCAAGAACTCTCTCTTCCCAATTTTTATACATCCTAAATCTCTCTCAATGGTCGTAACATCATAAAAAATCAATCCAAAATTCATCCTAAATATAAAGAAAAAGAGGAGTCATTGTCTAGGTCAGAAACTAGACAAGGAATGTCCAATTTGGGCAAGTCAGTTGGGCGCCCTCTCCAGAATTTTTGGCATGGAACTCTTGAGAAAGTCACCCAAAATGTTCTCTATTTTATCATAAAAATTAGAGAGAAAATAGGGGGAGGGTGACACACATGGGAGGTGGTATTTTGTTTTTACAAAACACTATCTCATGGGATTTGAAACCAAAACAAATTCTCTTCTTTGACTTGGTCCACTACCTAATTTCCATATGAGAAAGAGAGGAGAAGAGGGCATGCATGAGAAGGCCTGGGAGAGAGATTTTTGTCACACAAATTAAGAGAGAAAGAGGGCATGGGGCATGGGGGGCTAAGGTGGTGCAAGGTGGAATCCTAGTCTTACTAGCATTCCATCTATGACTTGGTCAAAGTGGTTTCTCAAACTAAATTAAATCAAAATCAAGTCAACCAAATTAAATTAGATCCTAACCTAATTAAATATTTAATTAAATTAGATTTAATTTTAATTTAATTTTTTAATCAAATTAAAAAATTGGGTTGATCCGAGTTCTAGTTGAACTAGGACTAGTTTTTTTCTTGCACTTGGCTCATCTAATAAGCCAATTGGACTTGATTCAATTAAGTTCAAACTAAATCTAATTAAATTATATTTAATTAAACTTAATCTCAGTCCTCTGATTTAATCAAATTAAGCTAATTAGCAATCTAATTATTAATCGATCCTCCTGCAACACTTGCACTAGGTTAAACATCAATCGTATTGATCGTTTAACCTTAGAATGATTCTTAATCATTGATCAATCATTTGATCAGATTATGAGCTCTAATATATGTGATCTCATAGGTCTGAACCTAAGTCAGTAGCATAGAAATAGATTTTTGTACTAATCTAAATAATCATCTAGCAATGATATCCGACGGTCGGATAGATCGAATGCGTAGAATAACATCCTTAGAATCCATATGGATATAGTTTTCATATAATTCATCTTCTTGATCAAAATGCTCATAGAATACCTCAGAGTTTAACTATCAACTCTGATCAAGTTGTCTATATTGTATTTCAAAATTTTAAATCCATCTAATGAATTATCCTGGCCAAGATTTTGCTATATTAAAATACAGTGATATATTCTTCTCCAACTCTTTGAGTGATCAATTTTATCTTGATCACACTCTAACTTTATAAGTACTTGATTGTGCCCAGAAGTCTTCTATTATTAAATTAGAAATTCAGTTAGTTTAGTACCATAGCATAATGAGTTGCTTGCAAGTCACTGAGATGATCTCAGGTCTAAGGGACACTTATACCTATATTCCATCAGAGACATTTTCGATAGTAGAATGCTTTGGAGTTGATCATGTTCAATAATAATATATTCATACATCTCACCTGTATGCCATACTAGTATCTCCATACTCCTTGGTTAAGAGGATAACCAACTTATATAGCATACAGTGACCTTTGCTCGATAGAAGCTGTCATTCTAATTAACAGCTTATCATTTGGTCATAAACTATTTTAAGGACTAATTGATAAATTCTCTCTTTATCGAAGCTAAATAGTTCTAAGAACTTCATCACCGTAATGGAGTTCGTTAGAAGATGAATATTTTATGATGAAAAATATCAAAAATATATTTTATTTATTAATGAATCAATTATAAATATAATATAGCACAACTGTCAACAGGCTGATGATTGGCTTTGAAATACATTTTTCAATACTAGCACCTTCTGGCTCTTCTTCTTTGTCTATGGCCTCTAATCTGAATCAGCCCATTTGAATCGATCCATAATGACCAATGTGGCTCAACCAATTATGGTCCAATTGGATGGGACCAATTACAACCAATGGTCCTTTATGATGAAGATTTTTCTAAAAGAACGAGGGCTATGGAAGTACGTTATTGGTGACATTTCTTGTCCAATCGAACTTGGAGATTTTTTTGCTCAATGAAAAATCAATAATAACAAGATCATGATATCGATTTCAAGTACTGTCAGTACATCTATCAGTCTGCAATTCAGCAAGTTCGACACCACAAAGAGAGTTTGAGACTTCCTCATCAAGCGATATAATCAGATAAATTTTTTCCTCAAACATAAACTTGAATTGGACATTGGCAATCTCAAGCCACAACTGGAGCAATCTGTGGCTAATTTTTATTTTAAGATATCTTTGATTTGGGATCAACTTGCCCTGATGGAGTCCAATTGGATCCATGATGCTGAACTCTATTATCAATTTTGTGAAGAGTTCTATCTTGTCCAATTTCTAATGGCTCTTTATGATGAGTTTGAGTTTGTTCGGATCTCTATTCTGTACAGATCTTCTTTTCCATCTATTGACACTGCCCTTTCTGAGTTGATTGCTGAAGAAACTCAGAAGAAGATCATCTCCTCCAATCTTGATGGTTATCTTATTTTGGCTATATGGATCAAACCAAAAGGTCTATCTCAAATCTAGTGCCACTCATGCAAGAAGTTTGGTCATATTGCCCATAATTGTCAGACATTTAGTTCTTGACCTTTGCTTGATTCTTGATTTCAGAATATATCTTCCACATGGTGTATCTACTGTAAGAAGGTTGGACATATTGTTTGGAATTACCCCCATTCAAACTCTGACAACATACAAGCAAAGACTCGAAGTCCTGGAGATCGTCCATCCTTTGCTACTGCTATTGTCGTGCCGGAGCCTACAGCATAAGTAGACATATTTCTTACTATCAATGATATGGACATGCATTTATCCTCTCGAACGCCCATTTATTATGATAGCTATAATGCTATCCAAATCACACGCAATACCATTTTTCATGAGTGAACCAAACACATTAAAATTAATTGTCACTTTACTCATCATCATTATTAGCACTAGACTATTGACCTACATTATGTTTCTTCAATTGATCAAATTGTTGATTTACTTACAAAGTCACATTCCAAGGAGTGCTTCCAATATTTTCATCCCAAACTTCATCTGCAAGAAGCATTTTCAGTTTGAGAGGAGCTGTTAAACATCTTTCCTAGTTTAGAGATATGCTTCCATATTTGGATGTCCCTATTTGGGATGCATTGGCTGGGCTAGTTGTAAGATATGTCTCCATATTTGGGATATATTGACTGGGCATTACTGTGGATGAGTTGGTATTTACCTTGTAGAAAATCTTGAATGTATATTTAATGGAGTAAATCCCAAGCATAATGAAATATAGAGTTTTAATCTTCAATAAATAGTATAGATAATGGACATTACAAAATGGTTTAGCAGACTAGTGGAAAGAAGAAAAATACAAAACTAAACACCACTGCCCCTTTGTCCAGAATCTTGTAAATTACAAATCCAACTCATAGAAGAAATACGGTATAGATTACCATAAGCTCAAAAAGGAGAATAGAGAAGTTTGTAAATGACAAGCAACTGCTGTAAGGAAAGAAGCCTCTAAAATGATGTTGAACTAATGTGCACAAAAACCTGCTAAATAAACCACCACAAAAAAACATTGAGAAACATATGAAAGGAACATTGATAGTTAATAATTTTGCTTATATATTGTATGAACAAATAAATTAGGCATATAAATTATATTTGTATATATTATATGAATATGTGTATGTCACTTATATATATTCATGAATGCATAAGCAATTTTATTTATGTAGAAGAAATGGATATGCATTGTATGTGCGTGTGTATTTAAATCAGATATATTTATATTTGCTTCACAAATTTTCTTATGATTATGGTTGAAATCATGATTTATGATTAATAAAATATTTTATGTCTTTATTATTGCATTGTGGAAGAAAGAAATTCCTAAGAATTGCTAAAATATCTTTGCTACTGCATCAACCCAAGATGACAAGAAGAAAAAGAGACTATTTGGAATGATAGATTGACGAAGGAGTACATTGATATATGTATTGATGAAGTAGAAGCTGGTAATCGCCCAGGGATATATTTTAATAGGCTAGGATGGGCCAATATAATTAAAAAATTTAATGAAAAAAATCAAAAATCAATATGACTACAAATAATTTAAAAATAAATGGGTTAACCTTTAAGCAAACTTCAACATATGGATGAGATTGGTAGCAAAGAAAATAGGGCTTGGATAGGATCCTATTAGAAATACAATAGATGCACTAGATGTATGGTGGAAAAAAAAATTGCATAAATAAATAATAGTATGTTGATATTTGTAAGATTTTTTATACTATGATGCAAAAATTTCTATTGATAATTATATATCCTTAATTTGCAAGAAATTCTTGATGTAGCTAAGTTTCAAGAATGTGGTTTACAAGATATCATGAAGTTGGATATGTTATTTAGAGATACTAGTACTATAGAGGAGGAGGCTTCGGCACCAGCTTTACCAATACAAAGGAATGTTCAAGGCATATTGGAAGTAGATGAGAGGTTAGATTGAGAAAATATTGATATGTTTGAGAGCTTATATAACTTGGATGAAGATCTTAATGTGATTATACATAGATTTAATGATCTTTTCACTGATATAGATAATGTTAACCCTACCCCTACATCTCATTTCATCTAGAAAAAAAGGAAAGAAGAGAGTTAGCCCTAGGAATCAGGATAAAAAATGTAAGAAGATAAGGGGTATGCATAATTATCTTAGGAGTTTAATCACCTTGTTGATGCAGAGGGGAGGAATATAATGCCATCCAGGATGACTAGTAAGCCTGGGTATAGCATCAATGAGGTGATGAAAATTATGCGAGCAATGCCTGAGATGGAAGCACAATCCAAACTAATTCTACTTGTTGTTGAGGTGCTCTTTTGAAAAGAACACTGAAAGATGTTTGTAGCCATTCAAGATACCCATCTTTAGATTAAATGGCTCAAATGAATGTCAAACCTATGAAGGTAATTTTTGATACAATATTATGTGATATGTTTTTTATAGCTTTAATCATGAATATTTATGTTGGAATTATGGTCTACTATATGTATTTGTGTTATGTCCTGGATAATGTATTGTGAATATTATGAATATTATGGCTGCTTTATATTCATATTTTATATTATTTATGTTATTTGTATTCTATATCTCAATGTTATATATTGTTTATTTTTTTGTTATAGATGTTTTATTTTTTGCATAATATTTCCTATATAGATATGGATAACATTGACAAAAGTTCTAAGGAGAATTATTTAAGTAAAAATGAGATAGTTGATGATGTTGAATTTTATGCAATCATGGTTGTGGCTGCTGATACAACAATTGAATATTATAAAGTATGTTGACAAAGAGCTTTATAGGATCTCTTATCAAACTGGATATAAGTTTGTAATAGAAAATTTTCAAGGCAATTTAGATAGATGTCAACAATAATTTAGAATGGAGAAACATTTGCATATTGATTAGTGCAAGGAATTAAAAGTCAGATATGGTTTGGAAGCTTTTAGAAATATTTCTATGAGTTGGTAGCCATGTTTTTGATGATTTTAGGACATGGGTTTGGGAATAGGATAGGAAGGTTTCAACATTCAGAAGAAATATTTAATAGACATTTTACCTATGTCTTAAGTGTTGTCTTAAAAGTGACCAGGGATATTATTAACTCAATTGATAGAGAGTTCAAGAATGTTCCAAGTAAAATCCGTGATGATAGTCACTGGTAGCCTTATTTTAAGGATTATATAGGAGTAATTAATGGTATCCATATACTAGTAAAGGTTTCTTCATCCAAGCAAAAATCATATATTGGCCGAAAAGAAATTCCTATGCAAAATATTATGACTTGTTATGATTTTGAGATACATTTTACTTTTGTTTGGGCTAGATGGGAGGGTACAATAATCATAATTTTTTAGAGGTTATACATGGAGAAGAGTTCAAATTTCCACACCCATCTAAAGGTATAAATTTTAATTAAATATATTATAATGATAGGCATATATTTTAACTTTCATGCATAAGTGTTAAATTGTAATGTATATATATTTATGTAGGTAAATATTACTTGGTAGATGCAAGCTATCCTCACATGTTAGGATATATGCAGTTTATAAAGGAAAATGATATCATCTACTAGATTTTTGACATGAAAGTCAACCAAGGGGTATACATGAAATCTTTAATCATACACATTCCTCACTGAAATGTACTATTAAAAGAACATTTGAATGTTGAAAAAGTAAATGGAGAACATTGAGTATAATGTCTAGCTTCTATTACTGTAAACAAGTTCAAATTGTGACGACTTCCATGGCTACTATAACTTTATTAGGAATCATGCAATTAAAAACTATGAGTTTTAGCCTTATTATGATGATGGGGATCTACTCTCTTTAGATTATTTATAGATTAATGAATCATAAGAAGAACCGAGTATAAAGCAAAGTCGAACAACGAGTAATTATGAGGTTGATATTCTATGTGATCATATTCCTACTCTTCTTATGACCCATTGACTACTTCTTTTATAAAATTGTACATTTAACATGGATTTTATCGTGTCATTTATATTTTGGATTTGAGTAAACCTGCATTTTGCATTTTTATTACTACTAGAATCAAGAATGTAAAATAATTTGGTGACATTAATAGTTAATGTATATTTTAGAATTTGTTATAAATATGATGACATCAAATATATACTTGATTTATTAATATCAATCGATAATATTTCATTGTATATGCAAAAAGTAAGAACAAGAAAAGCATTAGATTGAAAAGAATCCTAAAATCTCTTTTTTTCACAAGTATGATTACATGCATCTATATTATACTATAAATATAATATTATATTACAATATATTATACTATTATGATATTATATTACACTATTTTATATGATATTATAATAATATATTATATTATATCATATTATAGTAATAGTATAATATGTAATAATATTTTAATTTATAATAATACCATATATTGTTATATTACATTATACTAAAGTATTATATTACATTATGTTATACTATAATAATATTATACTATGTAATAATACATTTCTATATTATGTTATATAATATTATGTTATATTATCATACTCTAGCATACAATATTATATTACTATATTATAATAATATAATATTATATCAATATTATAATATGCAATATATTTATATGATAATATATATTATATTTTATTATACTCTACTATATAATATTATGCAATGTCCTTCATGGTCATTTTATCATACTAAAAGTATTTTTTTGATTTAGTTACGAAATACTTATTAAAGTTTTATAGCACTTTAGAAATGTAATTATCAAATAGTAAACAATTTTTTATAAAAGCTATATTTTTCAAAAGTTCTAAAAGCTTTACTGCTAATAGTAATTTCAAACAAAGCCTTAGTCCATCTCTACAATTAATGTCGGACGGCATGGATCATACTGGATCTCCTCATTTTTGGGCTAAACCTGTGGTATCACTCATGGTTGCCTCTCTATTAACTTTAACTTAAACTCTATGAGCCATGGTCCCCTGGACTCTGGGGACCTTGTTGATGGAATTCCTGAAGAAAATAGTATAAGATTCTAGGCATGCTTTTTAAAACTTTTTTAAATTAAAATATAGCAAAAGTATTAGATTAATTTAATATTAACCTACACATGCTATTATTAGATCATGAAACCCTATACTAGGATCTAGACATGTATATATATGTTATAGAAAATGAATGCATTAGATTAGTAAATCTTATTTACTAACCTACTCATGTTCAGAACACGATACCTGAGCATGGGTAGACAATCTCCATAATCTAAAATTACTGAAAAAAATCTTTTCGCATCATGATGTAGCTGCACAATCATCCAATCTCTATTGATAGTCCACATGGAGCTCTTGGTCTCGATCAACTCCACCAGAGTGTTAGCTCCTCGTCGAAGCCTTCGATGGTCGATCTTTGTCGATCACAATCAACAACCTTCTTCCAATATCTCGAACACTCCAGAAGATCAGAAGATACAAATAGGAGGATGACAAGTCGGTGTGAAAATTCTTGTGAAAATTGGACGCTCACAGTACTCAATCTCACCACCTGAACCCTAGGTCAAAACCTTTAGGCCTCCCACACCTAAAACCCTAGAGTCCCCACTCTTAGGGTTTTTTTTTTGTGACCAAGACCTCACACCCCACAGAAGCTCACGCCACACTCTTTAATTTTTGAGAGACTCTTTCTCAGAAGTACATACACACACCTTTTAAACTTATTTAAAAGTAGCATAAGAAAGAATAGAAATGAAGTGTGGCACAGGGACTCTCCTTTTCTAGGATTTCTCATGCCTAGAAAGTAGTGGCCTCTCTTTGGTTTCTCTCTCCAAAAACTCCCTTAAACCCTCATGCATGTCTCATGTTGGAGATAAATCCTACTCCCACCAAAGTCCAATATGATGCTTAGCTTAATGCAACTGATAATTACGGAAGAGCTTCGATCGAAAATTACTCCCCCAGCAGACGAACTCCAGTCGAGCTCCTTTGGCAGCCAAACTCTCGTAGCGGACGAACCCCAGCCAAACTTCTTCAGCAGCCAAACTTTTTTCATACATCTCTAGTCGAAAGTCGGATTTTTTTAGAAGTCGAACTCCTTTCGGACATCTCCTTCAGTTGGATTCTTCTAGGAGCCAAACTCCTTTCGAACTCCTTTAGCAGTCAGATTTTTTTAGGAGCTGAACTTCTTTCAGACATCTTCTTCAGTCGAATTCCTTCAGGAGCCAAACTTTTTTTGAACTTCTCCTTCAATCGAATTTTGAACGTCTACTTCCTTCGGACGGTTACAACTGTCATTTATCAATTTGCTATAGGCAACACCACTACTGAATGATTATGACTGTCATTTATCAGTCTGCTATAGGTAACTCACTATTGGATGATTATGACTATTATTATCAGTCTATTATGAGTGACACCTCTCTTCGTAATAAATTTTATGTGGCCTAGAGCGGCCCACTATCGAACGATTACGATAAGCTTCGTCTATAAAAAGAGACTCTCCAGATATATTTTTTCTAAGCTCTCTTCTTCTTACCAAAAATTCTGCTGAATTCATATCCGAGCACTCCATTTCTGTTGGCCAGAAAAGCTGACTCGATCATCGAAGGATCCTGCTGGAGCCATCACCATCGACTCCGGATAGAACTTTATTTTGCAAGTCATCGATGGTGATCTCTTCTTCCTCAACTCCAGTTCAATTCGACATCAATAAGATTCTACACCAATAGAATTGGTGCTAGAGGAAGGACCTTCTATTTCTGAGATTTTCTTATTCTTAAAGGAGTGCTCAGCAGCGATCTCTCTTCTTTCTCTCTAGAGTTATTCTCGAGAAAAAAAATGCCTCTCAGAAAAGCTTCGACTCGACGATCAACGGCCTCTACAGCCAAATTTCATCCAGATCTATTCATTCCCACTTCAGCTCTAGCAACTCAAGCTCCACCTGTAGCCATGGTGGAGGCAGAGTAGTTCAACCTGCTGGTCCAATAGGTTTGCGGTCTCATGGAGGTGGTGCAGGCCATACAGTGGTAGGCTCCGATATCTATTCGGTTGGAGCAGGCTCTTCCGAAACCCCATGATCCGATAGGGGGATGGTCGACTCGGGCTAGCCGATCGATGACCCCTAGAAAAAAAATAGAAAGTAGAGGATCCTTGTTAGGATCATGATTCTTCTTCGAAAGAGATCTTTTTCATCTATAATCGAAAGCCTTCTAAGATCTGCGATCGAGATGACGTCCTCGATCAAAAACTATGAGAGATGGATTGATGGATTGAAGAACTCCATTACGTCATCCTGGCTTCCCATGATGACATCTACACCAATCCCCCTTTCTCTTCCTGAATTATGCAAGAGTCCGTTCCACCAAACTTTAAGCTTTCCCAACTTGAAAGCTATGATGGAACCTTTGATCTAGTCGATCACCTAGAGGCCTTTTGGACCATGATGCTGCTCCATGATGCACCAAACGCCATCTTTTGTCGAGCTTTTTCATCTATTTAAAGGAAGCAGCAAGAAACTGATACTCGATGTTGAAGTCAGGTACGATCTTCTCATTTGGCCAAATGAGCCATCAGTTTGCGGCTCACTTCGTCAGCAGCCGACGTCCCCATCAAGGTTTAGATTTTCTGATGAATATTAATCAGAAAGAGGAAAAATCTATCTGAGCTTATGTTACCCAGTTTAATGCTATTGCATTAGAGGTCCGGAATCTGAACTAGTCTATTACGATGGCCACACTCAAGAATGACCTTCAGAAGAATGATTTACTATTCTTCTTGGAGAAGAAGTACCTTAGAGACTTTGTCGATCTGCTAGCTCGGGCTGAGGGATATGTCCGTGCAGAAGAAGCCTTCAAATTAAAGGATGAAGAAGCCATAGGAGAGTGGTGGATAGGTGAGTCTAATAGATCCCCCACTGATGGAGGGCTGAATGAAGTTCGGCCACGCTCACGTACTCCCTCCAAGTGCAAGCGAGCCTAAACTCCTCCTTGAGCTTATCATCAAAGAAGTCCTGACAAAAGGGCATGAAAAGGTTCTCCCCCCAGAAGGTTCCATAACTACGTCTCCCTTAATGCTCCTAAAACTTAAGTTCTGATGAAAATTAAGAATCAGCTACCAAGATTAGAAGAATTACGATCTTCTTCAAACAAGCGCAATCAAAGTAAGTACTGTTTGTATCATCATAATCATGGTCACGATATCAAAAAATATTTTTAGCTTTGAGACGAAATTGAAGAACTGGTCAGGCGGGGTCGTTTGGACCGATTCTTGCGATATCGGTCCGAGAGGAAAGAAGAGCAACCAAGGGCTCTTTTGCAATTGGAGGAGACCCAGGGGGAGGGGTCTTAAAGAAGCCAATCCCCATGTGGAAGCATCAATACCATGGTCGAGGGACATCGACAAGAAAAGATATTAAGGAGCTACATAGTGTCAACATTAAAATTTTGAAAACTTACAATATCGTTAACCACTTTTCAATAGAGAATTCTTATTTTAACATTTCTGTCTTTTATGAACTACAATAGGAAAAGATTAAGCTAGACTTCTTTTTTAGACCTGATAAAAGGCTTCTGGTACAGAAGATAAGATCTTCCCCAAGCTTCGACTTCAACGTCAATTGGAGATAAGATCTTCTTCAACCTCGACTAGAGATAAGATCTCCTCCGAGCTCCAACTTCACCTCGACTGGAGATAAGATCTTCTCCGAGCTTTGATTTCAACATCAACAGGAGATAAGATCTTCTTCAACCTCAGCTGAAGATAAGATTTCTTTCGAGCTTCAACTTCAATAGGAGATAAGATCTCCTTTAACCTTGGCTGGAGATAAGATCTTTTCTGAGCTTCAACTTCAACCTCGATTGGAGATAAGATCTTCTTCGAGCTTCAACTTCAATGTCAATAGGAGATAAGATTTTCTTCAAACTCGATTGAAGAGAAGATCTTCCTCGAGCTCCAACTTCAACCTCGACTGGAGATAAGATCTCTTCTGAGCTCTAACTTCAATTTCGGCTGGAGATAAGATCTCCCCCGAGCTCCAACTTCAACTTCGATTGGAGATAAGATCTTTCCTAAGCTTCGACTTCAACGTCAACAGAAGATAAGATCTCCTTCAATCTCAACTAGAGATAAGATCTCTCCCAAGCTTTAACTTCAACCTCTACTGGAGATAAGATCTCTCCCGAGCTCCAACTTCAACCTCGATTGGAGATAAGATCTCCTCCGAGCTTCGACTTCAACATCAATAGGAGATAAGATCTTCTTCAACCTCGGTTGGAGATAAGATCTCCCCCGAGCTCCAACTTCAACCTCGGTTGGAGATAAGATCTCCCTTCGAGCTTCAACATCAACCTCAATAGGAGATAAGATCTCCTTCAATCTCAACTAGAGATAAGATCTTCCTCGAGCTTCAACTTAAGTAGGAGATAAGATCTTCTTCAACCTCGACTGAAGATAAGATCTCCTCCGAGCTTCAACTTCAATATCAGTAGAAGATGAGATCTCCTCCGAGCTTCAACTTCAGTAGGTGTAGAGCCCAAAAAAGGACTTTGATAGTCATCTTTTTTGTACTCCCTTTCTTCGAATTTTGAACTCGAGAGTAGGGGGACTATTGTTGGGGATAAACTTCGCTCCCATCGAAGTTCAATCTGATGCTTAGCTTAATGCAACTAGTAATTACGAAAGAGCTTCGATCGAAAATTACTCTCCTAGTGGATGAATCCCAGTCGAACTCTCCCAGCACATGAACCCCAGCTGAACTCCTTCAGCAGCCAAACTTTTTTCGTACATCTTCAATCGAAAGTCGGATTTCTTCAGGAGCCGAACTCTTTTCGGACATCTTCTTTAGTCAGATTTCTTTAGGAGCTGAACTCCTCCATCAGTTGGATTTCTCTAGGAGCCGAACTTCTTTCAAACATTTTTTTTAGTCAGATTCCTACAAGAGCCAAACTTCTTTCAAACTTTTTCTTCAGTCGGATTCCTTCAGGAGCCAAACTCCTTCCGAACTTTTTCTTCAGTTAGATTCTGAATGCCTACTACTCTGAACGATTTTGATTGTCATTTATCAATCTGCTGTAGGTGACACCACTATCGGACGGCTTCGACTGTCATTTATCAGTCTGCTATAGGCAATCCCAGTATCGAATGGTTATGATTGTCATTATCAATCTATTACGAGCAACACCTTTGTCCGTAATAAATTCCACATGACCCAGAGTAGCCCACTACTGGACGGTTATGATAAGATCCATCTATAAAAAGGGATCTTCTAGATATATTTTTTCTAAGCTCTCTTTTCTTTCCAAAAATTCTACCAAATTCATATCTGAGCACTCTATTTTTGTTGGCCAGAAGAGCTGACTTGATCGTCAGAGGATCCTGCTGAAGCCACCACCACTGACTCTGGATGGAACTTTATTTTGCAGATCATCGACGACGACCTCTTCTTTCTCAACTCTTGTTCAATCCGACATCAACCAGATTCTGCACCAACATCCCAAATAAAATTCATCTTAAAAAGGGTGACACTTAATGTGATTTGCATGTGGAGTGGATAAGATAGGGAAGTTAGGAGGTTTTGACCAATCCACTTCAATTCAAAATTCAAGTGGACTTCTCATCCACTTCCAGCACCCATTCTAGGTATATGACGCATAGAAGGGCTCTCCTTCTATGCGCACTCACCAAAAATAATCAAAAAATGGCGACAATGAGAGGAGGGCATGGAGAAGGGATAAGGTTGAGAGGTTGGAGTGGTTCCAACCTCTAACCACTTTAAGTTGAATTCAAAATTCAACTAAAGTTTGAACTAGTCCAACTCTTAGACCAGGTCAAAGAAAGAAATAAGAGAGGCCCTAACACTTTTCTGGGTGTGGAAAATCTCATGCAAAAACAAAATGTGCATGGAGAATAAGCGTGGGTCAAAGTTAAGGTGCAGGGAGATTGAAGCTTGAAAGTTCAAACTTGTCCAAATTGGTTTTGTCCAAACCCGTTTGTACAAATCCAATTAGATAAGGATAAACCTAATTAGATTAGACTTAATTCAATCTAATTAAAATCTAATCAAATTAAAAATTAATTGAGTCCAACCTTTGATCAAATCAAGATTGAATCTTCCATAGCGATTAGGTCACCTCATAACCTAATCGAGTCAAGCCCAATTGAATCAAATTCAATCAGATTTGATCTAATTCTCATTGCTCAATTAAATTAAACTAATCAATAATTTAATTATTAATTAATTCTTAAATAATATCAGAGTTTCAGTCCAGTGGAACTCAAGAAGGTAAAGTCCTAGTCCAGTGGGACTCCTAGTCACAGAATTTTAGTCCAGTGAAACTCTTGACCATAGAGTCTTAGATTATTGGGACTCTTGATCAGCCATCAAATCAAATAGAAACTTCTATAATGTGTAACCCCATAGGTTCAAACTCTAAGTCGATAGCATAGAAATTAATTTTTATACTAATTGATGTGACCATCTAACAATGGTACCCAACATCCGGATAGGTCGAACAGTCGCAATGCAACATCTATGAACCTATGCCATATGGTACCATATAATTCATCCACTTGATCTCAATGCTCAAAGGATGATCTAGGGTTTAACTATCAATCCTCAAAAATCATCCACATTATATTTCAGATTTCAATATCCATCATATGAACTATCTCGACTGAGGTTTTGCTAAATTGAAATATAGTGAAGCACTTACTCCAACACTTAGAGGGGTTAATCCCATCTTGACTCATGCATTGATTAAACAAGTACTTGACTGCACCTAGTAACTTTCCATCATTGAATTAAAAATTCAGGTAGTCCAGTACTAAAGTATAGTGAGTTACTTACAAGTCACCGTGGTGATCTTAGGTCTAAGGGATACTTATACCATATCTTTCACGAGCAACTCTTGACAGTAGAGAGCTTCGCAGTTGAGTCACGTTCAGTAAAATGTATGCCTATACTTCACTTGCATGCCATACCAATATCACTATACTACTTGGTTAAGAGGACAACTAATCCATATGGCACACAATGACCTACACTCGATAAACATTGTCATTCTAGATAACAATGTATCATTTGGTTGTGAACAGGTTTAAGGACTAAATAATAAATCCTTCTTTATCGAATCTAAATAGTCATAAGAACTTCATCACAAAAGAGTTCATTAAAGAAAGATGCACAAGAGTGATGAAATGTCAAAATAATAATTTTATTTATTAATAATTTAAGTATAAATAACATTCAGCTTAACTATCTAAAATCTACATGATTGACTTTAAGATACAATACCTAACAACTCTCACTTAGACTAAAGTCATTTAGAACAATATTGAATACTCATCTTTCATTTATGATTGTCAAACTCTTTGATTTCAAGGGCTTTAGTTAATGGGTTGGCCATGTTCTCCTTTTCATCGATCTTCTGAAGCTCGACGTCATCTCATGCCACAATCTCTTATATAATATGATAGCGATGCATAATATGCTTGGTGTGCTTATGTATCTTCGGCTCCTTCGCTTGAGTTGTGGCTCCAATGCTGTCACAGTAAAGTAGAACCGGACCATCTAAGAAGGATGCCGCTTTCAGCTCATCGATGAACTTTTGCAGCCATGTAGCTTTCTTCATAGCATCGGATGCTGTGGCATACTCTACCTCACAAATAAAATCGATCACAGCATGCTACTTGAAACTTTTTCAATAGGCCGCTTCACCATTCAAGATAAATACATAACATGATACACTTTTACTATCGTCATGATCTGATTGAAAATTGGAATCAATATATCTCATAAGTTTCAAGATAGCATCTTCATAAATGAGCCACTGATCTTTAGTATTTCTTAAATACTTCAAGATTGTCTTTAAACCTTCCAGTGATTCTCATCAGGATTAGACTGGTACCTACTCACTACTTCTAGTGAGTAAGCCACATCCGATCTCATACACATCATGGCATATATAATAGAACCTACTATCAAAGCATATGGTATTCTATTCATACGCTTTCTCTCTTGAGGAGTTATCGGATAATTCCTCTTTGAGAGAAAAATTGCATGGCCTATCGGGAGATAGCGTTTCTTGAAATTCGCCATGTTGAACCACTTTAGCACGATATCGATGTACATGAACTGAGATAATCCAAGCAACTTATTAGAACTATCTCTATAGATCTTCATCTTAAGGATGTAGGAAGCTTCTTCCAAGTTCTTCAAGGAGAATTAAGATGATAACCAAATCTTTATTTCTTGTAATGTAGGGATGCCATTTTTGATTAAGAGAATACCATCCACATATAATACAAGAAATACTACTACAGAATCATTAGCCCATTTATACATGCAGGGTTCCTCTCCATTCTTAACGAAGCCATACGTTCTAATCATCTTTTTAAAATGCATGTTCTAACTTCAAGATGCCCGCTTCAATCTATAGATGGATCTTTGAAGCCTGTACATCTTGGACTCGTCTGCAGATGTGAATTCCTTAGGCTGTATCATATACACCTCTTCATTCAGTTCTTTATTTAGAAAAGCTATCTTTATATCCATTTGATAAATCTCATAGTCTAGATGTGCTACTATCGCAAGCATAATCCGAATGGACTTGAGCATTACTATCGAAAAAAATATCTCATCATAGTCAATACCATAACATTGATGATATTGTTTGACAACTAGACAGGCTTTATAGATCTCTATCTTTCTATCTATACTTCTTTTTTTTTTAAAATCTAATTACACCCAATGGATTTTATCCCTTCAGGTGGATCAACTAGTGTCCATATACTATTGATCTTTATGGACTCCATTTTGGACTTCATAATTTCTAGCCACTTATCAGAGTCGGACCTCTGCATGACATCCATGTAGGTGATCGGATCCTCATCATTCATATCAAGTTCAACAGGATCACCATCTCGAACCAAAAAATCATAGTATCTATCTAGTTGATGCGATACTTTATCGGATCTCCTCAAGGATGCCTCTACAATGGGCTCTGAATTTGATTTTATTAAATTTAACTCTATAGATTCATTAGAATGTGTCAATTTTTTTACTTGTCAAACTTCAAGCTCAATATTAGAGGCAACTGTTCCTTCTCTAAGAAATTTCTTTTTCAAAAATACTGCCCTATTGCTGACAAACATCTTTTGTTCTTCAGTAAGGTAGAAATAATAACCCCTAATTTTCTTGGGATATCCTATAAATAAGCATTTATCGGATCTAAGTCTATATTTTTTTGCCTGCAAATATTTTACATAAGTCGGACATCCTCAAATTCTAAGGTGAAAGAGTGTTAGCCTACACCCAGTCCACATCTCATATGGAGTCTTTGCAATAGATTTGCTCGAAACATTGTTCAAAACATAACAAGTAGTCTCAAGCACATAACCCCAAAAGAAAATTGGTAGACTCACAAACCACATTATGGAACGAATCATGTCTAACGGGATCTGATTTCTCCTTTCAGATACACCATTATGCTATGGTATTTCAGGAGGGATCCATTGTGAGAGAATCTCATTCTCTCTTAAATATATCAAAAACTTATTAGAAAGGTATTCATCTTCTTGGTCTGACCAAAGAGTTTTAATACTCTTTTCAAGTTATTTTTCTACCTCATTGTGATATCGTTTGATAATTTCAAAAGAATCAGATTTACTCTTCATAAGATAGATGTACCCATACCTAGATAGATCGTTAGTAAATATAATAAAATAATAATACCCACTTCTGGCACATGTGTTCATAGATCTACATACATTAGTATATACTAGATCTAGCAAATTAGTGGCCCGTTCATCCTTTTTCAGTAAAAGATGATTTGGTCATCTTACTAAGAAGGCGTGACTCATAGATAGTCAATGATTCATAATCATTGATGTCAGGGATGCGCTCCTCGACTAATCTGTTAATCTTATTCTTATTTACATGACTAAGCCGATTGTGCCAAAGATAGGCATTAGTGATAATATCTAGTTTCGAGCATTTATTGACATGTACATTACACTAATAGGCTATGATAAAATATAAATACCATTTCTTAATTATCCTTGTATTATTGTGATATCATTATATGTAACATCATTCATAATAATATCATAATAATTTTTTTATTAATAAATAATAACCATCTTGGGCCAAAAATCCTATAGAAATTATGTTCATCATAAAAGATGGACAATAGTGACAATCACTTAAAATGACATTATTTATTTTGAAAGCAAGCTTAAGAGTTCTTAATGCTAGGACTGGAACATTCCTTCCATCCCCAACATTCAAAAATTTATCATCGTTCTCAAACTTTCTACTAATTTAAAGTCCATGCAACGAATTGCATATGTGAATTGAACTTTCGGTATCTAATACCTAGGTAGATGTATCACAAATAGAGAATTACAAGGTATTATCATATAATATCTAGCATATGTGAACTGAACTCCTTGCTGCTTTATTCTATTCAGCCTATCTAGATCAAGAGGATCATTCCTCTTCGGGTATGCCTAATTAGGGTCAACACTAGACTTTTTGAAATCAAGTCCTATAAGCTTGTCACTGTCCAATAGTGAACGTAGCAGACTTACACTAGCCATTCTATTTAACTGAAAGAAAAATACAAGACCATATTAGTACGTACTTAAATTATTTAATCCTAAAGGTTTAAACTTTAGTCTAAAGATCTTCCTACTATTTTTATGAATTGGTAGCCTATACCTCCAATTCAAAAAATTATACTAACTTCTTAGTGGGTACTAGAATTCACAAAGACTACAAATGGGCCCGAGAAAAGCTCTGACCAACCTGTGTAGATCTACAGATAGGTTCATAATCAATTATTTCTCTAAACAAATTTTAGTATTTTGATTTTGCCCTAGAAGCTAATTCAGTAGGCTCTGGCCTCTACTAAAAAGATCTGGTTAAGTCCAACCATTAACATGATTGAATTTGGTGTATCAAACGAACGATGATCAGGTTTGATGAAAGCTCTGGCTAATCTTGATCGCCATTCAGAGAGTACGACCTAATCATCATTCGATGAATATTAAATTCAACATCTAGATGAATATCAGGTGTAAGGCACCTCCAATGTCCATCTAGAAAATTGGACTCATTACTATTCACCTTAATGGAAGGCTATGTTGAAAATTATGTCCCAAAGCCAATCATCAACCTATTGACGATTGAGATATTATAATTAATTTATTAATTAATAAAAAATATTTTGACATCTTTTTTCATCATAAATTTATATCTTCTAGTGAACTCCATTATTGTGATAAAGTCCTTAGGACTATTTAGTTTCGATAAAAAGAGAATTTATCGATTAGTCCTTAAATTTGTTCACGATCAAATGATAGGTTGTTAATTAGGATGACAGCATCTATCGAGCATAGGTCGCTATATGCCATATAGGTTGGTTGTCCTCTTAACCAAGAAGTGTGGAGACACTGGTATGGCATACAGGTGAGATGTATGGGTACATTATCATTGAACGTGATCAACTCCAGAGTATTCTGCTATTGTGAATGTCTCTAATGGGATATAGGTATAAGTATTCCTTAGACCTGAGATCATCTCAGTGACTTGTAAGCAACTCACTGTGCTTTGGTATCGGACTAACTAAATTTTTAATTCAGCAATGGAAGGCTTCTGGGCACAGTCAAGTACTTGTAAAGTCGGAGTATGATCATGATGAAATTGACCACTCCAAGAGTTGGAGAAGAATGTATCACTATATTTCAATATAGCAAAATCTTGGCCAAGATAACCCATCAGATGGATTTGATATTTTGAAATACAATATGAACAACCTAATCAGAGTTGATAGTTGAACTCTGAGGTGTCCTACGAGCATTGTGGTCAAGGAGATGAATTATATGAAAACTATATTCACATGGGTTCTAAGGATGGTGTTCTACATCTTTCGATTTATCCGACCATCAGGTATCATTGCTAGATGATCATTTTGACTGGTACAAAAATTTATTCTTATGCTATTAGCTTAGGTTCGAACCTATAAGGTCACATGCATTAGAGTTCACATTTCGATCAGATGGTTGATCAGCGATTTAGAATTATTTTAGGGTTAAACAATCAATATGATTGATGTTTAAACTAGTGCAAGTATTGCAGGAGGATCGATTAGCAATTAGATTATTGATTGGCATAATTTGATTAAGCTAGAGGATAGAGATTAAATTTAATTAAATATGATTTAATTAAATTTAATTTAGGCTTGATTGGATCAAGTCTAATTGGCTTATTGGATAAGTCAAGTGCAAGGAAGAACTAGTCCTTGTCTAATTAGGACTCGGGTCAACCCAATTTTTTAATTTGACTAAAAAATTAAATCAAAATTTAATCTAATTTAATCCAATTTAATTAAGTTCTTAATTAGATTAGAACCTAATTTAATTTAGTTGATTTGATTTTGATTTAATTTGGTTTGAGAAACCATGTTTGACCAAGTCATTGATGGAATCCTAGTGAGACTAGGATTCCACCTTACGCCACCTTAGCCCTCCACACCTCATGCCCTCTCATTTTGTGCAACAGAGAGTCTCTCTCTAGTCTTCACGCATGCTCCTTCTCTTCCTCTTATTCTCATATGGTTATTTGGTGGTTGACCAAGTCTAAGAGGAAGTTAGTTTTGATTTAGGATTCTATGAGATAGAATCCTTATAAACCAAAATATCTCCTTCCATGTGTGCCACCCATCTTCTATTTTTCCTCCCTAATTTCATGTGAGTGAGAAGTTTTTTGTGTGCCTCTCCTTACTAGATTTACCAAAAAAATCGGAGGAGGGGCGCCCAAGAGCCCCAACTACTTGCCAAATCTAGTCCTGCCTTATCTAGTTTTTGACCTAGACAAGGACTCTTCTTTTTCTATAAATTTAGGATGAATTTTAGCCTAATTTTTTAATAAAATATAGAGCTTTGGGAGAGATTTGGGGTGTACAAAAATTAAGGAAAGAAAGTTCTTGGGCATGGGGGTTCCATAGACACTAAACTAGGTGTCTAGGTGAGAGAAAAGAGAAGAAGAAGAGGGTCTTCTTCTAGGGCAGTTTTATTCCTCATCTCTCCTTCTTTTGAGTTTATTTTTCTGAGAGAGTCTCAGATTAGAAAACTCTCCTCTTCCTTCTCATATTTTGGAGAGTCCAAGTTCAAAGAAGAAAGCATCAGATCGACCATCGAAGAGAGATCAGCACAGTACTAGCATGCTATGCTGATTTCCTGCATCAGGATCTCTGAACGTGTTCGTGGGCTCGTGTGGATGACTCCTAGAGGCTAGATGCATATGCAGCTCATGACTTCATCCTCAAACCTGGATCAGCAAGTTAGAACATTTAACTTGCTTAGGTAATAGATCTGATCCATTAACTTCATACCTGCATTTGATGTAGTGTAGATCTAGGTTGATTTGATCAACCTTATCTTTCTTATTTGATTTTAATTTTTAATTTAATATCATACCTTGATCATATAATAGATCTAAGATTTAAATATTTATATATTTATTTAAATAAATATTTAATTTATTTAAGTCTTTCACTGCATGATCTTGAAAAAGTTTCAAGATCTATCCGTGAAACCCTAGATCTGGTTGCTTCAATTGGTATCAGAGCTTAGATTCTTGTTACATAATTTTTATGCATGTTTAGATTATTTTTTAGATTAGATCTAATTTATAATTTAATTATTAAATCTAAAATTTTTAAAAAAATTTAGATCTTACGAACTGCCATAAGGTTGTCCTGCTATAAAGTTTATCCCTTACAGTAAAAAGATTGTCCTAGTTCGTGATGATCTGACTCTAATCATAAATTTATTAGATTTGATCTAATTTTATTTATTATTTAATAGATTTAAAATAGTTTTAGATCTAAAAATAAAATATTTTAGATTGTACGGACTGCCATAAGATTGTCCTACTGTAAGGTTTATCCCTTACAGTGAATAGGTTGTCCTAGTACGTGCTGATCTAAAATATTGATCATAAAATTTTAGATTAGATCTAAGAGATTTTATGATCTGATTAAAAATATTTTAATCTAATTTTAATCATCATAAATATATTAGATTTGATCTAGGAAGATTTATGATTGATTATTATTGTAACTGTTTCAATTGCATGAACCTATTTAAATTAGATCTAAAGTAGTTTTCTGTTTATTTTACTTGTATATTGATTATGAATCAAACATGCAACTTGGTTGATAGAATCATATTATAAAAATATTTTATAAATATAAAAATTATTTTTAAAAAGCCAAACTCCAATCCTTCGTCCAAAATATAATTGAGAATTAAGAAGTTGATTGATTAGGATCTAGGATTGTGAATTGAAGATCCTAAGACACCAATCATAACACATTGGGTTAAATGGGTTAGTGGAGATTAGGTCCATTAATTAGGTTAGACCTAGGGTTAGATTAAAGAATGAACTTAATTAGAGAATTGACTAAATCTAATCAATTATTGTCTTAGATTAAGTCAAGGATTTTCTAGATCAATTACAATAGTTGTAGTTGGTCAAGTCCAAGTCTTTAACAAGATCCAAGATGAACTTGATTCTTGGCTATGTGGTCTAGCATGAACTGTTAGATTGATCTAATTAAAACTAATTAAATTAATTAGTGTCTAAGATAAACCAGATTGATGGTTTTTAATTGGCAGCCAGCTTACTTGATCATTTCTGATGGTGTCTAAGGCAAGCTTTAGCAGACCCTCCCACCGATCGAACTTATCTGACCTTTTGGTGAGATTATATTTTGATTGAATTACTTGATTATTCGAGCTGACCCATGTCAGCTAGGTAAATTAGTATGACTGATTTAGATGCTCCTAAACCAACTTATTAGTGGTCTTCCTTAAGCTGACTTGGTGAAGCCAATGGGATGATCATGACAAGCTGGTTAATCTGACCTACTCACTTCTATAAATAAATTCTCTAAAATTATTAGGTCTCTAAAATAAAATAATTATATGATAACTGGATCATAGCCTCTCGTTAAAGTAGATGATAATGGATCCATCAGTTGGATAATCATTAGAGGCCCAAAGGTCTGGTGCTTATCGATTGATGGAATTATCATTCATTATATGATCTCTTTGATACATCTTTCTAAATGATGGTCAAGTGGGCCAACCAAGGTTAGGCCTGATCATTCATTGGTTAGATAGGCTAAGTATAGTCATGTTAATGGTTGGACCTAACTGGATCCTTTTCTAAGAAGACCAAAGCCAACTGATCAGGGGCTGAGGCAAAATTTAATTACTAAAAATTATTTGGAGAAATAATTAGTTATGAATCTACCCTTAGATGTACATGGGTTGGCCAACCAAAGTTGGATTCGTGTGCAGTCTATGTGGATTCTAGTACGTACTAAGAAATTAGGATAATTCCTCGAATTGGAGGTAGAGTCTATCAATTCAAATAAAATAGTGAAAGAAATCTTTTGATTAAAATCTAAATCTTTAGATTTAATGAATCAATTACTAATTAGATTTTGATTTTTTTTTGTGCAGACATGGCCACTTTCCTATCGCTCTGATCATTATTGGACAATGATAAGTTGGTGGGATCCAACTTTGGTAGCTGGTACCGAAAGTTGAAGATTGTCTTAAAGCATGAATGGATCCTATATGTGCTGACAGATTCTACACCTCAGGAGCCAACTGCTAATGCATGTGGAACAGTCAGAGATACTTATCAGAAGCGGCTCAGTGATCGAACCATGGTGCGTTGCATTATGCTGGCTATGATGAGCGACGAGTTCAGTCGCAAGTTTGAGATAGCTCAACCAAATGAAATGCTTCAAGTGTTGGAGGATTCTTTTGGTACACCCGATGACGTTGAGAGGGACAAGACTAGTTACGCCATCTTCAATGCCAGAATGTAGGATGGAGCCTCTGTCACTGATCATGTACCGTACATGATCGAGCTGATAGAGCGCTTGAGCAAACTTGACTTTTTCTTGCATGAATAACTTGAAAAAGATGCAATATTGAACTCGTTGCCAAAGTCCTATCTCTCTTTCCTTACTCATTACAAAATGACAAAGCCTGAAGTAAACTACCATGGCTTACTGGGGTTACTTTAGAACTTTGAGAAGGATCACCAGCTCCATAAAGAGTCGGTGAACTTAGTGGAAAGTTCGTCTTCTGGTTCTCAATCCTTTAGAAAAGGAAAGAAGAATAAGAAGAAGAAAATAAAGAAGGTGCAATTTGGGTTGGGACATCAGTGTAGGACCAGATCAGAAAAATCAAGCCCGATAAGAGTCAAGTTGAATGCTTCTTTTGCAAGAAGCGAGGGCACTAGAAGAGGAACTGTCCTCAATATATTGCTTTCCTGAATCCAAACAGGCAGGGAAAGAAGCAAGCTGTTGCCGGGCAAGATATTTATATGATAACTCCTTGCAATTTTTCTATTTGTGATATTACTGACTGGGTATTGGATACCAGTAGTCCTTACCATATTTATAATTCATTGCAGGGGTTACAGATCAGTAGAAGATTCGAGCAAGACGAGAGATTCCTGAATGTTGGAGATAGAAGACCAGTTCCAGTTCTAGCATTAAAAATTTTGAAACTTGTATTTGAATCTCATACCGTTGTTCTTAGTGATTGTCATTTCTGTCTTAGTTTCTTTTTAAATATCATTTCTGTAGGCCTTTTGGCCATGAATAATTATGAAATTTCAATAAAGAAATGAGTTTGTAATGTCATTATGAATGATGTTACTGCTTTCTATGGACAATTGAACAATAGTGTATATATGTTATCACAACCTGTTAATGTAGTTTATTCTATTGGCAAGCATCCTAGATTAGATAGTGTATCAGATATCTACTTATGGCACTGTAGGCTAGGTCATATAAATAAGAATAGGATAAACAGATTGACTTAAGAGAAAATCCTCGAAGTCAGTGATTGTGAATTACTTCCAACTTATGAGTTCTATCTTCTTGGTAAAATGACCAAGTCACCTTTTACTAAAAAAGGTGAGAGAGAGCCAATGAGCTCTTAGGTCTAGTACATACTGATGTATGTGGATCAATGAGCATACATGCTAGAGGTGGATATGTCTACTTCATCACTTTCATAGACGATTTATCCAGATATGGATATGTCTATCTAATGAAATATAAGTCGGATTCTTTTGAAATGTTCAAACGATTCCGAAGTGAAGTAAAAAAATAAATTGGAAAGAGTATTAAAACTCTTCGATTTGACCAAGAAGGAGAATATCTTTCTGATGAGTTTCTCACATATTTAGGAGAGAATGGAATTCTCTCCTAATGGACTCCTCCTGAAACACTATAGCATAATGGTGCGTCTGAAATAAGAAATCGAACTCTATTAGACATGATCCGATCTATGATGGAATTTGCCAACTTGCCAATATCCTTCTAGGGATATGCACTCGAATCAGCTTGTTATCTATTAAATAGGATTCCAAGTAAGTCTGTAGTTAAAACCCCATAAGAGATATGGATAGGATGTAAGCCAGCACTTTCACACCTTAGGGTTTGGGGGTGCCCGGCTTATGTCAAACGATTAATTATAGATAAACTTGGACCTAGGTTTGACAAATGTACATTCATAGGATATCCAAAAGAGACCAAAAAATACTATTTCTATCATGCTGATGAACAAAAGGTGTCCGTCAGCCTTAGACAACCTTTTTGAAAAAGAAGTTCCTTGGTAAAGAAATTGTTGTCTCTAAGGTTGAACTTGATGAAGTTCAATAGATAGAAAGTCCGACACAGAATGTTGAACCTAAGTCAGATTTGATTAGATCAGATCCAAAGCCTAGTGAACCCGCACCATTAAGGCAATCTGGTAGAGTACCATGCCATCTGAATAAATACTATGAATTCTTTATCCAGGATGGTGATCCCATCGAACTCGATGAGAACGATGAGGATCCGATCAATTATATGGATATGATGTAGAGATCCGACTCTGAGAAATGACTAGAAGCCATGAGATCCAAAATGGATTTCATGAAGGTCAATGATGTATGGACATTAGTTGACCCACCTGAAGGGGTTAAACCCATTGGGTGTAAATGGATATTCAAAAGAAAAAGAGGTGCAGACGGAAAGGTGGAGACCTATAAAGCCCATCTGGTTGCCAAGAGATATCGTCAACATTATGTTATTGACTATGATGAGACATTCTTCTCAGTGGCAATACTCAAATTCATTTGGATAAGCTTGCAATAACTGCTCACCTGGACTATGAGATCTGACAGATGGATGTGAAAATGACTTTCCTAAATGGAGAGCTAACCGAAGAGGTATATATGATACCACAAGAGGGGTTCACATCCATAGATGAGTCCAAGGTGTGCAGGCTTTAGAGGTCCATTTATGGATTAAAGCAAACATCTCAGAGTTGGAACATGCATTTTGATAAAGTAATCAAAACATATGGCTTCGTTAAGAATGGAGAAGAATCCTATATTTATAAATGGATAAATGATCCAGTAGTGGTATTCCTTATTTTGTACGTGGATGATATTCTCTTAATCGGGAATGACATCCCTGCACTATAAGAAATAAAAGTCTGATTGTCATCATAGTTCTCCATGAAGGACTTGGATGAAGCATCATACATCCTAGGGATAAAGATCTATAGGGATAGATCTACAAGGATGCTTGGTATATCCCAGTCCACGTACATAGAAACTGTGCTGAAGAGGTTCAGCATGGAGAATTTCAAAAAGAGCTATCTTTCGATAGGCTAAGAAATTTCTCTCTCTAAGAAGGATTGTCCGACAACTCCTAAAGAGAGAGAGCATATGAGTAGAATTTTATATGCTTCGACAGTAGGGTCTATTATGTATGTAATGACATGTATGAGACTAGATATGGCATACTCACTAGGAGTAGTGAGTAGATACCAGTCTGACCCTGGAGAAAATCATTGGAAGATGGTTAAAATCATCCTTAAGTATTTGAGAAATACTAAGGATCAGTGGTTGATTTATGGTGAGTCAGATCTGAAGCTTGTGGGGTTTCTAGACTCCAGCTTTCAATCTGACGATGATGACAGTAAAAATGTGTTCGGGTATATCTTTACTCTAAATGGTGGAGCCATCTGCTAGAAAAGTTTCAAGCAGCATATAGTGGCTGACTCTTTTTGCGAAGCAGAGTATATGGCAGCATCAGATACAATAAAGAAAGCTGTATGGCTGAGAAAGTTCATCACCAAGCTCGAAGTAGCATCCTCCATTGATGGTCTAGTCCTACTCTACTGCAATAACACTAGTGCCATGCTCAAGCAAAGGAATCGAAGGCACACTAGTAGATAAAGCATATTCTGTGCTGCTTCCATTTGGTTCGTGAGATCATGGATCGTGGTGACATTGACCTTCAGAAGATCGACGAAAAGAAGAACCTAGCCGACCCCTTTACTAAAGCTCTCGCAATTAAGGAGTCTGACAACCATAAGTCAAAGATGGATATTTAATACTATGCCGAGTGGCTTTAGGATAAGTGGATGTTATTGAGAATTATGTTTCAAAGCCAATCATTAGTCTGTTGATGATTGAGATATTATAATTAATTTATTAATTAATAAAAAATATTTTGAAATCTTTTTTAATCATAAATTTACATCTTCTAATGAACTCCATTGTTGTGATGAAGTTCTTAGAACTATTTAGTTTCAATAAAGAGAGAATTTATCGATTAGTCTTTAAATTTATTCATGACCAAATGTTAGACTGTTAATTAGGACGACAGCATCTACCGAGCATAGGTCGCTATATGCTATATAGGTTGGTTGTCCTCTTAATCAAGAAGTGTGGAGACACTGGTATGGCATACAGGTGAGATGTATGGGTACATCATCATTGAACGTGACCAACTTCAGAACAATCTACTATTGAGAATGTCTCTAATAGGATATAGGTATAAGTATTCCTTAGATCTGAGATCACCTCAGTGACTTGCAAGCAACTCACTGTGCTTTGGTACTGGACTAACTAAATTTCTAATTCAGCAATGGAAGGCTTTTGGGCATAGTTAAGTACTTGCAAAGTTGGAGTGCGATCATGATGGAATTGACCATTCCAAGAGTTGGAGAAGAATGTATCGTTGTATTTCAATATAGCAAAATCTTGACTAAGATAATCCATCAGATGGATTTAATATTTTGAAATACAATGTGGATAACCTAATCAGAGTTGACAGTTGAACTCTGAGGTGTCCTACGAGCATTATGGTCAAGAAGATGAATTACATGGAAACTATATTTGCATGGGTTCTAAGGATGGTGTTCTACACCTTTCGACCTATCCGGCCATCGGATATCATTGCAAGATGATCACTTTGATTGGTATAAAAATTTATTCTTATGTTATCGATTTAAGTTTGAACCTATAAGGTCACACACATTAGAGTTCATATTCTGATCGAATGGTTGATCAGCGATTTAGAATTCTTTTAGGATTAAACAATCAATATGATTGGTGTTTAACATAGTGCAAGTATTGTAGGAGGATCGATTAGCAATTAGATTGCTGATTGACATAATTTGATTAAGCTAGAGGGCTAAGATTAAGTCTAATTAAATATGATTTAATTGGATTTAGTTTAGGCTTGATTGGATCAAATTCAATTGGCTTATTGGATAAGTCAAGTGCAAGGAAGAACTAGTCTTAGTCTAACTAGGACTCGAGTCAACCCAATTTTCTAATTTAACTAAAAAATTAAATTAAAATTTAATTTAATTTTTAATTAGATTAGAATCTAATTTAATTTAGTTGATTTGATTTTGATTTAATTTGGTTTGAGAAACCATGTTTGACCAAGTCATAGATGGAATCCTAGTGAGACTAGGATTCCACCTTGCGCCACCTTAGCCCTCTATGCCTCGTGCCCTCTCTTTTTATGTGATAGAGAGTCTCTCTTTGGTCTTCACGCATACCCCTTCTCTTTCTCTTATTCTCATATGGTTATTTGGTGGCTGACCAAGTCTAAGAGAAAGTTAGTTTTGATTTAGGATTCTATAAGATAGAATCCTTATAAACCAAAACATCTCCTTCCATGTGTGCCTTCCATCTCCTAGTTTTCCTCCTTAATTCCATTTGAGTGAGAGCTTTTTGTGTGCCTCTCCTTGCTAGATTTACCAAAAAAATTAGAGGAGGGGCACCCAAGAGTTGGGCGCCCCAACTACTTGCCAAATCTAGTCCTACCTTATCTAGTTTTTGACCTAGACAAGGACTCTTCTTTTTCTATAAATTTAGGATGAATTTTGGTCTGATTTTTTTTTGAAAAATAGAGCTTTGGGAGAGATTTGGGGTATGCAAAAATTAGAGGAAGAAGATTCTTGGGCATGGGGGTTTCATAGACACTAAACTAGGTGTCTAGGTGAAAGAAAAGAGAAGAAGAAGAGGGTCTTCTTCTGGGGATGTTTTATTCCTCATCTCTCCTCCTTCTTTTAAGTTTTTTTTTCTAAGAAAATCTTAGATTAGAAAACTCTTCTCTTTCTTCTCATATTTTGGAGAGTTCAAGTTTCGAAAAAGAAAGCATCGGGATCGACCGTCGAAGAGAGATCAGCACTGTAATAGCATGCTATGCTGATTTCCTACATCAGGATCTCTGATCATATTCGTGGGCTCATGTGGATGACTCCTAGAGGCCGGATGTGTGTGCGGCTCATGACTTCATCTTCAAGCCTGGATCAGTAAGTTAGAACATCTAAGTTGCTCAGGTAATAGATTTGATCTATTAACTTCATACCTACATTTGATGTAGTGTAGATTTAGGATGATTTGATCAATCTTTTCTTTCTTATTTGATTTTAATTTTTGATTTAATATCTTGCCTTGATTGTATAATAGATCTGAGATCTAGGTATTTATATATTTATTTAAATAAATATTTAATTTATTTAAGTCTTTTGCTGCATGATCTTGAAAAAGTTTCAAGATCTATCCATGAAATTCTAGATCTGGTTCCTTCAGGCTATGACTCCATTATCCCTATAATTTTGTTATTTTAAGAATCTAATAATTTAGAGTATTTAGGTTACATATGATTTAAGGATAAAAAAGACATGGACTAAATTATTTCCATTGACTTTTGCAAGTCAAATCCTTCCATTGACTTCAATAAGTCAATAGAGAAGGACAAGGATCAATTTTGGTCCATGGGCACCTAATTCATTCTTACTGATTGAAATCTGTCAAACTGATTCCTAATTGACATGGGTCAGCTCGAATCACCAAGTGATCTAATCAAATTTTAATCGACCATGTTGGCGAGGTAAGTGAGATTAGTGGAAGAAATATGCCATTAGCTCATCAAAAATTGAATCAATGCAAGTAGCTTTCAATTAAAAATTACTAGTCTAGACTGCCAAACTTACCTTAGATATCAATCGATTAATTAGATTCAATCTGATCGATCTAGTTATTTCGGGCTCAACCATTTAATAATGAATCAAGTCCATCTTGGTTCTTGTTAAAGACATGGACTTGACCAACAACAACTATTAAAGTTGAATCTAGAGTGTCCTTGATCTAATCTAAATCAATACTTAGTTATATTTGATCAATTACTCTAGTTTAGTCCATTCTTTAACTAACCTTAGGTCTAACCTAATTAATGAACTTAAGTCATCTAACCCTTTAATCCATAGTTTATGTTTTTGTCTTAGGATCTTTAATTTATAATTCTAGACCCTATAAGATAAGACTTAATTTTTAATTAAATTTTCGATTGATGTATTGGGGTTTGATATTTTGAAAATAATTTTTAAATTTATAAAATATATTTATAATTTTTTTATTTTTTATTTTTTAAATAGGTCGACTCATTTCAGAAATGGATCGGCTCATATCATAAACAATAACCTGTTGCACTACTACAGAAAGGGGCTACGACAGCGCATACTATGGCAGCGATTTTGAAAACTACTGCAATAGAGCTTACAATAGTGGTTATCCTAAACCGCTGCTATAGATCTAACCTATGGCAGTGGTTTATACTAACCGCTGCTATATGACTATCTATAGCAGCGATTATATGGAACTGCTGTAATAGGTTAAATCTATAGCAGCGATTTAGGATAACCACTGCAATAGATGCGACATATGGTAGTGGTTGACTGAACCACTATCATAGATTTGACCTACAGTAGTAGTTTAGTGTAATCGCTACCGTAGGCCCAATATATTGCAGCAGTTATATATAATCGCTGCCATAGCTTTTTTTCATATTTTTACTCTAAATGTTATATAATTTTAAAATTTAATGTACATCTTCACCATTCATTATCTAAATAATTATCATTAAGATATCATCACAAAAGATTATCTCGATTCGATAGCCCTAACTTCATCAATCGATAAAATTTGATTTCGACGATCATGAATGATGATACGATGATCTAAAAGATGAAGACCATCGATGGATTCAAAAATCTATAATGATGATCTTAGTAACATTTGTAGCGTACTATCAAAGTTTTACTTCAATCGGATATTGTTATCATGGTCAATTTAGTACAGGATGATTTCGATCATTAAATAAGAAATAAGTGATCAAAAGGCCAAATCGTGTCAGATTACGAGATAATTTTTTAGTTAAATGATCTTGGCTACTATAATTTTTTTTACGATGGTGACCATAAAATTTAAATAATTTTTATATGAACTATTCATGTTAAGCAGATCTTACAAAAGCACAAACATAATTATCAAAAGAGTTTAAGAACTGGTATCGAGCGACATATAGTTTTGGATCATTCTTAGACCCATGGTTTAAATTTTACGATCACCATTGTAAAAATGATTAAAGTAGTAGCCAAGATTATTTATCTAAAAAATTATCTCATAATCGAACGTCATCTGATCATTTGATCACTTGTTTCTCATTTAACGGCTGAAATCATCCCATACAAAATTGACTATGATAATGATATTTGATTGAAGTAAAACTGTGATAGTGTGCGACAAACATCATCGAAATCATCATTATAGATTTTTGGATCGATCGATGATCTCCATCTATTAGATCATTGCGCCATCATTCATGATTGTCGAAATTGAATTTTATCGATCGATGAAGCTAGGGCGATCGGATCGAGGCAATTTTTTATGATGACACTCTAATGATAATTATTTAGATAATAAATAGTGAAGATGGATATTAAATTTTAGAATTATACAAAATTTAGAAATTTTTTTTTTGATTTCTAACATATGGCAACGATTAAGTAAAACCGCCGCCATAGACCTATGGCAGCGATTTTCTAACTACTGCCATACACCTATGGCAGTGATTTTCAGTAATCACTACCTTAGATATATGGCAGCAGTTCGAAAACTGCTGCCATAGGTAGTTTTTTTTTCAATTCCCATCTCCATTTTATTTTCCTCTTTGATCTCTCTCTCCACCCCCTCTTCATCGTCGGGAGA
>QRFJ01000873.1:189478-391978 GCA_006176705.1 Cocos nucifera
AGGTACATCAATATGTAGCTGATAAAGATCATTAATAAGGAAACCATTTACAATTTTATTTCTTTCATAAAAGAATGTTACAATGGTCCTTAAAGAAGGTGATCACACAACCTTCTTATGCTAAGCATGAAACAAAAATCAAATTCCTGCTAGCTGTCGGCACAAAATAACAGTCTTTCAAAACTAAGTCTAAACCAGATGGTAATCGAAGAGGATATGTTCCCATGGCTACTGCAGCAACTCTTGCTCCATTATCGATGCGTAGGATCATGTCTCCATCCCTCAACCTTCTACTATCCTCAAGATCCTGCATGGAAGTGCATAGATGAGCACTAGAACCAGAGTCAAGCACCCAACTGGATGCAGAAGAAATCGTAAGGTTAGACTCAATGATGAGTATACCTCCAGAAGGACCTTCCTTCTTGTTCTTCAGGGTGGCAAGGTAAGTAGGGCAGTTCCACTTCCAATGGCTGTCGCTGTTGCAATGGAAACACTTTCCTTTGCCATCGGCCTTTTTCTTCGGCTCTGCCTTCTTCTTCTTTGCTCCTTCCACCTTTTGCTTTTTCAACGACTTCTTTTTCTTTCCATAAGACTTTCTTGGAAGAAATCTATTCCATAGCAGACTGAGCCTTTAGAAATCTTTCATAGAAAGCTCAGCGGTAACCAGCATATTTATTAATTTGGCCAAGGAATTCTAAAGTTTATGCATGTGGTAATTCATGATGAATTATCCATATGCATCAGTCAAGAATTATAGAATAATATCATTCTATAGGTCCAAGTCTAACTTCATGCCGAGCTTCTCAAGCTCTTCCGTGTCCTTGATCATTGTCAGACAGTGATCTTGGATTGACTGCCCATCACGCATCTTAGTCTTAAAAAGTCATTTCATGACTTGATATTTGGCTGCGCGACTCTATTCACCAAACATCTCCTGCAGGTGAGCCAACATTTGGCGAGCAGTCCCGATATCCTCATGTTGGCGCTGAAGTTCATCAGACATCGAGCCCAACATGTAATATCTAGCCTTATTGTCTTCGTCTATCCATTTCTCCAGAGATGCTCTCTGTTCAATAGATGGACGGGCTGGTAAGGTGGGAGGGTCCTGATCCAGTACATGGGTTAACTTCTCGGAACCCAAAACTATTTTATAGTTTCTGAGCCAATCTTTATAATTGGGTCTAGTCAGTCTATGTGTGTCCAGAATACGTGCCAATGGATTGGACGCAAACATTTTCCTGTAGAGAGTCAAAGATTCTAGTTAGATACTGTAATTTTGACTTGACCAATTTATTTAGAGATTTTATTTTTAAATAAATTAGCTTTCACTATTTTCTCGGATCCCTACAGTTTCTCTGTAGAGATATGAAAATCTTCACGATTAATATTTTCTAGTGGGTGGTGCGGTCTCACTAACTGACTCATCACCTCACCTAACAGTTATTGGTGATGGGTTAGCCAATGAGTGAACAACTCTTGTTCAATGATTTTTTAATCATGGTGCACCCAAACTTGGTCTCTAATTTATGAATCTCAACGTATCCGAAATATTGATCCACTCCTTAGTTAAGTCAGACCCACCATTTGCATAGACTGGGTTCTTATGATCGGACAGCCAAGAGGAACGCCTTAATCAGAAACATTCAATACTACAAAACGGTTTTAAATCTATATCATATATCTCATATATAAATCAGATCTAATTATGGCATATTTTGCCTACATCTCATGTATCGAATCATGCATATTTTCAAATCTAAATTATCTCATAATAATCTAAAAAATTAGATTTAAATTGATCTAATCAAAATAAATTCTAATCTAGACAATTATGTAGAATTATTCTACAACTAGTCTAGACATGCATCAATCATATTACTATATAGTTTAAAATTTAAATAATTTATTTATATTTTTTTAGATGTTATTATAACATTATAATATTAAAAAATAATAAATAAAAGGATTTAAAATATATTTTAATATTAAATCAAAAAAACATGCAAACTATTCTATAGAACTATTCTATTTAGAACTAGTCATGCATATCTTCTAATCTTAGATCCAAAACATTAATTTTAATTTTTTCTAATTTTAGATCTGATCACATCTCATGTGACATCTAAAATCAATTATTTTTTGATTAAAATATATTTAAAATTAGATCTAAATATTTTTAGCTCTGATACCAGTTGAAGGAAAATCCTGATTTTCGATCCAGGTTCGTTCAGATCTGATCAGATCAAGAGATATATTTCAAAAATTTTTCTCTTTGATCTATATCAGATTTGCGATGTTTTAGATCTAATTCTTATTATTTTAATAATAAAATAAAATAAAGATAAATTAAATCAAATTTAATTTACCTGATTTGGATAATCCAATTACCCATTGATGATCCTGTATGCAGCGGAAGGTTCTGGATCTAGCCACGCAAGCGCCTAGCCTCTATCGGTATTCACTCAAGCTAGATCTAGAGATCCTCTTCTTCTCTATCACATCTTAAAAATTAGATCTGGATCTGATCTGGAGATCTTCAAAACTCTTTTGAAAATCAGCAGTCGTCCTTTGCAGCAGTGCAGCCTTCTTGCTTTTGATCGTCTTTTCTTTGATCTGGATCGCACCAACCAAAGCTCAAAAACTTTTGGACGTGGGAGAGAGAGGAGAAGAAGCTTTGGCATGGAGGAGGAGAGGAGAAGGCCTTTGGGGTATGGAAACTCTTATTCAATCATCTCATGTAATTTGAGTTGGGCCAGGGTCTTTTATTATTAGACTGACTTTGATCCAACTTCTCTTCTTCCCAACCAATCACAACCCTTTGTGAAATCAGATCTAAATCTGATTGGTGGGAATAAGTCCCCTGGATTCCTCCTTAGAGGGTGCCTAAGACCAGTCAAAGTTGGTTCTTAGAGAACTCTATTGGAATCCAAAAAAGGAGATGGAGTCCTTGTCCAACAAGGACTCCTAGGCGCCTTCAGCTTGGGTACATGCCTAGAGTGGCGTGCGCCCTCCTCCTTGTCAGGTTCTGATAGGGGGACAGGCCCCCACCAGCTCTCCAATAGGTGCATGACATGTGATAAAAGTCAAAGTGTCAATGGTCAACGTTTGACCAGTCAAAGGTAGACTTTTGACCAAAGTCAAAGAATAAGAAATGGCAGGTGACCAAAAATGGCAGGTAATGTCTTACAAAATAAGACAACCTTTTCTGACTGGACAACCTCTAGCAGACCATATGAAGGCCTCTAATTGAGCACAAACTTCTTTGGCTCAAACAGGACAACTTATTTATGATAGTAAAAGAAGAACGTTGGGTTCAATCGAGTGCTAGCATGATTTCCTTGAACCTAATTGAATCTCATTCAGATCAATTAAACTGGATCAGTTCAATTGATGATCACCAGATTCATACCCTTATTTGTGTGACCCAGTTAGGTTCAGTTCTGTATGGTAATGGGATATGTCATGATCTCTATCATCGACATCATCGAAACTTCTTTCGATGGGTCAGAACTCTTCTGATTCGAACAACTAGAATGATCGATCATCTAAATCATTCTAATTGCTCCCAAAATCCACCAGTGACACCTAGCAGTATATGGTGGCAATCCATCAGAGCTGAATGCGAACCTCTTGGTGCAGCTACCTGTGTGATTAAGTTCTTCTATCTTGAGCCTCGATCAGATTAGGGTTAAGGTAAACTCGTCAAACCCTAGTCTTTATCATATGATGTAATCATTCGATTCGAGTTCGACGTGAAAATCTAAATAGAAACTCTTTCTATTATTTCACTCTACCATGGCCATGGATTTCAGGACTTGATTCTCATGATCATCATAGGGCTGCTCCTCTACCATCGAGGTAGATAGATTCCATCTTGATGTCATCCAGTTCCTACAATGAACATGCTATAGCCAACATACACCTCAGGGTTCCATATGGCTAGGAGACCGAGTAATGATGTAGTCAAACTATAACATCCTCAAGGTGAACTACCGATGCACCTCAGGTCAAAGAACCAGACACACTACTACAGCATCGAGTCAGTCATTGATGAGAAGGTAGACTCCCTAATGACTACTCGAGGTGGTCACGCTCAGTGCCCTCGTTCTCTAACGAGTACCTATACTCTCGCTCCGATGTCTCCACACCATAGACTCAAGACTCATCTACTAAAGAGAAGCGATTGTACACCAACCTTTCGGATCAATCACCATCCTCGTGATGATCCTATGGTCCGGAGCAATTTATGAGTTAATAATGATTATTCATGTCTTAAATTTTCAACTCTTGAAAATATGAATTATCATTATCATTAACTCAAAGGATGTATCACAGACACTAAATATACATATGTGATAGAAAATAACCCATTTTATTCATATTAGTCAAAATTACAATTTTACCCCTAGAAGTGTATTACAAGTGTCAGCCAATTCTGGCTTCTAGGGCACATATATCTAACAGGTCCGACATTATTTCAGTAGTGCCCATAGACTAGCAATTGATGAATGTTGCTGTTATGGACTGGATGTGGAAGGAGATATGAGTAAGTATATCTTAATTATATTTATGTATTTTATATATTTACACTATGTTTGATTAGAATAATTTTATAACTGACTTTTGATAACTTTGTGTAGAGAAGGTATAATTTTTTAGATTACAAGAGAGCTCAAGATGCCCAACTGAAGATGATTGGAGAGTTGTATTAGGGCTACAAGGTCAAGCTCCAGAGAGGATCATTTGAGCACCGATGAGACACTCTAGAGGAGCTTGTTTCTTGGATATAGGACTGTCCCCTGAGTTAGTGGGAGGGAATGGTTAGATATTGAAGGAGCCAGAAGTTTGAGGTTTAATTTTTAACTTTTAAATTTTTTAATATATTTATAATTATATTTAAATATTTTTTAAATACTTATTATTTATTTGAATACTTGTTAGGCTACCTTCCGTCAGAATTAGAAGAATCGGATATCCCAGGAGTATACGCACACTCTCGACCATGAGTCTATGGCCAGTCATATGCATAGAGAGATAATAAATATTGAATCTTACTAGATAAATTAAATCAATATTTTTAATATTTCTAATAAACTGATCTATTATTATAGTTCATGAGAGATGAAGTGATGTCTAGCCATAGCGAGATCTTTCGATTCAACCGGATGGACAAGAAGGGCAGGCTAATGAACACCACGATTGAAAGAATTTTTGTAAGTAATAAATATATTAGTATGATTAGTATTATAGTATTATAGTATTTCTTATAATATTTTATTTAAAATTATAATTACATGAGCAGTTAGATGCGCTTACAAGCGAAGATCTAGACACCTCTGGCCCCTATGACCATCTGTCTCAGGTCTTATGGCCTGAGCACTCTTAGAGAATGCGATGTAGGTTCGGACATATGCTGATGAGCTACTGGTTTGAGGTGAGTATCTCTTCACATGTTTCTGATGTCGTTAGTTGAGAGCAGCTTGAGGAAGCATTAGCGTGGGTAGATCAGGCTATGGCGTAGGTAGATCAGGCTATGGCATGGGCTGCTCATGCTGAGGAGCGCACATTTCATCTGAAGGGCATCTTGAGCGCCATGGTGATGAGGCTCAGCATGTATTTTGGAGCTAATTTTATGGGTCTTGAGGACATGTTGGCCAATGTTCCAGCTCTAGCTTCTATAGCTCCAACCCCTCCAGCTCCAGCTCCTTTAGCTTCGACTCTAGCTCCAGCTCCTACTTCTCCAGCTCGTGCTTCATCTTTCGATGACGACGACGATGTAGATTTAGAAAACTTTTGATTTTTTTGAAAAATACTGTAATAAATTTTATTCAGCAATAAAATCTGAGAATTTCATAAATATTCTTATATTTATAATATTCTTTTGTGTTATTGAATTACATTTATCAGATAAAAAATATAAAAATTAAAAAAAAAATATTTTTTTTATTATTCAAAAGCTATGATAGTGATTGTAAAACCGCTGTCGTAGATTAGTACCAACCGCTGCTATAAACTATGGTAGCGGTTTAAAAATTGCTGCCATAGATTGACTATAGTAGTGGTTATAAAATCACTGCTATAGACTGACTATTTATAACCATTGCTATAGGCTGACTATGACAGCGGTTTTATAATCACTGCTATAGGTTAATCTATGGCAGCGATTTAAAAACTACTACCATAAGCTCTCTATGGCAGTGGTTAGAATAACTGCTGTAATAATCATTGTCATAGATCTATGGCGACGGTCGCAGTGGTAATGATTATCTAACCACTATCATAGTTTATAATAGTAATTTTTTAGGCTATAGCAGTGGTTACCAATCATTGCTATAGCCTTATTTTGTAGTAGTATTGCTAGTTTTAAATAGTAAATTAAGCATAATAAAAATTAAACCATAAATCATTTTAGATCTAATTTAAATCCATTCATGTTTAATTTTTAAATTAAAATAATTTTAATATTTTTTTTACTATTCATCTTAATGAATGAGTTCATGATGGCACCCCACTGCCATAAGAGATCCCCATCGAATGAAAAGAAATGGTCTTTAAACCATGCTTATCTCTTATGATCGGATGGTTTGGTGGCTCATTTATTCTCGATTACTAAGTTATCTGGATAAAAAGCATATCAAATATGTTTGCATTCATAATTTTAATTAACATATAAAACATGTCATGCGATCTAGTGCTTTGATACCACTGAAGAAAATAATACAGGATTCTAGGCATATTTTTCAAAACTTTTTTGAATTAAAATGCAATGAAAGTATTAGATTAATTTAATATTAACTTATGCATGCTATGATCAGATCATGAAATCCTACACTAGGATCTAGATATGTATATATATGTTATAGAAAATGAATGCAATAGATTAGTAAATCTTATTTACTAACCTACAATGCTTGAACGTGGATAGATGATCTCCATAATTTGAAATGGCTAGAAAGAACCTCCTCATATCACGATGCAGCTGCACAGTCGTCCGGCCTATACGGATAGTCTACATGAAGCTTCTGGTTCCAACCATCTCCATTGGAGTGCTAACTCCTCGCCGGAGCCTTCGATGGCTGATCTTCATTGATCATAATCAACAACCTTCTCTCGATCTCCTGGATGCTCCAAAAGATCAAAAGACACAAATAGGAGGGTGACAAGTCAATGTGAAAATTCTCGCAAAGATTGGATGCTCACAGCACTCAATCTTACCACTCAAACCTTAGATCAAAATCCTAGGGCCTCCCACATCCGAAACCCTAGAGTCCCCACTCTTAGGATTTTTTTTTTTTGTAACTAAAACCTCATGCCCCACAGAAGCTCATGCCACACTCTTTAATTTTTGAGAGACTCTTTCTCAGAAGTACATATGCACACCTTTTAAATTTATTTAAAAGTAGTATAAGAAAGAATAGAAAAGAAGTGTGGCACAGGGACTCTCCTTTTCTGGGATTTCTCATGCCTAGAAAGTAGCAGCCCTTTTTTGGTTTCTCTCTCTAGAAACTCCCTTAGATCCTCATGCATGTCCCAAATAAAATTCATCTTAAAAATGGTGACACTTAGTGTGAGTTGTGCGTGGAGTGGATAAGATAGGGAAGTTAGAAGGTTTTGACCAATCCACTTGAATTCAAAATTCAAGTAGACTTCTCATCCACATCCATTGCCCATTCTAGGTATATGACATGCAGAAGGACTCTCCTTCTATGCGCATATGCCAAAAATAATCAGAAAATGATGACAATGAGAGGAGGGCATGGAGAAGGGATAAGGTTGAGAGGTTGGAGTGGTTCCAACCTCCAACCACTTTAAGTTGAATTAAAAATTCAACTAAAGTTTAAATCAGTCCAACTCTTAGATCAGGTCAAAGAGAGAAAGAAGAGAGGCACCAACAATTTTTTGGGCAAAGAAAATCTCATGCAAAAATAAAATGTGCGTGGAGAATAGGCATGGGTTAAAGTCCAGGTGCAGGGAGATTGAAGTTTGAAAGTTTAAACTTGTCCAAATTGATTTTTTCCAAATCCATTTATCCAAATCCAATTAGACAAGGATAAGCCTAATTAGATTAGGCTTAATCCAATCTAACTAAAATCTAATCAAATTAGAAATTAATTGAGTCCAACCTCTGATCGAATCAGGATCAAATCATCCATAGTGATTAGGTGATCTTATAATCTAATCGGGTCAAATCCAATTGAATCAAATTCAATTAGATTTGATCGAATTCTCATCGCTCAATCAAATTGAGCTAATCAATAATTTAATTCTAATTAATTCTCTAATAATATCAGAGTCTTAGTCCAGCAGGACTCGAGAAGGAAGAGTCCCAGTCTAGTAGGACTCCTGGTTATAGAGTTTCAGTCTAGTGAAACTTTTGACCATAGTCTTAGACCATTGGGACTCTTGATCAGCCATTAGATCAGATAAGAACTCATATTGTATGTGATCCCATAGATTAAAACTTTAAGTCGGTAGCATAGGAATCAATTTCTATACTAATAGATGTGACCATCTAGCAATTGTACCCAACGTCTGGATAGGTCGAATAGTTGCAACGCAATATTCATGAACCTGTGGCATATGGTTATCATATAATTCACTCCTTTGACCTTAATGCTCAAAAGATGACCTAGGATTTAACTATCAATCTTAAAAAAACATCCACATTATCTTTCAAATTTCAATATCCATCATATGGATTAACTCGACTGAAATTTTGCTAAATTGAAATACAATGAAGCATTTACTCTAATACTTGGAGGGATCAATTCCATCTTGACTCATGCACCAACAAAATAAGTACTTGACTATATCTAGTAACCTTTCATCATTGAATTAAAAATTTAGGTAGTCCAGTACCAAAGTATAGTGAGTTGCTTGCAAGTCATCATGGTGATCTCAAGTCTAAGAGATACTTATATTCATATCCTTCATGAGCAACTCTTGATAGCAGAGAGCTCCATAGCTAGGTCACGTTCAGTGAAATGTATCCCTATACTTTACCTGCATGCCATACTAGTATCACCATACTCCTTGGTTAAGAGGACAACCAATCCATATGGCACACAATGACCTACACTTGATAAATATTGTCATCCTGGATAACAACGTATTATTTGATCATGAATAAGTTTAAAGATTAAATGATAAATCCTCTTTTATCGAATTTAAATAGTTTTAAGAACTTCATCATAGAAGAGTTCATTAAATGAAGATGCACAAGAGTGATGAAAAGCTAAAATAATAATTTTATTCATTAATAATTCAAGTATAAATAATATTCAGCTCAACCATCTACAATCTAGATGATTGGCTTTAGGATATAATACCCAACATTTCCTACCCCATCCCAACCCCTTCTCGGCCCATCCTCTACAATCTTTGTTGAGCCTAGCCACCTTCCTTTGGGCTCATCTCTCCTAGCTGCTTCCAACCTAGGACTCAACATTTGAGTCTCTCATCCCATTTTGGAATTGTACCTTACATAACTTGGATTATGTACACAACTCAAACAAACAAACCTAAAGGGCCAAAGCCCATCTAGCCATTAGATAGGCCACAGCCTGACATTATCTACTAGAAAGAAGAAGAACCTCCCAGCTATACTGGAACTTGCTTCAATCTCTATTCAAATTCTAGATTCTCCATCGATTCTCTTTGGCTCAAATCCTCTTTGAGCCTTTAATCCTAGTACCATTATGTAATGGAGATGGAAATGCAGCTTCTCCATCATAGATGATGATGCTACTAAATTCATCTAGTTATTTTTAAAGTTGGAATATGAGAGAGCAAATTAGGCTATCTCTTAAGCTAAAATCCATGGAAAAGTCTTCCCTCCCTACCATCCTGCAAAATCCTTTTCTGGGCTTCTTTTCTCCTTTTATTTCTAATTAAAATGGCTCTCCTATCTTGGAATGTTTGAGGTCTTGAGGACCCAACTAAGAGAAGGCTATTAAAGATACTATTGTCACCTCAGCCTATAATATCGTTAGTCTTTAGGAATCAAAACTTGATTTCGTTACCCCTTCTATCATTCACTCTCTCAAAGGTGAGCAAATAAACTCATGTCTCTCTCTCCATGCATGCACTTGGCTCCCAGGGTCGTATCCTCCTAAGTTGGAATTTAGCTAGGTTAAACCTAACTAAAAGTGAATCTCACTCTTTTTTTTATTATTGTCCAATGGTTTGATCCTTCCCTAAATACCTCTTAGAGACTCAGTATGGTTCATGGCTTGATAGACCATAAGCAAAAATCTTTTTTTCGGTGGATCTAAGAAGAATTAGGATAGGTTTTCATGGATTGTGGGTTATTGGCAGCAACTTCAATGCCATTTATAAATCTTCTAAGAGGAAGGGTAACCCACAATATAGAAGAGTCATAGAGGATTTTCAGAGCTTCTATCCTTGTCTCTCTTGAAGGTGGGCAAATAAACTCATGACTCTCTCTCTATGCACTTGGCAACCAAGATGGTATATATCTTCCTAGGTTGAAATTTAGCTTGGTTCAACCCAATCAAAAGTGAATCTCACTCTTTCTTTATTATTGTCCAATGGTTTGATCTTTCCTTAGATGCCTCTTACAGACTCACTATGGTTCATGGCTTGGCAGACCATGATAAAAAATATCTCTTTTAGGAGGAGCTAAGAAGAATTAGGGCATGTTTTTATGGATCGTGGGTTATTGGCAGCGACTTCAATGCCATTTATAAATCTTCTAAGAGGAAGGGTAACCCACAATCATATGAACTATCAACCTTTTTGATCCACCACTGGGGATGAGCATGGGTCGGATTAGGTCGGGTTGAGAGAAAATTTGATCCAACTGAACCCAATCAGATTAAAGAAAATCCAACTCGTTGCTGACCGTTTATCATATATAAACCGTTTGAAATTGAAGTTAACGGTTTGTAACGGGTTCGGATGGATTATGTCAGTTTGGACTTCAATGTTGATCTAATGTTGATTTTAAGCATTACAAACCAATACACCATTCAATTCATATAGAAACTAGGATATAATAATTTCATAACATCTCTAAGTCAATACATAACATGTCATAATTGCTAATTTTCAATCCCTAAATAGTCTAAGTATTGAAAATACTATATCATTGATCGGGTTTGGTTTCACATGGGTTAAAAATATATAAACCAAATCCGACCGTAATTAATCAAATTTTTTATAAATCATAATCTAATTCAAGTCTTTCAACCGACCAAAATCAATGTTTATCGGATCGGATTGGATGGGTTTCTTTGGATTTTGATTATTTGCTCAGCCCTATCCACCACTGCACACACACCTCTACCATCCTCCCACACCCCCAAAGCAAAAAAGAATTTATCTCAAGCAATCACCAGAACACCCCAATTCTTACTAAGTTGGACTGATTTCTAATATTTATCAAGTAGGATACCTTATGTTCCAACTCTTCTCAATAGACTCTTCCAAACCTAAGCTCTGACCACTCCCTTAGTCTTCTTTCTTTCAATGATAAGTTTTCTAGAATATACTTTTTTTTTCAAATTTGATAAGAATTGGTTCTCTCACCCCTCACTCTATGAGGTTGTATCTCAGGCTTGGAAGTCTATCCCCTCTTATAATAATGTAGTAGTAAATCTCATTTTAAAATTAAGAAGCACGAGAAAGGCACCTAAATCTTAGTGTTCTTTAGTCCTAAATGCTGGAAAAGCACAAATCTAATCTTCTTCAACTAATTCAGAGGCTTCATCAAAAGGAGGAATGAAGATCTCTCTCTCTCTCTCTCTCTCTCTCTCTCTCTCTCTCTCTCTCTCTTTTTGAGAAAGACCATCACTTATCCTTCAAAAATGAGTTGTTTCAAATTTTCAGAAATGAGAAGATTTATTAGAAGTAGCAATCTGGCTGAAGGAAAAGAACAACAATACTACTTTCTTTTATAGGGTCATAGGTTTTCATTGAAAATTCCATCAGATATAAACTATCTCCTAGAAGGACACATCTTTATCCAGCCCCCAAAAAATTAGCATACTTTCAAATCTTATTTTCAGGAAATCTTCTCCAGCCCCAAATCATGCTCCATTGGTCTTGAAATGGATAATTTATACACCCCTCTATATCCTAACCTATTTGCTCTTGATGTCCCTTTTTCATTGGATGAAATTAGAGAGAGAGTTTTAAACCTTAAATGTGATAAAAGTTTAGGCCCAAATGATTTTACATTTTGCTTCTATCAATATTTTTGGGATGTTGTGAAATATGATCTTCTCTATCTTTTCAATCAACTACATTCAAAAAATGTTGATCTCTTTCGGATCAACTATACTTCCTTGGCTTTGATCCCTAAAAAAATGACTACCATCACTCTAGAAGATTTTCGTTCAATCAACTTGATTCATAGTAGACTAAAGATTATTTATAAGGTTCTTGCTAATAGACTCCAACCTTTCTTTCCCTTCTTAATTGACTATGCTCAGGCTACTTATATGAAAGACCAATTTTCATTGGATGGCATCATTGTGGCTTAGAAGTCATCTTCCACTCTAAGAAAGCCCCTTTTTTGTGGTGTTCTTTGCAAAATTGACTTTGCCAATACCTTTGATAAACTAAATCTCTCTTTTTTTGTTAGGCTTCTCAAAAAGAGAGATTTCTTTGACAAGTGGATTGAATGGTAGAAAACATCCTTTCATCTTCCAAGGTAGCGGCTTGCATAAATGAAGTTTTAGGAGATTGGGTCTATCGCAAATGTAGCCTAAGACAAGGTGATCCACTCTTCCCTTATCTCTTTATTATTGCCATTGATCCTATTTATGAGCTTCTAAATGAGGTAGCCCAAGAAAATCTTTTCAAAGGTCTCGAATCACTCTTATTTTTACCCATCGTACCAACAAAAATATCTTAGTTCTCAAGACTATTCTATATAGCTCTGAATCGGTGTTCGAGCTCTCTATAAACATCTATAAAATCTTATTTTCCACTATTAAAGTAAGTGACCATCATGTTGCTGCCTATGCTTCTTGGCTAAATTGCAAAATAGCCCCTTGTCCTATTTCATACTTTGGACTACCATTAAAAGGCAAGAAGCTACCAAGGAATGATTGGCTTCCTCTCAACTCTAAGATTGAAGTCAACTTGCTGGCTGCAAAATTAAGTTTTCTCCCATTTGGAGGTAGGTTAACCTTCATAATTGTTATTTTCTCTATAATTTCTACCTACTACTTGTCCCTTTTCAAAGTCCCCAAGTGGGTCATCAAAAAGATTGATCATCTAAGAAGATCCTTCCTTTGGAAGTGATTTGTTCAAGCCTTAGGTTTTTCTTGTAAAGCTAGTTGGGATAAAGTTTATCTTTCCAGGGAGGGAGGCTTAGGAGTTAAGGATCTTGAAATCTTAAATCATTTCCTTTTTTCTAAATGGGGATGGAGACTTGTAAATAAGGACCCAAGCCCTTAAAGTAGGCTCATCTCGGCCATCTATTTCAAAAGAGTTAAGCTCTCCCCCTCTTGGAAGCCTCAAAGAAAATTGTTTAGCTATATGGAAAGATATTATCATTAGCCTATACTATTTTTAGAATTAATCAAGATACTTCATGGGAAATGGGATAAGCATCCTCATCCCATTTGGCAAAATTCAAGAACCTATCCAATTTGGCTATGATAGAAATTTCTCTTCAATTGCTCCAAGTGAATTGCTGGCCTTTGGGAGGAAGATCTATGAGTTGAACAAATTGAAGGAAAAAAGAAAGGCCTGAAGAGCTTCACTGAAATAGGCCCTTGGCTTAACGTCCATGAGAACATAAGCTTTGAGCCAATTTAACCTTCCTTGGACCCCCATTTTTAACCAACTACTCTTCTTAAGGTTGCATTTGATAGCTGGTAATTTATCTAGATTGTCGATAATTTAAAGTGGACCCATCAAATTACTATATTTGACATGCTTTTTGGATAGCAATCCAGATTGTCAGCAATTTAAAGTAGGCCTACTAGTTTACTATATTTGGTATGCCTTTTGGATGGCAATCCAAATTGCCTTGGCAATCTATATTAACTTCTAGGAGATAATATGTATTGCTGTAGAGAAGGATGGTTATCCAGATTGCCACTTCTTTAGTATTATTATAATAAAAATTTTTAAAAAAATTATTCCTAAAAAATCATAAAAAATCCATCGTCCAACCCTCCCCCTCCCCAGGCACTACTTGCGGCTCCATGTGCACCCCTCACTCATGGCTTCTCTATCTTCCTTTAGCCTATGACCCATGACCCATGACCCATGGCTCCTCCGCCCCCTGCCTGCCCGTGGCTCATCTGCCCTCATCTCCCACCACCCCCTATGGCTCCTCCAGTAGGACCCACTGCCCCTTTGTGTCGGATGCTATGAACATTCTCCTTATTAATGTGGGGGAGGTAGATGTCGCAGTCATAGAGGACACACTCGATGCTGCTAACGTAAGCCTCGGAGTCGTTCGACGGGATGAGCAAGTCGAGTGTGGAAGGTGGGGCAGGGGTGGGCTACAAGGGCGGTGGCAAAGTAGCCGACATAGAGCCAGGCGGCAAGGGCTAAGCAACAACAGGACCAAGAGGGGAGGCAGTCGGTGGAGGATGCAAAGCAGGCAGCAGAGACGATAGGAAGGAGGTCATCGAGAAGGTCGAGGGGGCAGGCAGTGTTGGTGATGTTGGACTACTTAGGGAACATTGAGATGATGGTGGGCGGGGAGGACATGGGGAAAGGTAAGGAGGGCTGGATGGTGGCCAGGTCTAGGTTAGGTAGGAAGGGCATGGTGGGCAGAATAGAGATTTGGTCAAAGAGTAGAAGGACGAATAGAGAAATTTGGGATAGCATGGTTCTCATTCTTCTCTTTCTCGATCTCTCTCAAACTATCTCATTCTCCACACTTCCTGGCCCTCTCACACCCCCTCGGCCTGCTGCTTCTCTGTGCCACCACCACACCCAAACCACTCCAACCATTTCTTACTAAGAAGAAAGAAGAGAAATATTACTAAGGATATTTTGAAAATTTAGTTTTATAATTGTTATACCAAATATATCAATCAAAATTATTGGTGCAGAATCTGGTTGATGTCGGATTGAGCTGGAGTTGAGGAAGAAGAGATCGCCATCGATGACCTACAAAATAAAGTTTCATCCGAAGTCAGTGGTCTCCGGCAGGACCCTCCGACGATCAAGCCAGCTCTTCTGGCCAACAAAAATGGAGTGCTCGGATATGTATTCGGTAGAGTTTTGGAAAGAAGAAGAGAGCTTAGAGAAAACATATCTGAAGGGTCTCTTTTTATAAACAGAGCTTGTTGTAACCATTCGGTAGTGGGCTACTTTGGGCCATGTGAAATTTATTATGAAGAGTGGTGTCACTCATAATAGACTGATAATGACAATCATAATCATTCGGTAGTGGGGTTGCCTGTAGTAGACTAATAAATGATAGTCATAATCATTCGAAGGAAGTAGGCATTCAGAATCCGACTGAAGAAGAAGTCTGTAAGGAGTTTGGCTCCTGAAGGAATCTGACTGAAGGAGATGTCCGAAAGAAATTCAGCTCCTGAAGAAATTTGATCGTTGGAGAAGTTCAGAAGAAGTTTGGCTCCTGAAGAAATCTGACTGAAGGAGAAGTTCGAAAGAAGTTTAGCTCCTGGAGGAATCTGACTGCTGGAGAAATTTGGAAGGAGTTTGGCTCCTGGAGGTACTTGACTGAAGGAGAAATTCGAAAGAAGTTCAACTCCTGAAGGAATCTGACTGAAGGAGAAGTACAGAAGGAGTTCAATTTTTGAAGAAATTTGACTACTGAAGGAGTTTGGAAAGAGTTTGGCTCCTGAAGGAATCTGACTACTGGAGGAGTTCAGAAGGAGTTTGGCTCCTGGAGGAATCCGATTGTTGCAGGAGAGATTTGAAAGGAGTTCGGCTCTTGGAAGAGTCCGACTGAGGTAGAAGTCCAAGAGGAGTTCAGATGCTGGAGGAGTTCGACTAAGATTTGGCCGCTAAGGAGTTCGACTGGCTGAAGGAGTTCGACTGGGGTTCGACCGCTGGAGGAGTTCGACTACTAAAAAAGTTTGGCCACTAGAGGAAGAATTTCTGATCGAAACTCTTCCATGATTATCAGTTGTGGCTAAGCATCAGATTGAACTTCGACGAGAGTGGGATTTATCGCCAACAATAGTCCTCCCACTCTCGAGTTCAAAATTTGAAGGAAGAAAGTACAAAAAAGATGACTGTCAAAGTCTTCTTTCGGATGCTGCATCGATTCAGATTGAAGTATGGAAGAAATCTTATCTTCTGCTGAGGTTGACGTTGAAACTCAGGGAGATCTTATCTCCAACCGAGGTTAACATTGGAGCTCAAAAGAGATCTTATATCTAATTGAGGTTAAACTTAGAGCTCGAGAGAGATCTTATCTCTAATCGAGGTTGAAGTTGGAGCTCGAGGGAGATCTTATCTCCAGTCGAGATTAAAGGAGATCTTATCTTCTATTGATGTTGAAGCTTGAAAAGATCTTATCTTTAGTCGAGGTTGAAGTTAGAGCTTGGGGGAGATGCTATTTTCAGTCGAGGTTGAAGGAGATCTTATCTCCTATTGACGTTGAAGCTCGGAGGAGATCTTATCTTCAATCGAGATTGAAGTTGGAGCTCAGAGAAGATCTTATCTTCTGTCGAGGTTAACGTTGAAGTTGAAGTTCGGAGGAGATCTTATTTTCAGTCAAGATTGAAGTTGAAGAGTGAAGAGATCTTATTCCCAATCGAGGATGACATTGGAGCTCGAAAAAAATCTTATCTCCAGTCGAGGTTGAAGTTAGAGCTCGAAAAAGATCTTAGATTGAAGTTAGAGCTTGGAGGAGATTTTATCTCCCATCGAGGTTGACGTTGAAGTTGAAGCTTGGGGAAGATCTTATCTCCAGCCGAGATTGAAGAAGATCTTATCTTCTATTGACGTTGAAGCTTGAGGTAGATCTTATCTCCAATCAAAGTTGAAGTTGGAGCTCGGGGGAGATCTTATCTTCTGCCGAGGTTGACGTTGAAGTTGAAGTTCGTAGGAGATCTTATCTCCAATCGAGGTTGAAGTTGAAGCTCAAAAAAGATCTTATCTCCAGCTGAGGTTGACATTGGAGCTCAAGAAAGATCTTATCTTCAATCAAGGTTGAAGTTGGAGATCGGAGAAGATCTTATCTCCAATTGAGATTGAAGTTGGAGTTTGGAGAAGATCTTATCTTCAGTCGAGATTGAAGGAGATCTTATCTCCTGTTGACGTTGAAGCTCGAAAGAGATCTTATCCCAATCAAGGTTGAAGTTGGAGCTCGGGGGAGATCTTATCTCTTACCGAGATTGACGTTGAAGTTGAAGCTTGGGAGAGATCTTATCTTCAGCCAAGGTTGAAGGAGATCTTATCTCCTATTGATGTTGAAGCTCAGAAAGATCTTATCTTCAATCGAGGTTGACGTTGGAGCTTGAGAGAGATCTTATCTTCAGCCAAGGTTGAAGTTGGAGCTTAGGGAAGATCTTATCTCCTGTACCAGAAGCCTTCTATTTGGCCTAAAAAAAAGTCCAGCTTAATCTTTTTCTATTATAATTTATAAAAGATAGGAATATTGAAATAAGAATTTTCTATTGAAAAGTGGTTAACAATATTGCAAGTTTTTAAAATTTTAACGTTGACACTATGTAGCTCCTTAATATCTTTTCTTACCAATGTCCCCCGACCATGGTATTGATACTTCTACGTAGGGATTGGCTTCTTTAAGACTCCTTCCCCTGGGTCTCCCCTTATTGCGAAAGAGCCTTTGGTTGCTCTCCTCTTGCTTCAGGCCAGCATCTGAGGAATCGATCCAGCCGACCTCTTCTGATGAGCTCCTCGATTTCATCTTGAAGCTGAATGCATTTTTTAAGTATCATGATCGTGGTCACGATGGTAGAGGTAGTACTTGCTTCGATTGCACTTATTTGGAAGAGATTGTAACTCTTCTGGTCTTGATAGCTGATTCTTAATTTTCATCAGAACTTGAGTTTTAGGAGCATTAAGGGGGGCATAGTTGTGGAACCTTTCAGAGGGAGAACTTCTTTGCACCCTTGTATCAAATCTTCTTTGATGATGAGCTCGAGGAGGAGTTCGGGCTTGCTTGCACTCGGGGGGAGTCCTTGAGTGCGGTCGAACTTCATTCGGCCCTCCTTCAGCGATGGGTCTATTAGACTCGCCTTCCCACCATTCTCTTATGGCTTCTTCATCCTTCAACTTGAAGGCTTCTTCTGCATGGGCATATCCCTTAACCCGAGCTAGCAGATTGGCAAAGTCCTTGGGATACTTCTTCTCTAGGAAGAATAGCAAATCATTCTTCTGAAGGTTGGCTTTGAGTGCGACCATCGCAATAGACTGATCTAGGTTCTGGACCTTCAATGTAGCAGCATTAAATCAGATGACATAAGCCTAGATAGATTCTCCCTCTTTTTGCTTAATATTCATCAGAAAATCTGAACCTCGATAGGGACATCGGCTGCTGATGAAGTAAGCCGCAAACTAATGGCTCATCTGATCAAATGAGAAGATCGTACCTGATTTCAATGTCGAGTATTAGTTTTTTGTTGCTCCCTTTTAGGTAGATGAAAAAGATCGACATAAGATGGCGTCTGGTGTACCATGAAGCAGCATCATGGTCCGAAAGACCTCCAGGTGATAGATCGGATCAGAAGTTCAATCGTAGCTTTCAAGTTGGAGAAACTTGAAGTTCGACAAAATGGGCTCTTGCATAATTCGGAGAGAGAAAGGAGGATCAGTGCAGACATCGTCATGGGGAGCTAGGGCGACGTGGTGGAGTTCTTTAATCCATCGACTCATTTTTTGGATCTTTTGATTTAGGAGATCTTCACGATCGTTGATCTCCAGAGTTTTTTGGTGGGACGAAAGAAAAGCTTCCTTCGAGGTTGAATTATGGTTCGAGCAATGGCTCTCCATCCTTTGTTTTCTCTTTTTGGAGGTCATCGATCGACTAGCCCGAGTCGCCATCCCCCAACTGGATCATGGGGCTTTGAAAAAGCCTGCTCCAATTGAATTAGCGTCGGAGCCTACCGATGTATGGCCTGCACCACCTTCGTGAGACCACGAACCTGCTGGACCAGCAGATTGAACTGCTCCGCATCCACTATGGCTACAGGTAGAGCTTGAGTTACCAGAGCTGGAGTGGGAATGGATTGATCTGGATGGAATTTGACTGCAGAGGTCATTGATCATCGAGTCGAAGCTTTCTTGAGAGATATTTTTTTATTTTTTATTTTTTTGGAAAGAACTCTAGAGAAGAAGAAGAGAGATCGCTGTTGAGCACTCCTTTAAGATCAAAAAAATCTTAGGAACAGAGGGTTCTTTCTCTAGCGCTAATCCTATTGATGCAGAATCTGATTGATGTCAGATCGAGCTGGAGTTGAGGAAGAAGAGGTCACCATTGGTGACCTGCAAAATAAAGTTTCATCCGAAGCAGTGGTGGTGGCTCCGACAGGACCCTCCAACGATCAAGTCAGCTCTTCTGATCAATAAAAATAGAATGCTCGGATATGAATTCGACAGAATTTTGGAAAGAAGAAGAGAGCTTAGAGAAAATGTATCTGGAGGATCCCTTTTTATAAATGGAGCTTGTTGTAACCGTCCGATAGTGGACTATTCTGGGCCATATGAAATTTATTATGGAGAGTGGTGTCGCTCGTAATAGACTGATAATGATAATCATAATCATTCAGTAGTGGGGTTGCCTGTAGTAGATTGATAAATGACAGTCGTAACCATTCGAAGGAAGCAGACATTCGAAATCCGACTGAAGAAGAAGTTCGTAAGGTGTTCGGCTCTTGAAGAAATTCGACTGAAGTAGATGTTCGAAAGGAGTTTGGCTCCTGAAGAAATTCGACCGCTGGAGGAGTTTGGAAGGAGTTCGACTTCTGAAGAAATCCGACTAAAGAAGAAGTTTGGAAGGAGTTCGGCTCTTGGAGGAATCCGACTGCTGGAGAAATCTAAAAGGAGTTCGGCTCCTGGTGGCACTTGACTGAAGGAGAAATCCAGAAGGAGTTTGACTCATGAAGGAATCCGACTGAAGGAGAAGTTCGAAAGGAGTTCGGTTCCTAGAGGAATTTGACTGCTGGAGGAGTTCAAAAAGAGTTCGACTCCTGGAGGAATCTGACTGCTGGAGGAGTTTGGCTTCTGAAGGATTCCAATTGCTGGAGGAGAGATTCGGAAGAAATTCGGCTCCTGGAGGAGTCCGACTGAGAAAGAAGTTTAGAAGGAGTTCGAACATTGGAGGAGTTCGACTGGAGTTCGACCGCTGAGGAGTTCGATCGGCTGAAGGAGTTCGACTAAAGTTTGGCTGCTAGAGGAGTTCGGCTACTAAAAAAGTTCAGTTGCTGAAGGAAGAATTCTTGATCGAAACTCTTCCGTGATTACCAGTTGCGGCTAAGCATCAGACTGAATTTCGACGGGAATGGGGTTTATCCCCAACAAAAATTTTCAGTAATTTTACTGTAATATTACATGTATGTACCAAATATAGTAATCAACATTACTGGCAATTTAATGGTAGCAATTTTTCTTGAAGGCAATACATATTATCTTTCAAGATTGTCTGATGATGCACCAAATGTAACCTAAGGAAACCTTTGCTGACTTGTTGAATATCCTATTCCTTTGCAATAGAAGCAAATGAGGGCATATATCAGTATTTAGATTTAAAGTGGCTAGCTTCTCTATATGGAAAACATGTGCCCTTGGGGAACCTCCTTTAAATTAGAGTAAATGTGACTTGATGATGCCGTAGGGAAGATGAGTTATTCCACGTACCTCCAATAAGATTCCTCGGTGTCAAGACATTCACAACCGAGACTTCTCTATATCTAAAGTATCTGACGATGTTGTAAATGTGACTTGACGATGTTGTAGGGAGGATGAGTGATTCTACCTACCTCCAATAAGATTTTTTGGTGTCAAGACATTCACAACCGAGGTGTTGATCATTTTGGAAAAAAGTAGAAGAGGGATGCATCTTCCTAAGGACAGCAACATAAGAAGCATCCATGAGCAATCAAACAAGATGACGATCATTGCTAAAGAATGAGGAGGATCGAACCTCCTTTGGTCGAGAGATACTACATTAGCTTTAGTGGTCACAACCAAATGGTTAGAATCAGACAAAACCCTAGATTTGTAGGGCTAGTTAGGGAAAGAGGCATCGGTTCTTGCATTGTGATAGTTAAGGCAACCTCAATCATTAAGTCGATTGAGAGGACCATCTCTGTTAGACCTGAATCATGGATCCACCCTCCTCAAGCTTAGATGTCAAGATCCCAAACTAGTTCTCTCAAACCTTATACCAAGTTTTCTAAAAAATTCTTTTTGAAATCATCAAGCAACCACTCAACTTTATTCCTTCCACTATCAATCAAAATTGTCCATGCTCTTTCATATAATTAAGGCTGAAAATTTGCTCGGGCTGGCCTGATAGGCTTTGAATCGGTCATATTATGAGTTGGGCTTTGGACTAGGCCCAAACAAAATTAGACTTGGCTTTGGGCTCGGATATAGAATCCATTTCATTTTTGAGCTAGGCTCGAGCCTACCATTGGCCTAGCTCGGGCTCGAGCCCGAGCCCGACCCCAACCCAAAATTCAAGCCCAAGCCCAAAATCTAAATATAATCTTTTGTTATATAAAAGACGTCTAAGTTTAGGCACAACTTAAGTTAGGCTCAGGGACTCTTTGAAAAATCACTCTTCTTAGTTCTTCCCTTTTCTCAATCGCTGTTTTTCTTCATTTCCTCAAATTATGGCAAAGCCTCACCTCCTAGGGTTAAGTTCTCCTCTCTGCCTCTATCATCAAATATTGGTTAGCCACTCCAATGCATTTATCACTATTCACCAGTTGATAGTCATCAGTATTCCCTAAAAGTTGTCCTCGTCTGTCATCGCCATTCACCGATCGGTGCTCCTCAGCCCTAGTTTATCATTCCCTAAGGTACCATGATCTCTCTCTCTAATCTCCCCACTCTCTTTCATCTTTGTTTTCAAAGGAGGTTGTAGATGTTAATTATTTCAAGATGCTTTAGGTTTTTGATGGTTTTAGGTTGATTATTTTCTGAGAAGATAATTTTTTCCAACTTACATTATAGATGCATCTAGGGATGATAGTTGCCCAGTTTATTTTCCCATGTCACGGGATGATAAATCTAAACATCCATGTTTAGCCTACATAAATCTCTACCTCTAGTAGTTTTCCTGTTGTTTCAAAATTTCTAGATATTTTATGGTTTTACTAGTTGCTATAAAATTTGTTGTTTTCTGGGAGCAATGCTGAACTCCAATGAAAACTGACATGTTGTTAGCCAAATTTTGCATGATGTGCATGAAGAGTTCAGTTTGATCTATCTAGTTTGTACCATTTTAATTCTGGATAGTATTTTTAAGACTCGAATGATCCGACTTACACCTCTTTCAAGTTGATGACTTCTTATCAATAAATTCACTTGAATTGCAAGTCACAAAATCATAAACTACTAAATAATTTAACTTTAAGCAGCATGCTGTCCACCATATTTGCAACATCATTTAATAGTTGCTCATAATGCTTTTATGGCATGATGGTAATAGAACACCAAAGAAGTACCTCCCGATTGTTTATCCCTATTTGGTTCCATACAATGTGCATCAGTCTATCTCTCCATTTTTATGTATATATAAAAAGTTTAGGTTGGTTATATTTATTACTATTGGCCATCACTATTATATACCTTATGTTGTTGTAATTGATCCTGAAGTGGCTAACTTCATTGAAAGTTCAGCTCTCTCATTCTCTAGCATCCACCATCATAGAAATAAATTTATTATGTATTTTTCTATCTATTTTGTTTTTGATGGGGTTATACTTTTGCTTCCTGTATATGGGTGTGGATGGATTGTTCTACTGTCTATTAACTTGTACTACCTCTAAACTTTAGATTTTGCCTATCTAATTATGGCTGTTGTTCCCTTTTTTTACCCAACAAAAAAGAAATTCTGAATTATGAATTGTTAATACTACTCATTTATTTTCTATTTCTTGTTTACTTTTAATTTGTAAGTATATGTTGATTTCTGTTGTAGTTTGACATTAGCTAATTCTTTTTAGTAATTTATAGTGTTATTTACATAGATTGTTTTACTAATGTCCGAATCTAAAATGGATAAAAATGAGCTTGTTGAACATATAAGAGATGACGATAACAAAAATGAAGATAATTCTGAAATTGATTATGATAAAGATTCTAAAAAAAGATCTTGGATATGAAATTATTTTATTGAAGAAAGAAAATCTAATGGATTAATAGCTACATGTAAACATTGTAAAAAGATAATAAGTGGTAGTACGAGAGAAGGAACAAGTCATCTAAAATATTATCTTAAAAATATTTATAAAAAATATCAAAAGAATTAATCAAATGTTTATAGTAGCAAGTTCAAAAGACCTAGTAAAATCTTTTAAATTCAATCAAGAAGAGAGTAGAAAAGTTCTTGCCAAATTTATTATATGTGCTGAGCTTCCATTCCTTATTATTGAGCATCCTATGTTTTTGAGCCTTATGAGATATATTCAGCCATTATTCAATATTAGAGGCTGTAAGACTATAAAAAAATGATTGTATCATTTTGTATCAGGAAAGAGGAAAAAATTACATAATGGTTTGAAGAAATTAAGTTCTCATATTAGTTTTACTAGTGATATTTGGACATCAAATCAAAAAATCATTTACATATCTTCACAGCTCATCATAATAATTTCGATATTATTCTACGTAAGAAGATAATTAGTTTCAAACAATTACCATACCCTCATATAAGTTTTATAATCAAAGATGCTATTGGAAAGTGTCTTCTTGAATGAAAATTGGATTCTAAAATGTGTGCCATTAAAATTTAAATAATTATACTATAAATGATGCTGTAATTTGAAGGATCCAAGATCATTTTTGTTGTGGAATGTTGCTTAGTGGATATTACAATCATATCCGATGTTCTGCACATATACTAAATATTATAGTTCAGGATGGGATGATAATAATTCATGAAGTTATTGAATGTATAAGAGAGATTATTAAATATATGTCTGCAACCCCATATTAGATACAAGCTTTTAAAGAAATTGCATAATACATGAAACTTTCTATTGGAAAAAAACTCACTTTTGATATTGCTATAAGGTGGAATTCTACTTTTGAAATATTGCATGATGTACTTAGCTATAAAGATATTTTTATTAGATATGCAACTATACATTCACGTATATGCCTTACTAATGATGAATGGAAAAAGACTAAGATAATTCTTAAATTCTTAATTTTTTTTTTAAAATGCCACTAAAGTATTTTCTAATTTTAAATATCCCACATCTAATTTATACCTAAAAGAAGCTTAGAAAATTAGGATAGTGTTCATATATGTGAGTGCTCATATTGATGAAACACTAAAGCAAATGATGAATAAAATGTAAAAGAAGTTTAACAAAAATTGGTCTCAATGCAATAACTGATTAGTAATTGCTTCTATTTTGAATCCTAGATCGAAGTTGATATTTATAGAATCTTGTAATAAAAGAATATTTGATGTGGAATAGAGAAAAAAAAGAATTGATAATATTCATACTTATCTTTACAAACTTTATAATAAACATGCAAATGCAGTAAAAGTGCATTCCTTTATAGATTCGAGTGAGCTAACATCTGATTTTGGTATACAAAATGATGCAAATTTAATTTTTTTATTTTGCATAGAAAAAATAAAATTTAATATAGATTTTATTCAATTTAGAAGTCAAAGTTCCTCGAAACGACTACAGAAATCAGAACTAGATAGTTATTTGAATGATAATGTACTTTCTAGTTTAAAAAATAAGAACTTTGATATCTTAGCATGGTGGTCTATCATGTACTATCAAGAATGGCTCGAGATATTCTCACTATTCTATTTACTATCATTTCTTCAGAGTTGCATTTAGCATTGGTGGTAAATTCTGGATTAGTATTAGAGTTCTTCGAGTCCATCTATTATCGAGACCTTAGTTTGTATGCAGAATTGGCTTAGTGAAGAATATGATGAAGATATATAAATCTTACATATTTATGTTAGTAATTTATTATGCTTATATTTCAAATATTTATAATTGATATTTATGTTAACACTTAATAGGTACAAATTGCTTAAGTTTTATAAAGTTGAATGTAGATGACGGTATAAATGCAGATAATGATGTATATAGATAAAATGTGTAGGACAACAATAAGCTTCTAAGACTTGTAAAAATTCTTTTCTATTGTCCGGTCAAATTGACTGACTTAAAAGGTTCTATCTTTTTGCATGCTTAACTAATCCTTGGAATCCAAGAATATTATCAGAAAACAGCAGTTTTAGCTTAAAGTAGGAGTTTAAGTCAGTGTTTCTCAACTTGACTGCTAAAGTTCTTTGTTGATTTCCCCTCTCACAAGCTTTCATCGGTTGCTTTGCTCTGAGGCTAATGTGGTTAGGTGAGGTACAAAGTGATATTGCATAACACCAAAATCGCCATTAACATTTCATTGGCAAGTCCTATGCTACTTGGTTCTTGTGTCCAAAGATGTTCCCTGTGTCTAGTATATGAATTAAGATATGCATGCTTCAAGGCCATCATTATATGAGGGGTTTCCGCTAGTGCATTTTTTAGCTTTCTCGGACCGGGTAGACTTGAGTTTGCAAAAGTTGGCAGATTTCTCCAACCTTCTGTTATTTGATCGTAGATGCTGTTTGCAATTTTATACCTACTTCCAGATGCTTTTTCTTTTTTTTTTTTTGGTTATTAGAAGGGTTCCAGAGAATAGAAAGAAAAAAAAAAAAAAAAAAAACATACAAAACCTAGAAGAAAGCTATTAAGGAGGATTATCCCCACTCCAAAAACAATCAAGATGCCTTTTTCAATCCAAGGCATAAAACTTATGCACGATGAGGGCCCTAAACTTCAAGCCAAAGTTGGAGGCTTCGTCATTATTTTTAAATTTAACTCCATGGACTCTACGCTTCAAACTGAAAAATTTCTATCATACTAGACAAAAAAGAAAATGCTATGATTTACATTAATTAGCACTTTGTTTTTTCTCTACCTTGGGCCAGGCTTGTGCTAGGCTCGGGCCGAGTAGTGTCTCGAGCTAGCCCAAATGGATTCGGGCGGAGCTCAGGCCTAGATTTGGATTTGGATTTTTACAAAATTTTCGGGCAACTCGAGGCTTGAAAATAATTTTCGGATCGGGCTCGGATAGGAGTAGTGCTCGGCCTAGTCCGGCATGATTCCACCCCTACATATAATGAACTCGTTATTGTTAGAATTATGTATCCAGTTTGATGATCTTAGCACATTAACTGGGATTTATTCAGTCACAAACATTGCATTACTTTAAAATCAACATTATCCCTTTATTGTGTTTTAAATGCTTTCTCTAGAGGCCCTTTGCATAATAAAATCAATGAAGATCCATGTAATGTCGTATATGAAATTGTGTTGTTGATGATTTGATAAGCTATCAACTTGTCCAACTTGACTTGTCAAAAGGCACTGCAAGCTCTTTCCGCCTACATGCCCAAAATCTCGAGTTTATTATAAGCTCTTCAAAGATAACCTTTTAAGTTAGGCCTTGGCCGTCAAACGAATTAAAGATGAAAGTTCCAAACTTGCTAACCGGTAATAAGACTTGTTTGTGATTGCTCGGTCCTTGATGAGCACAAATTAGCTTTGGAAAGGTGATACAGGGATGATACTTGTGTATAGGTCATTCTTGTAATATGTACGCTTGACGGTATGAGAAACTAAGTGACCTTCCATGCCTTTTGCCTTCACAGCATGTTTCTGTAAGATAGTTGCATCACCATTTAAAAGGCATTCTTCCTTTAGTTGTATTCTTTTTTCGCTTCATCACCTTCAACATGATCAAAATTATCGTCCCTAAAATCATATTCTCCTTTCTTAAAACCTTGAAGCTTTGATGGTTACATTCATATTTTTCATCATGTGGAGGAGAGTAGTGGGACATTCTCCACAAAAACAAGCTTGATGATTCGAAAAATGGAACAAAGCTTGAGGTAGGTTTGTTTGATCTACTTCCCTATTTATCGTTTAGGAATTTTTCTTCTTTCTATCATTCTTCATTTATGTTAGGTGAATTCCATATGAGAGTGGGGGCAAAGATGAGTTTCTCTTTTAAGAAAGAGAGTAATACCGTTCATAAGAGACCTTGTATCGATCTATTTTACCTCCCATATTACGCATGCAATAATTAGTTGTAGTTGCAATCAGTTGCGTCCAAAATTAATTCCTAGATCATAAATTTTGTTTTTTTTATACATCATATACCTTATTCAGTAGTCTTAAAAAAAAAATCATAAATTCTGTTTCAAAGACACGAGAAATTAAAATTATTTCATGCAATTTCTAATATATTCTTTTTGTTGATAAGAATTTTAGGCTAAGGTCGTCCACACCAGCCATGATCCATCACATCCTTTGTAATATATCAATACTTAAAATAAAAGAAGGTTAAATAAAAAGGATGAAGAAAACTGAATAGGATTGTTTGGGAAGACATTCAAAGTTTGTTTGTTTTAAGAATCTAATTTGATTTTTCTCTATACTTATACATTGCACAACTTACATCATCAGTATCGCTTTTCTAACTAAGAAAAATATAATGATAGCGTGTTAGTTGCAAGACAAAAAGCTTGCCCATTATCCCATTCATAAACCTTATCCTCAAGCTTGATGCTCAGAGTCTCAAGTAATTGAATCTAGTGTTTTCTCTCGATGAGGGACCATCCATATGGAGGGATGTTGGGCTATGAATCCATTTATATCGAAGCAAAGCACATTCTTCGTTCCGTTTAACTCTGCAAGGGTTAGCTTCTTCAATATGACAATATGAGAATCTTGGTTCATGCATTGTTTCATATTATTTAATTATTCATATTGTTTCATATGACAATATGAGCATGATTTTTAGTATGTACATAATTGACACGTAGTAGATCCAACATCTTGAATTGTCCATGTGCAACTCTCATTATCCAATCTAGCTAGACAACCACATCCAAGTGGAATCCGTTTGTCTCTCTCTCATATAGTATATAGGCACACACGCACGCGCGCGCACGCACGCGCACGCATACATACATACATACATACATACATATATATATATATATATGTATGTATGTATGTATGTATGTATGTATGTACCCACACACATATACATACATACATATATACGTGTATGTATAAATATATCTATATACACACACAAACACGTATATATGTATGCATATATATATATATATACACACATACATACATATACATACATACATATATATATATACATATATATAGATCGATCGTATATGAGCTCAAATCCAGTCAACTCCCCAGCCCTTGGATTGGTATGGATCTCGATGCACTCCTTATAGCTAACGGAGGGGCTCCTACGGTCATTTAGCTGATGTAGTTTTATTTTAAAAAAAATAAAAGCTCATTTATGAGGGATAGGATTGTATTCCACATGCACGCAGGGGGCTGTTGTTTCAAATAGCAGCCTTCCATCGTTCTTTTTTCTTCTCCTCCCATCCTTCTTTTCTCTTATTTTAAAGCTTCTCCTGAGCTTTTAACAAAATCTAAAAGACCTCAACCCTCCCTAGCCATCTCCTCTCTTCCTCTATTCTCTTTTATCTCTTGGTTTAGAGAAGAACCCAACCCATCTCATCATCGGTCCCCCACCCATCTTTCGGTTTGCAGAAGCTCCATCCCACTGCTGCCACTCTCTCTCCACCCACCACCACTATTTAGAGGAGAAGCTCCACCCCACCATCGCCACTGCTTAGAGGAGAAGCTCCACCCCGTTATCTGTCCACCATTCTTCTCTCCTCTCAAACTTCCACCTGTTGGCCCTCCTCGCCTCCCAAACCCCCCACTCATTAGCCATCCTCTCCTCCCAAAACCCCACCTATCGGCCATCATCTCCTCCTCCCAAACCCCCAACCCGCCAATTCGAGCTCTCTTCTCTCTCCTAACCCCACCACCACTAGCCCTTCTTCTTGAAACTTTTCCAAAACACTACCACCATCAACCCACCACCGTCGGCCTTCTTGGGACTTCTCCAAACCTCGCCTTACCGCCACCAACCCTTCTTCTTAGCACTTTCCTAAATCCTGCTACCGCCACCCCATCACTGCCATCCACCACCATTGGACCTTCATCTTGAGACTTCCCTAAACCCCACCCCACCACCATCGGCCCTTATTCTTGGGATTTTCTTTAACCCCAATGTCGGCCCTTCTTCTTGGGACTTCCCCAAACCTCACCCACCACCACCCTACCACCTCTAGCCCTTCTTCTCAGGAGTTCCCCAAACCTCACTCACCACCACTCCATTGTTGTTGACCGCTTCAAGATTCTCCAAACCCCACCACTGTTGGTCCAGCTCTAATGCTTCAGGAGTTCCCCAAACCCCATCACAGTCCCACTTCATCTAAAAGTATTCATCTCCTTCATCTCGTTTGCTTGCTTGAGTATGTCTCTGTGGGCTCTTTTGCACCTAAAACTAGTTTGTTGTTTGCATAGCTATATGTATAGTTTTTAGTCATGTTTGTTATTAATCCAATTTGAGAGGACTTTGTATACACATATATGCTTATGTAATATATGTAATACGTTTATGTAACATATATTTTTGTATATGCATGTACATATGTATGGTATTGTAAAGAACATTAGATACAGTATCTTTGAATAGAATGCAAATAATACATACATTTTGGTTGAGTAAAAAACACTAGGCACCTTCTAGTACATGGTCCATACAGTATGATCTCAACTAAAACAATAGGTTGTAATGAGTGTATTAGCTTGACCAATGAGGTAAGTGATATGTTGAAGCAACACAATGATCTGCATGCTTTCAACATGGATCTGCGATCATCTAACTGACATGTTCTGTCATATAGGTCTGAGCCTTGCAATAGTAGCATTGGGTGCATCATTCATTGGATTGCTAGAATGTACTAAGTTGACTAGGCATGGTGTTGATGACATTGCATTTGTTGTTACTCTGTGAAGAAATTAGATCTAGGATTTCATATTAGATCTTGAAATTTTTTCAAGATCTTGCAGAAGACTTAAATAAATCTAAAATTTATTTAAATAACCATGTAAACACCTAGATCTCAGATCTATTACATGATAAGGTATGATATTAAATCAAAAATTAAAATCAAATAAGAAAAAAAAAGGTTGATCAAATCAACCTAGATCTACACTACATCAAATGCAGGTATGAAGTTTATAGATCAGATCTATTACCTGAGCAAGTTTAGACGTTCTAACTTGTTGATCCAGACTTGAGGATGAAGTCATGATCCACACACGCATCCGACCTCTAGGAGTCATCCATACGAGCCTACGATCTTTGACCTGAAGTTCGATGCAGAAAATCAGCACAGCATGCTAGTACTGTGCTGATTCTTCTTCGACGGTCGATCCAATGCTCCCTTCTTCAAAATTTGGATACTCCAAAATATGAAAAGAAAGATGAGAGTTTGCTGATCTGAGACTCTCTCAAAAAAAACTCAAAAGAAAGGAGGAGAGATTGAAAATAAAATAGCCTTAGAAGAAGATCCTCTTCTTCTTCTCTTTTTTCTTACCTAGACACATAGTTTGGTGCCTATGGAACCCCCATGCCCGAGGATCCTCTTCCTCTGATTTTTGCACATCCCAAACCTCTCCCAAAGCCCTGTATTCCATGAAAAATTAAAACAAAATTCATCTAATAAATAGAAAAAAAAAGAATCTAAGTTAGGTCAAATTCCTAAACTAGGAATATCCAAACATGGAAAGTTGTTGGAGCGCCCAAGAGTTGGGCGTGTTGAAGGAAAATCTTGATTTTCCGGATCAGGTTCATTCTGATCTGATCAGATCAAGAGATATATTTCAAAAATTTTTCTCTTTGATCCTAATCAAGATCTAGAATATTTTAGATCTAATTATTATTATTTTAATAATTAAAATAAAATTAGATAAATTAAATCAGATTTAATTTACCTTGATAGTAGGGTAATCCTATTACCCCATTGATACCTATAAGCAGCGACAAGGTTGCTGGATCTAGCCACACAAGTGTCTGACCTCTACTGATATCCACTCAGATATTGGATCTGGAGATCCTTCTTCTTCTATATCACATCTTCAAAATAGATCTGGATCTGATCTGGAGGATCTTCAAAACTCCTTTTGCAAAGATCAACATCCATCCTTGCAGCGAGCGCAGCCTTCAGCTTTCACTCACCTTTCTCTTGTCTAGATTACACCAACCAAGATCCAAAACCCTTTGGACATGGAGAGGAGAGGGAGAAGTATGCTTTGGCGTGAGAGGAGAGAGAAAAGCCTTGGGGGCATGGAGATCTCAATAATTCAAAGTTTTCTTTGAGTTGGATGCTAGGATCTTATTTATAGACTAACTGTGATCCAACTCCTCTTCTTCCCAACCAATCACAACTCTTTGTGAAATCAGATCTAAATCTGATTGGTGGGAATAGAGTCTCCTGGATTCTTCCTTAGAGGGTGCCTAAGATCAGTCAAAGTTGGTTCTTAGGAGAACTCTAATTGAAATCCAAAAAGAAGATAGAGTCCCTGTCCAACAGGGACTCCTGGGCGCCTCCAGCTTGGGCACACTCCAAGGGTGGCGTGCGCCCTCTTTCTTGCCAGGTTCTGGTAGGGGGATAGGCCCCCACCAGCTCTCCAATAGGTGCATGACATGTAGACAGAAGTCAAAGTATCAATGGTCAATATTTGATCAGTCAAAGGTAGACTTTTGACCAAAGTCAAAGAACGAGAAATGATAGGTGACAAAAAATGGCAGGTAATGTCCTACAAAATAAGACAACATTTTCTGACTTGGACAACCTCCAGTCAGACCATATGAAGGCCTCTGATTGAGCACAAACTCCTTTGGCTTAGTCAGGATAACTTATTTATGATAGCAAAAGAAGAACGTTAGTTCAATCGAGTGCGCTAGCACGATTTTTTTGAACATAATTGAATCTCATTCAGGATCAATTGAACTAGATCAGTTTCATTGCATGATCACCAGATTCAAATCCTTGTTTGTGTGATCCAGTTAGGTTCAGTTCTGCTTTATTGTAATGGATATGTATGATCTCTATCATTTACATCAATCGAAACTTCTTTTGATGGATCAGACTCTTCTATTCCGAACAGCTTAGAATGATCGATCATTTAAATCATTCTAATTTGCTCCCAAAAATCCATCAAGTGACACCTAGCAGTATATGGTGGCGACCCATCAGAGTGAATGCGAACCTCTTGGTGCAGCTGACCTGTGTGATTAAGTTCTTCTATCTTGGAGCCTGATCAGATTAGGGTTAAGGTGAACTCGTCAAACCCTAGTCTCTGTCATATGACTGTACCATTTAATTTCAAGTCGGCAATGTGAAAATTCTAATAGAAACTTCTTTCTATTATTTTCTACAGCCAGTGGCCATGGACTTCTGGACTTGTATTTCCAATCATCGAAGGGCTGTCCTTCCTCTTAACGCATCAAGTAATTAGATTCCACTGAGCTATTCAGTTCTCTATAACTGAACATGCTATAGCCAATATACACCTCAGATTCCATCATGGCTAGGAGATTCGTAGTTAATGCGTGTATTGTCAAACACTATAACACCCTCAAGTTGTGAACTGTCGATGCACCTCAGGTCAAAGAATCAGGACACCACCACTGCAGCATCGAGTCAGTCATGCAATGAGAATGGTAAGACTTCCTACATGACTACTCGAGTGTCAGCGCTCTAGTGTTCTCATTCTCGCAACGTAGTACCTACTCTCGCTCGGTGTCTCCACACCGTAGACTCTAAGCTCATCTACTAAGAGAAGCGATTGTACACGCAACCTCCGATCAATCAACCATCCTGCTGTGATGATCCCATGGTCGAGTATTTTATGAGTTATAATATTAATCATGTCTTAAATTTTTAACTCTTGAAAATATGAAATTGTCACACTATTTACCATTAACTCAAAAGGATGTATCACAGATACTAAATACACATATATGAATAGAAAATAACCCTCATTTTATTGATATTAGTCAAAATTATAATTTTGCCCATAGAATTGTATGTAACAAGTGTCAGGAATTCTGCTCTAGTGGCACAATCATAATCTAAACAATCTCCCACTTACCTAAAGTCAATTGGCTACAAGTCTATAGTCCCATCTTTTCAAGGGCTTCAATCTCTGCGGGTCCAAACGCTTTTGAAGTGATCTACCACATTATTTATGGAGTTGACCTCTTACCTCGACATAAACCCTTCGTGAGGTAATCGCCCGATGAGGTGCGTACGCCGTTAAATTGCTTGGATTTCTGGTGAACCTGGCTCGCTTATAGCAAGGGCTATGGTTGCCGATTTGTCACAGCTATATCGATGGAATGCATCTGATGGTAATTACTTCGATTTCTATAGCCAAACTTCTCTGTACCAGAAATATTCTTCGGAGCTCTGATGCAGCATATATTCTGCTTCCAATGGTGGAATCGCTATCACACATTTTTTTACAAACTCTTCCAGCTACAGCACCATCATTGCACTACAAACAGACTTTCATGATGTTGAACTTTCGATCATTATATCAGACATGAAATCCAATCTGTGTACCTAAAACTTGAGTTCTCCGTTATCAAAGCACCAACATCATATTCTTAGTTCTTCCTCACCAGTACTTAAAGAAAATATTTCACAATGTTTCGAGTGTTCTTCACTTCTGATTTGACTGATAATCTGCTTGTGACACTCACAGCATGTGCTATATCAGGTCGTGTACATAGCATGGCATACATGAGCTCTCCTATTACAAAAGCATAAGGGATACTTGCTCATGCGTTCTTATTTCTCAGGTGTGCTTAGGGCACATCTTCTTGGAAATTGAAATACCGCAGTCGCTTAAGGGTCATTAATCCCTTTTTAAGTTTTCCTATACTAAAACTCCTTTAGTACTTTTTCTATATATATTTTTCTGAAAGTCCCAGCATCCTAGTTCGCTCTATCCCTACTAGACCTTAATTCCTAAAATAAAGGATGCTTCAACCTAGGCCTTTCAATGGGAAATTCCTTAGACAGACCAATAATTTGACTGTTGTCATGTATGGAATATCATTTTCAATAAGGAGGATGGTCAATCGCACGGACAATAAACGAGGAAGACAACAGCGCTCCCAACTGACCTTTTTGAAGACAAGCGCGGGTTGCTTCTCATTTTTGATGAAACCCACCAAACATTTTGATCACGCATCATTGAAACAGGTTCTAAATGCTTCGAGATACTTGCTTAAGTTCATATATGACCTTTGCTAGCTTGCAAACATCTTGTGATCAGTAATAACTAGATTGTGGAAACCTAGGCGCTATTCCATAATAGATATCTTCCTAAGATATCCGTTCAAGAACGCTGTTTCACGTCCATTTGCCAATATGTTCATAATCGAAATAAGGCTGCAACGACAAGCAATGTGCGGATGGACTTTAGGGCCATAGCCACTGACAAAAAGGTATTTTGATAGTCATGTTTCACATTGACTAACACCTTTTGCCACTAGTCTAGGCCTGAATGTCTCCAACATTTCCTATCTGCAACCAATCTTTCTCTTGAAGATCCATTTACATCCAAATAGGTACTATACTTCCTGATGGATCTAACAAGGTCCAGACTTGTTTGAGTCCATTGAGTCAATTTCTGACGCATTACCTCTAGCTATTTTCTCAAGTCGATATCTGATATCGCCTCGTTGTAGGGTTTTGGATTATCACCAAATGAGCACATACCTACGAGGATATTCTTTCCTTTACATTCTCTCTCTAAAAATAAATACCTAAGTATCTTTTCAGGGGGATGGAAAACTTTTTCGATCTAACGAGGTGGAGGAGTAGTGTTCTTATTTGGCCTTAAACCTGATTTGATTCAATTGGTTTAAGCCTCATTGTACTTAGTGAGACTTTCTCATCAAAGCTTGATCTGCTTTCCAATGCCGCTATCTTGAATAAAACTATTTTTTTCAAAGAAAGATGGCAAATGTCGACTCACAATTCACATTATGTCTTCTGGCATGTAGAAATAGTATCCTAATGACTCTTTAACAGGATATCTAGTGAATCGAGCTCTAAAGGACCTAAACTCTAACTTGTCCGCTTGTTGTCTTTTGACATGAGCCGGACAACCCCAAATTCTGAGATGACTCAGACTTGGTTTTTTACCGTGCCATATCTCATACGGTGTGGTAGGAACGGTTTTAGAGGGAACCCTATTCAGTAGATAAATTGAAGTTAACAATGAGTGTCCCCAAAGAAAATCAGGGAGGTCTGTGAAGCTCATCATGGATCGAACCATATCCAATAGAGTCCGATTTCTTCGTTCTGAAACCTCGTTGAGTTGAGGTGTTCCTGGTGGAGTCCATTGAGAGACTATGCCATTTTTCTTGAGATAGTCTAGGAATTCTCGGCTAAGGTATTCACCTCCTCGATCTGATCGAAGAACCTTAATGGGTTTTTCAGTTTGTTTTTCTACTTCATGTCTGAATTCTTTGAACTTTTCAAAAGCTTCAGACTTATGTCTCATAAGATACACATACCCATACCTAGACAGATCATCGATAAAGGTAATGAAGTAGACAAAATTGCCTCTAGCCGGCACATCAAATGGGCCGCACACATCAGTATGTACTAGGGCAAGGAGATCTGTGGCCCTCTCCCCATGTCCAACAAAAGGAGTTTAGTCATTTTGCCTTGAAGATAAGATTCACAAGTTGGATATGACTCAAAAGTCAATGGACTCAATAGCCCATTTTTCTCCAATTTGTTGATCCTATCTTCTGCTATATGACCTAATCTTAGGTGCCATAGATACCTATCATTTGGACTATCCCTAGGTCGTTTGGCATTCACGTTTTGCTCGATAGTTAGAATAGGTACATCAATATGTAGCTGATAAAGACCATTAATAAGGAAACCATTTGCAATTTTATTTCTTTCATAAAGAATGTTACAATGGTCCTTAAAGAAGGTAATCACATAGCCTTCTAGTGCTAAGCATGAAACAGAAATCAAATTCCTGCTAGCTGCAGGCACATAATAACAGTCTTTTAAAACTAAGTCTAAACCAGATGGTAATCGAAGAGGGTATGTTCCCACGGCTACTGCAGCAACTCTTGCTCCATTATCGATGCGTAGGATCATGTCTCCATCCCTCAGCCTCCTGCTATCCTCAAGACCCTGCATGGAAGTGCACAGATGAGCACTAGAACCAGAGTCAAGCACCCAACTGGATGCAGAAGAAACCGTAAGGTTAGACTCAATAACGAGCATACCTCCAGAAGGACCTTCCTTCTTGTTCTTTAGGGTGGCCAGGTAAGTAGGGCAGTTCCGCTTCCAATGGCCATCGCTGTTGCAATGGAAAATACTTTTCCTTTGACATCGGCCTTTTTCTTCGGCTCTGCCTTCTTCTTCTTTGTTCCTTCCACCTTCTGCTTTTTTGCAGACTTCTTTTTCTTTCCATAAGACTTTCTTTTGGAAGAAGTCCATTCCATAGCAAGAACTGAGCCTTTAGAACCTTTCATAGAAAGCTCAGCGGTGACCAGCATATTCATTAATTCGGCCAAGGAATTTTGAAGTTTATGCATGTGGTAATTCATGATGAATTGCCCATATGCATCAGTCAAGGATTGCAGAATAACATCGTTCTGTAGATCCAAGTCTAACTTCACACCGAGCTTCTCAAGCTCTTCCATGTCCTTGATCATCATCAGACAGTGATCTTGGACTGACTGCCCATCACGCATCTTAGCCTTAAAAAGTCATTTCGTGACTTGATATTTGGCTGCGCGACTCTGTTCACCAAACATCTCCTGCAGGTGAGCCAACATTTGGCGAGCAGTCCCGATATCTTCATGTTGGTGCTGGAGCTCATCAGACATCGAGCCCAACATGTAATATCTGGCCTTATTATCTTCGTCTATCCATTTTTTCAGAGACGCTCTCTGTTCAAGTGGATGGATGGGCTGGTAAGGTGGGAGGGTCCTGGTCCAATACATGGGTTAACTTCTTAGAACCCAAAATAATTTTGTAGTTTCTGAGCCAATCTTTATAATTGGGTCCAGTCAGTCTATGTGTGTCCAGGATACGTGCCTAATGGGTTGGACGCAGACATTTTTTCTATAGAGAGTCAAAGATTCTAGTTAGATACTGTAATTATGACTTGACCAATTTATTTAGAAATTTTATTTTTAAACAAATTAGCTCCCACTATTTTCTCGGATCCCTACACTCCCTCTGTAGAGATGCAAAAATCTCCATGATTAATGATTTCTAGTGGGTGGTGCGGTCTCACCAACTGACTCATCACCTCACCTAACAGTTATTGGTGATGGGTTAGCCAATGAGTGAACAACTCTTGTTCAATGATTCTCTAATCATGGTGCACCCAAACTTGGTCTCTAATTCATGAATCTCACCGTATCCGAAATATTGATCCACTCCTTAGTTAAGTCAGACCCACCATTTGCATAGACTGGATTCCTAATTGAGTCTCTCACCGTATCCAAAATATTGAGCCCAACTCATCCTCCAGCCCATAGCATCCAATGCCTAATAGACATGGTTGCATCTTCTCGGTGCAACTGAGCCACTGTATCCAGCCGAGAACAATCAACCCCGGGAAGGGCCCGCACATCTACAATGGTGGAAGACCTCAGACTTAATCTTTTCTTAGGGAGAATTGATTCAGGTCTCATTAAACTAGACTTATCATAGTCATAACAATTATGACTAACCTAGTGGCATGGGTTAGCTCGGATTATTGACCACCTCAGATCAGAACTGTGTCAACAGATATGGCCAGGTAAGTGAGACCGGTGGAAGGAATATGCCATTAACTCGTACAAGAATGCATTCAGGTCGAGTAGCTTCCAATTAAAAATCAGTCGGTCGTATGTGCCAAACTTACCTTAGACACCAAATTATTGAGTCAGAACCAATTGGGTTAGCCTACAATCCAGACTCTAACCTCTGAGCCTAATTAGGTCTTGCTTGATCGTGACTCGATCTTGACCCAGACTTAATCCTATTAGGCTGGTCAATTTAAGCATTGTTGATCCCATCTAACCAACTCTTGATTCGGTTTGATCAACCGCTTAGACCTAATTGAGCTACCCAAGCCCGAACCCAGTATTATGAATATGTCTTAGATCTAAAATTCTCAATTTTAGACCTAATTAATATTTCATAATCTTAATTTTTAATTAAGTAGGGTTCATAAATAAAATATGCACAATAAATCCTAGGGTTTCAGGATCTAGGGTTTTGCAGAAAGTAAGTTTTGGGATTTCTGATTAAGGACGAACACGCAGCACCCCTACACATCATAAGAACACCCCATCGAATGGGAAGAGAGGGCCTTTAAACCCTTCTTCATTCTTATGACCGGACGGCCAAGAGGAACGCCTTAATCAGGAACATGCAATACTACAAAATAGTTTTAGATCTATATCATATATCTCATATACAAATTAGATCTAATCATGGCATATTTTGCATACATCTCATGTATCAAATCATGCATATTTTTCAGATCTAAATTATCTCATAATAATCTAAAAAATTAGATTTAAATTGATCTTAATCAAAATAAATTCTAATCTAGATAACTATGTAGAACTATTCTACAACTAGTCTAGACATGCATCAATCATATCTCATATGATATTTAAAATTAAATAATTTTTATTTGCTATTTTTTAGATGTTATTATAATAATTATAATATCAAAAAATAGTAAATAAATAGATCTAAAATATGATTTAATCAAATTAAATTAAAAACATGCAAGACTATTCTATAGAACTATTCTATTTTAGAACTAGTCATGCATATTTTCTAATCTTAGATCCAAATCATTTAATTTTAATTTTTTCTAATTTTAGATCTGATCACATCTCATGTGACATCATCTAAAATTCACTTATTTTTTAATTAAAATAAATTTAAAATTAGATCTAAATACTTTTAGAACCTTGGCTCTGATACCAGTTGAAGGAAAATCCTGATTTTTCCCGGACCAGGTTCGTTCAGATCTGATCAGATCAAGAGATATATTTCAAAAAATTTTTTTCTTTGATCTAATCAGATCTAAGATATTTTAGATCTAATTCTTATTATTTTAATAATTAAAATAAAATTAGATAAATTAAATCAAATTTAATTTACCTTGAAGTGGGTAATCCTATTACCCGTTGATGATCCTGTAAGCAGCGGAAGGTTCTGGATCTAGCCACGCAAGTGCCTGGCCTCTACCGGTATCCACTCAGGCTGGATCTAGAGATCCTCTTCTTCTCTATCACATCTCCAAAAATTAGATCTGGATCTGATCTGGAGGATCTTCAAAACTCCTTTTGAAGATCAGCAGTTGTCCTTTGCAGCAGCGCAGCCTTCTAGCTTTCAGTCGCCTTTCTCTCATCTGGATTGCACCAACCAAGGTCCAAAACCTTTTGGACATGGAGAGGAGAGGGAGAAGGTGGGTTTGGCATGGAGGAGGAGGAGGAGAGGCAGCCTTGGGGCATGGAGAATTTCAATTCAATTCAATTTCTTTGAGTTGGGCGCAGGGTCTTATTTATAGACTAAGCTGTGATCCAACTCCTCTTCTTCCCAACCAATCACAACCTCTTTGTGAAATCAGATCTAAATCTGATTGGTGGGAATAGAGTCCCCTGGATTCCTCCTTAGATGGTGCCTAAGACCAGTCAAAGTTGGTTCTTAGGAGAACTCTAATCGAATCCAAAAAGGAGATGGAGTCCCTATCCAACAGGGACTCCTGGGCGCCTCCAAGCTTGGGCACACGCCAAGGGTGGCGTGCGCCCTCCTCCTTGCCAGGTTCTGGTAGGGGGACAGGCCCCCACCAGCTCTCCAATAGGTGCATGACACGTGGACAAGAAGTCAAAGTGTCAATGGTCAACATTTGACCAGTCAAAGGTCAACTTTTGACCAAAGTCAAAGGACGAGAAATGGCAGGTGACCAAAAATGGCAGGTAATGTCTTACAAAATAAGACAACCTTTTCTGACTTGGACAAGCTCCAGTCAGACCAAGTGAAGGCCTCTGATTGAGCACAAACTCCTTTGGCTCAGTCAGGACAACTATTTATGATAGTAAAAGAAGAACGTTAGGTTCAATCGAGTGCTAGCACGATTTTCTTGAACCTAATTGAATCTCATTCAGATCAATTGAACTGGATCAGTTCAATTGATGATCACCAGATTCAAACCCTTGTTTGTGTGACCCAGTTAGGTTCAGTTCTGTATGGTAATGGGATATGTCATGATCTCTATCATCGACATCATCGAAACTCCTTTCGATGGATCAGAACTCTTCTGATTCGAACAGCTAGAATGATCGATCATCTAAATCATTCTAATTGCTCCCAAAATCCACCAGTGACACCTAGCAGTATATGGTGGCAACCCATCAGAGCTGAATGCGAACCTCTTGGTGCAGCTACCTGTGTGATTAAGTTCTTCTATCTTGAGCCCCGATCAGATTAGGGTTAAGGTGAACTCGTCAAACCCTAGTTCTCTGTCATATGATGTAATCATTCGATTCAAGTCCAATGTGAAAATCTAAATAGAAACTCTTTCTATTATTTCACTCTGCCATGGCCATGGGCTTCTGGACTTGATTCTCATGATCATCATAGGGCTGCTCCTCTACCACCGAGGTAGATAGATTCCATCTTGATGCTATCCAGTTCCTACAATGAACATGCTATAGCCAACATACACCTCAGGGATTCCATATGGCTAGGAGATCGAGTAATGGTGTAGTCAAACTATAACACCCTCAAGGTGAACTGCCGATGCACCTCAGGTCAAAGAACCAGACACACTACTGCAGCATCGAGTCAGTCATTGACGAGAAGGTAGACTTCCTAATGACTACTCGAGGTGGTCACGCTCAGTGCCCTCATTCTCTAACGAGTACCTGTACTCTCGCTCCGGTGTCTCCACACCGTAGACTCAAGACTCATCTACTAAAGAGAAGCGATTGTACACCAACCTTCCGGATCAATCACCATCCTCGTGATGATCCTATGGTCGGGAGCATTTTATGAGTTAATAATGATTATTCATGTCTTAAATTTTCAACTCTTGAAAATATGAATTATCATTACCATTAACTCAAAGGATGTATCACAGACACTAAATACACATATGTGATAGAAAATAACCCATTTTATTGATTATTAGTCAAAATTATAATTTTGCCCCTAGAAGTGTATTACAAGTGTCAGCCAATTCTGGCTTCTAGGGCACATATATCTAACAGATGCCTCTCCATATTTGCATGGACAGAAGGGAGGGGCACAAAAAAGGATTATTTTATAAATAAGAGAAGAATTAATTAAAGAGGGTGGCACTCAAGGAAAGATGTTTTGGTCAATAAGGATCTTATCTCATAAAATCTTAAGCAAAACCAATTCCTCCTTTGACTTGGTCTTCCACCCAACTTCCAAATATGACTTGGAGGGAGAGAGGGGGCATGGAAATCTGGAAGAAAGGAATTTTTCATGAAAAATATCTAAAAAATATGTATGAAGGGCGTTGGGACCAAGGTGGCGCAAGGAGATAGGGAGTCCTAGTCACACTAGGACTCCTATTTTGACTTGGTCAAACAAGATCTTTTAACCAAATAAAATCAAGATTAAACCAACCCAATTAAATAAGACTCTTACCCATTTAAGAATTTAATTAAATTAAATTAAATCATATTTAATTTTAATTTATTTTTTAATCAAATTAGAAAATTAGGTTAGTCCGAGTCCTAGTTAGACTAGGACTAGTTCTTGCTTGCACTTGGCTTATCCAATAAACCAATTGAACTTGATCCAATCGAGCCCAAACTAAATCTAATTAAATCATATTTAATTAAACTTAATCTCAATCTATTGGTTTAATCAAATTAAGTCAATTAGCAATTCAATTGCTAATCGATCCTCCTACAATACTTGCACTAGGTTAAACACCAATCGTATTGATTGTTTAACCCTAGAACGATTCTTAATCATTGATCAACCATCCGATCAGATCGTAAGCTCTAATATATGTGACCTCATAGGTCCAAATCTAAGTCGATAGCATAAAAATAAATTTTTGTATCAATCAAAGTGACCATCTAGCAATGATATCCGACAGTCGGATAGGTCGAAGGTGTAGAACACCATCCTTAGAACCCATGCAGATATAGTTTTCATATAATTCATTCCCTTGACTACAATGCTCGTAGAATACCTCAGAGTTCAACTATCAACTTTGATCAGATTGTTCACATTATATTTCAAAATACCAAATCCATTTGATGGATTACCCTAGCCAAGGTTTTACTATATTGAAATACAGTGATACATTCTTCTCCAACTCTTAGAGTGGTCAATTCCATCTTGATCACACTCCGACTTTACAAGTACTTGACTATGCCCAGAAGCCTTCCATTGTTGAATTAAAAATTTAGTTAGTCCGATACCAAAGCACAGTGAGTTGCTTGCAAGTCACTGAGGTGATCTCAGGTCTAAGAGATACTTATACCTATATCCCATCAAAGATATTCTTAACAGCAGAATACTCTAAAGTTAGTCATGTTCAATGATGATGTATCCATACATCTCATCTGTATGCCATACCAGTATCTCCACACACCTTGGTTGAGAGGACAACCAACCTATATGGCATATAGCGATCCATGCTCGATAGACGCTGTCATCCTAATTAACAGCCTATCATTTGGTCATGAAAAAATTTAAGAACTAATCGATAAATCCTCTCTTTATCAAAACTAAATAGTCCTAAGGACTTCATCACAACAATGGAGTTTATTGGAAGATGTAAAATTATAATGGAAAATGATGTCAAAATATTTTTTATTAATTAATAAATCAATTACAATATCTCAACTGTCAACAAACTGATGATTGGCTTTGAGACATAATTTTCAACAACTCCCACTTATCCTAAAGCCACTCGACACAGTATCTAATACCCATCTTCGACTTATGGTTGTCAAACTTCTTGATTGCCAGGGCTTTAATGAAGGGATCGGCTAGGTTCTCTTTTTCGTCGATCTTCTGAAGATCAATGTCACCACGATCCATGATCTCTCGGATCAAATGGAAGTGGTGCAGAATGTGCTTTGTTCGTTGGTGTGCCTTCGATTTTTTTGCTTGAGCTATGGCGCCAGTGCTGTTGCAACAGAGCAGGACTGGACCATCAATGGAGGATGCTACTCTGAGCTCGGTGATGAACTTTCTTAGTCATATAGCTTCCTTTACTGTATCTGGTGCTGCCATGTACTCTGCTTTGCAAACAGAGTCAGTCACTGTATGCTGCTTGAAACTTTTCCAGCAGATGACTCCACTATTTTGAGTAAAGAATGCCCTGATACACTTTTACTGTCATTATGTTTAGATTGAAAGCTTGAGTTTGTGAACCCCATAAACCTCAAATTTGACTCACCATAAACCAACCAGTAGTTCTTAGTATTTCTTAAATACTTAAGGATGGTTTTAACCATCTTCTAGTGATTTTCTCTAGGATCAGACTGGTATTTACTCACTACTCCTAGTGAGTATGCCACATTTGGTCTCGTACATGTCATTGCATACATAATAGATCTCACTACCGAAGCATATGAAATTCTACTCATATGCTCCCTTTCTTCAGGGGTTGTTGGACAATCCTTCTTAGAGAGAAATTCCTTGGCTTATTGAAAGATAGCCCTTTTTAGAATTCTCCATGCTGAACCTCTTCAGCATAGTTTCTATGTATGTGGACTAAAATATACCAAGCATCCTTTTAGATCTATCCCTATAGATCTTCATCCCTAGGATGTAGGATGCTTCACCCAAGTCCTTCATGGAGAACTGTGATGACAACCAGACTTTTATTCCTTATAGTGCAAGAATATCATTCTCGATTAAGAGAATATCGTTCATGTACAAAATAAGGAATACCACTGCTAGACCATTTGCCCATTTGTAAATACAAGATTCTTCTCCATTTTTAACAAAGACATATGTTTTGATCACTTTATCAAAATGCATGTTCCAACTCCGAGATGCCTACTTCAATTCATAAATGGATCTCTGAAGCTTGCACACCTTGGACTCATCTGTGGATGTGAATCCTTCAGGTTGTATCATATACACCTCTTCGGTCAGCTCTCCATTTAGAAAAGTTGTCTTCACATCCATCTGCTAGATCTCATAATCCAAATGGGCAGCAATGGCAAGCATGATCCGAATGGACTTGAGCATTGCCATTGGGGAGAACGTCTCATCATAGTCAATACCATAATATTGACGATATTCCTTGACAACCATACGGATTTTATAGGTCTCCATCGTTTCGTCTGCGCTCCTCTTCTTTTTGAAGATCCATTTACACCCAATGAATTTAACCCCTTCAGGTGGGTCAACTAATGTCCATATATTATTGACCTTCATGGAATCCATTTCGGATCTCATGGCTTTTAGCCATTTCTCAGAGTTGGATCTCTGCATCACATCTATATAAGTAATTGGATCCTCATTGTTCTCATCGAGTTCAATGGGATCACCATCCTGGACCAAGAATCCATAGTATATGTCCGGATGGCAGGGCACTCTGTCGGATCATCTTAATGGTGCAGGTTCACTAGGCTTTGGATTTGATCTGATCAAATCTGACTTAGGTTCAACATTCTGTGTTGGACTTTCTATCTATTGAACTTCATCAAGTTTAACCTTAGAGGCAACAGTTCCTTCATCAAGGAACTCTTTTTTCAAAAAGGTTGTCTTAAGGCTGACGAACATCTTTTATTCATCAGCATGATAAAAATAGTATCCTTTGATCTCTTTTGGGTATTCTATGAATGTACACTTATCAGACCTAGGTCCAAGTTTGTCTGTAACTAACCATTTGATATAAACTGAGCACCTCCAAATCCTAAGGTGTGAAAGTGCTGACTTACGCCCTATCCATATCTCACATGAGGTTTTAACTATAGACTTACTTAGAACCCTATTTAATAGATAACAAGCCAATTCGAGTGTACATCCCCAGAAGGATATCAGCAAGCAGGCAAATTCCATCATGGATCAGACCATGTCTAATAGAGTCTGATTCCTCCTTTCAGACACACCATTATGCTGTGGTATTCCAGGAGTCCATTAGGAGAGAATTTCATTCTCTCCTAGATATGTGAGAAACTCATCGAAAAGGTATTTTCCTTCTTGATCAGATCGAAGAGTTTTAATACTCTTTTCAGTTTATTTTTCTACTTTATTTTGAAATTATTTGAATATTTCAAAAGAATCTGACATATGTTTCATCAGATAGACATATCCATATCTAGATAGATCATCTGTGAAAGTGCTGAAGTAGACATATCCACATCTGGCACTTATGCTCATTGGTCCACATACATCAGTATGTACTAGACCTAAGAGCTCATCGACTCTCTCACCTTTTCCAATGAAAGGTAACTTGGTTATTTTACTAAGAAGATAGGACTCATAGGTTGGAAGTAATTCACAATTATTAATTTCGAGAATTTTCTCTTGAGTCAACCTATTTATCCTATTCTTATTTATATGACCTAGCCTACAGTGCCATAAGTAGATATCTGATACACTATCTAATCTAGGGTGCTTGCCAGTAGAATAGATTATATTAACAGATTGTGATAACATATATACACCATTGTTCAATTATCCATAGAAAGTAGTAACACCATTCACAATGATATTACAAACTCATTTCTTTATTGAAATTTCATAATTGTTCATGGCCAAAAGACCTATAGAAATGATATTTTAAAAAAAACTAGGACAGAAATGACAATCACTAAGAACAACGGTATGAGATTCAAATACAAGTTTCAAAATTTTTAACGCTAGAACTAAAAGTGGTCTTCCATCTCCAACGTTCAGGAATCTCTCACCTTGCTTGAATCTTCTACTGACCTGCAACCCCTACAATGAATTACAAATATGGTAAGGGCTACCGATAGCCAATATTCAGTCAGTAATATCACAAATAGAAAAATTATAAGAAGTTATCATATAAATACCTTATCCAGCAACAGCTTGCTTCTTTCTTTGCCTATTTAGATCTAGGGAGGTAATGTACTGAGGATAGTTCCTTTTTCAGTACCCCTACTTCTTGCAAAAAAAGCATTCGGCTTGACTCTTATCGAGCATGGTCTTTGGGGTTTGAGCCTACATAGGTGTCTTAGCATGAACATGCACCTTCTTGGCTTTCTTCTTCTTATTCTTCTTTCCTTTTCCAAAGAATCGAGAACGAGAAGACGAACCTCCCACTTAGTTCACTGACTCCTTATGGAGTTGGTGATTTTTCTCAAAGTTCGGAAGTAACCCTAGTAACCCATGGTAATCCACTTCAGGCTTTGATATTCTATAATGTGTAAGGAATGGAAGATAAGATTTGGGCAGCGAGTCTAGTATTGCATCTTTCCCAAGTTATTTGTGCAAAAAAAAGTCGTGCTTGCTTAAGCGCTCTATCATCTCGATCATGTACAATACATGATCAGTGACAGAGGCACCATCCCACATTCTTGCATTGAAGATGGCACAACTAGTCTTGTGTCTCTCAACGTTATCAGATGTGCCAAAAGAATCCTCCAACACTTGAAGCATTTTGTTTGGCTGAGTTATCTCAAACTTGCGACTGAACTCATCGCTCATCACAGCCAGCATAATGCAGCGCACCGTAGTTCGATCACTGAGCCACTTCTGATAAGTGTCTTTGACTGTTTCATGTGTATTTGCAGCTGCTCCTTAGGTGCAAGATCTGTCAGCACATATAGGATCCATTCATGCTCTAAGATAATCTTCAACTTTTGGTACTAGCTACCGAAGTTGGGTCCCACCAACTTATCATTGTCCAACAATAATCGGAGAGATAGAAAAGTGGCCATGTCTGCATAAAGAAAAATCAAAACCTAATTAGTAATTGATTCATTAAACCTAAAGATTTAGACTTTAATCAAAAAATTTCTTCCACTATTTTATTCGAATTGGTAGCCTCTACCTCCAATTCGAGGAATTACCCTAATTTCTTAGTAGATACTAGAATCCACATAGATTGTACACAAGTCCAACTTTGGTTGGCCCACCCATGTACATCTAAGGATAGGTTTATAATCAATTATTTCTTCAAATAATTTTTAGTAATTAAATTTTGCCCCAGGCCCTGATCAGTTGGCTTTGGCCTTCTCAGAAAAGGATCCAGTTAGATTCAACCATTAACATGACCATACTTGACCCATCCAACCAATGAATAATCAGGCCCAACTTTGGTTGGCCCACCTGACCACCATTTAGAAAGATGTATCCAAGAGATCATATAATGAATGATAATTTCATCAACCAATAAGCACCAGGCCTTTGGGCCTTTAATGATTATCCAATTGATGGACCCATTATCATCTACTTTAATGGAAAGCTATGATCCATTTATCATATAACTATTTTATTTTAGGAACCTAATAATTTTAAAAAATTTATTTATAAAAGTGAGTAGGTCAGATTAACCAGCTTGTCGTAATCCTCCCACTAACTTTACCAAGTCAGCTTAAGGGAGACCATTAATAGGCTGGTCTAGGAGCACCTAAATTAGTCAAACTAATTTACCTAGCTGACATAGGTTAGCTCGAATAGTCAAGTGATCCGATCAAAATATAATCTCACCAAGAGGCCAGGTAAGTTCGATCAATAGAAGGGTCTGCCAGGCTTGCCTTAGACACCATAAAAAATGGTCAGGTAAGTGAGCTGCCAATTAAAAACTATCGGTCTGATTTATCTTAGATACCAACTGATTTAATTAGTTTTAATTAGATCAACCTAACAGTTCGTGCTAGACAGCGTAGCCAAGAATCAAGTCCATCTTGGGTTTTGTTAAAGACATGGACTTGACCAACTATAACTATTGCAATTGATCTAAAGAATCCTTGATCTAATCTAAGATAATAATTGATTAGATTTAGTCAATTCTCTAATTAAGTCTATTCTTTAATCTAACTCTAGGTCTAACCCAATTAATGGACCTAATCTCCACTAACCCATTTAACCTAATGTGTTATGATTTGTATCTTAGAATCTTTAATTCACAATCCTAAATCCTAATCAATCAACTTCTTAATTCTCAATTAAGTTTTGGGCTGACGGTTGGGGTTCGACTTTTCAAAAATAATTTTTATATTTGTAAAATATTTTTTTGACATGGTTCTATCAACCAAGTTGTATGTTTGATTCATAATCAATATACAAGTAAAATAAACATAAAACTACTTTAGATCTAATCTAAACAAGTTCATGTAATTGAAATAATTTCAATAATAATCAATCATAAATCTTCCTAGATCAAATCTAACATATTTATGATGATTGAAATCAAATTAAAATATTTTTAATTAGATCATAAAATCTCTTAGATCTAATTTAAAATTTTGTGATCAATATTTTAGATTAGCACGTACTAGGATAACCTATTCACTATAAGGGATAAACCTTACAGCAGAACAACCTTATGATAGTCCATGCAATCTAAAATATATATATTTTTTAATTTTAGATTTAATAATTAAATTATAAATTAGATCTAATCTAAGAAATAATCTAGACATGCATAAAAATTATGTAATAAAAATCTAAGCTCGGATACCATTTGAAGGAACCAGATCTAGGATTTCACAGGTAGATCTTAAAACTTTTTCAAGATCTTGCAGTGAAAGACTTAAATAAATCTAAAATTTATTTAAATAATCATATAAATATATAGATATCAAATCTATTATATGATTAAGATATGATATTAAATCAAAAATTAAAATTAAATAAGAAAGAAAAAGGTTGATCAAATCAATCTAGATCTACACTACATCAAATGCAGGTATGAAGTTTATAGATCAAATCTATTACATAAGCAAGTTTAGACATTCTAACTTACTGATCTGGGCTTGAGGATGAAGTCATGAGCCGCACACATGTCCGACCTCTAGAAGTCATCCACACGAGCCTATGATCTCTGATCTGAAGTCTGATGCAGGAAATCAGCATAGCATGCTAGTACTATACTGATTCTTCTTCGATGGTTGATCTGATGCTCCCTTCTTCAAAATTTGGACTCTCAAAAATATGAGAAGGAAGATGAGAGTTTGTTGATCTGAGACTCTCTCAAAAAAACTCAAAAGAAAGGAGGAGAGATTAAAAATAAAACAGCCCTAGAAGAAGACCCTCTTCATCTTCTCTTTTCTCTCACCTAGACACCTAGTTTGGTGCCTATGGAACCCCCATGCCCAAGGATCCCCTTCCTCTAATTTTTGCACACCCCAAACCTCTCCCAAAGCTCTATATTCTATGAAAAAATTAGAATAAAATTCATTCAATAAATAGAGAAAAAGAAGAGTCCAAGTTAGATTAAATTCCTAGACTAAGAATATCCAAACATGGAAAGTTGTTGGGGCGCCCAATCCTTAGGTGCCTCATCCATAATTTTTGACGTGGATCAATAAGGGAAGGCACACAAAAAAAAAAGATTATTTTCATAGAATAAGAGAATAATTAATTAAAAGAGGGGGCAGCACTCAAGAAAAGATGTTTTGGTCAAGAAGGATTCTATCTCGTAGAATCCTAAGCAAAACCAATTCCTCCATTGACTTGGTCTTCCACCTAACTTCCAAATATGACTTGGAGGGAGAGAGAGGGCATGGAATTTAGGAAGAAAGGGATTTTTCATGAAAAATATCTAAAAAATAGGTATGGGGGGTGTTGGGACCAAGGTGGCACAAGGAGATAGGGAGTCCTAGTCATACTAGGACTCCTATTTTGACTTAGTCAAACAAGATCTTTTAACTAAATAAAATCAAGATTAAACCAACCTAATTAAATAAGACTCTAACCCATTTAAGAACTTAATTAAATCAAATTAAATTATATTTAATTCTAATTTACTTTTTAATTAAATTAGAAAATTAGATTAGTTCGAGTCCTAGTTAGACTAGGACTAGTTCTTTCTTGCACTTGGCTTATCCAATAAATCAATTGAACTTGATCCAATCAAGTTCGAGCCAAATTTAATTAAATTATATTTAATTAGACTTAATTTTAATCTATTGGCTTAATCAAATTAAACTAATTAGCTATCCAATTGCTAATCGATCCTCCTACAACACATGCACTAGGTTAAACACCAATCGTATTGATTGTTTAACCCTAGAACGATTCTTAATCATTGATCAACCATCCAATCAGATCGTAAACTCTAATGTAACTGATCTCATAGGTTCGAACGTAAGTTGGTAGCATAGAAATAAATTTTTGTACCAATCAAAGTGACCATCTAGTAATGATACCCGATGGTTGGATAGGTCGAAGGTGTAGAACACCATCCTTAGAACCCATGCGGATATAGTTTTCATATAATTCATCCCCTTAACCACAATGCTCGTAGGATACCTCAGAGTTCAACTGTCAACTCTAATAAGGTTGTCCACATTGTATTTCAAAATACCAAATCCATATGATGGATTACCCTGGCCAAGGTTTTGCTATATTGAAATACAGTGATACATTCTTCTCCAACTCTTGGAGTGGTCAATTCCATCTTGATCACACTCTGACTTTGTAAGTACTTGACTATGCCTAAAAGTCTTCCATTGTTAAATTAGAAATTCAGTTAGTCTGGTACCAAAGCATAGTGAGTTGCTTGCAAGTCACTGAGGTGATCTCAGGTCTAAGGAATACTTATACCTATATCCCATCAGAGACATTCTCGATAGCATAATGCTCTGAAGTTAGTCACGTTCAATGATGATGTACCCATACATCTCACCTGTATGCCATACTAGTATCTCCACACACCTTGGTTAAGAGAACAACCAACCTATATGGCATATAGTGACCTATGCTTGATAAACACTGTCATCCTAATTAACAGCTTATCATTTGGTCATGAATAAATTTAAGAACTAATCGATAAATCTTCTTTTTATCAAAACTAAATAGTCCTAAGGACTTCATCATAACAATGGAGTTCATTGGAAGATGTAAACTTGTAATGAAAAAAGATGCCAAAATATTTTTTATTAATTAATAAATTAATTATAATATCTCAACCATCAACAGGCTGACGATTGGCTTTATGACACATTTCCCAACACTCTAGTATTGGGAGGTTAATATGATTCCTTTGCTTTAATAACATACATGTATCCAATGACTAGGATTATTAAGTGATGGAAGTAATAGAGAGGGACAAAAAAGAAGAAGATAGCGGGAAAAATAGGACACTTGGAGCCCACCAAGTTTTCTAGTTAATTCCCAAGTCTTTGTTATTTAAATCTTGATAATGTCTACTCTTCTAGGTATAGCAAAGTTACTAATATCCTCCAAGACAAGAGTAAAAATTATACCCTTCGGTTAAATATGCTGTTCTTGACATTCTAATATTAACTAAAAAAACTCCACAACCCAGATAATATTGTATTGAGACTTTGAGCTAATTCTTGACATCCAAAATGACTAAATTTGGAGGAACTTTTGACTACATTGTCCTGGGGGCTATAATATTTCTAACTCGATATCACAAATTCGTTGATTTATATATAGTATTGCCAAATAATGTAGTGGAAGTTGCCAAATGTTCTTTGCAATACCATATACTGGAAGGTACCTACCTCCACACTCATTCCAACTGGCTCTTTCCAAATAATTTAAAAATATTTAGTAATTTTTTTTTTCTATTTTTCTTTGGTTGGAAGAATATCCCAGTGAAGTTCAAAGTCAAATAGGATTCTGAGAAATTCTTATAATGCACCCTTCTAGCTGCATTACTTCTAAATCGGACATGTTAGCATTCATGATCAAGTTTATGTTTACCACATGAGATGAAGTTTTGCTTCACATCTTACTTGAACTAAATGATCATGTCTTTTTATATATTTATATTCATGGCAACTATTGAGCATCAATATAGATGTCCTTGCACATATATAGGCATTTGCATATATATGCACATTGACTAATCTATATATGCATATAGGCATGGATCCAATCATAAGATATATGCTTGTTTCCAATCATAATATATATGTTGGGTTTTCACAGGTGCTCATGCTTGTGAATTTCAAAATCCTAATTTTGAAATTTGGTTGCAGTAGAAGAATAGATTAAAATCTTTTTTAATAAAAAATAAGTAAAAATCAAGTCAAAGCACCTAAGGATCTAGTTCATATATGCATGAAATAACATGAATCTGATTTTTAATCTAAAAATTAAAACCTTGCAATCTTCTAGATTTAGAAGAAGAACAGGTCCTGTCTTAGCTAAACAAGTGTCCGACTTCTACAGGTGTCCACTCAGGATTAACTTGGATTGGCCTCTTGATTCAGATCCTTTTTTTCTAAGTCAGATTTTTACTAAATCTTGAATTGGGATTGGATCTCGATCAATCCTTTGATCCTTTTCTTATCTACCTTTTCTCTTTCCTTTTGTTGATCTTTCTTTCTTGATTCTTGAAGCAATCAAGAACTAGAATAGAAGGAAGAGAGAGGACGCCCAAAGCTTTCTTGGGTGTGAAGATGGTGGACGCCCAAAGGGTTGGGCATGGGAACTAGAGGGAGAAAGAGAGGGAGGCATGAAGACTCTAGATGGGGCATGGGCTGATCTCAAAACTTATATGAGTTAGGGCTAAGAAAGAGAGCTCTTAAATAGAGGATCACTTGGACTCCTAACCAATATCAAACTAGCCTCAAGATGAGTCCTAATTACATTAGGACCCTCTCTTTTGACCATGCCTAATGCAACTAAGGGGGCGCCAACACTTGCCGCCCTCTAAGGCTTCCTTTCACATCCAACACGAGAGAGAGAGGGTGTGTGCCCTCTCTTGATCCTTTATGGTTCCACCAATTAGGCGCCATGCACTTGATCTCATCAAGTGGCACCTCCAAGAAGCAATCAAAAAAATCTAGAAACCCTTTCTTGATTTGATCCAAACCTTTCTTTAAGCAACCAACATTTGGAGCCTATTGAATCTAATTCAATTAAGTTCGATTCAGGTATATTACTTGGTTAAATCTTATCAAATAAGCAATCCAAGTCTAAGAGAAAATTGGATTCAACCAGGTGCTAGCAAGGTTATCCTAAACCCAATAGAATTTCTCTAAATCCAATCCAATTGTGACTTTATAAGCCTAATTGTCCAATCTAGGTTAAATTCCTTTATTGTGTGATCCCATAGGTTCAATTCTATCTAGTAATGAGATATACCATAATCTCTATTATAGTATCATTGAAACTCCTTTCAATGGATCGAAAAATTTTACTTTGACTCAGCAAAGATCATCGATTTAGAATAATCCTAGTAAGCTCTCACAATCTACTAGTGACATCTAGCAGTATATAGTAGCAACCCAACATAACTGGATAAAGAACCCCTAGGTATAGTTATCATGTTATTCATTTTCTCTATCATGAATCCCGACTAGATGGCAGGTATGGATAAATCATCAAACCTTAACATCAGTTATATGATAGATTTAATTAGCTCAAGTCCAATAGTGATTCTTATGAAAATTCTTTTTCATTAATCATACTGCTATGGCCATAAACTCATGGACTCAGCCTCTCAAATTTTATAGAACTACTTTTCTCCATCAAGATCGATAGATTCCATCTAGATGCACATCCTATTCTTACAGTGGACCAACTATTGCTAACATCCACTACAAAGACTCATAGAATTAATATTTATATATATAGTCAAACTCCAGTAGGTTCACTATGAGTAGTCATAACACCATAGGTCAAAGAACCATTCATACAACTATAGCATCAAGACGATCACTGATAATTGAATAGAAAAATATGTGATCTCTTATATGATTATCCTCAGTACTAGTTGTTCTCTAACAACTATCCGCACTTGTCGCTTAGTTTCTCTATACTGTAGACTAGAGACTCATCTACCCTAAAAGAAGCGATTGATGTGCCTGTCTATCCAGATTAATCATGATCTTCATGATGATTATATGACCGAGAGTAATTTAGAAATTAATTATACATATCTTTAATTTTCAACTCTTTGAGAATATGTATCATAAGTATTAATGTCTTAGACAATTCAAAGATACATCACACTTAAATGAAAATAAAATTATCCTTTTATTAATCAAATCAATATTTTAAATATAAATTTATGTCCTAAAAGAATATAATGTATCTATTATATTATCTTCTAGGACATATATATAACAATCTCCCACTTGGACTAAAATCAATTGACCATTAATCTAAGCCTCATCTTCTCAAGATGGACTTCAATCTTCGACTAGCTCAATTGCTTTGTCAGTGGATCTACCACGTTATCCGTGGAGTCTACTTTTCGCACCTCGATATATTTCTTTTCGAGGTAGTCATGTATTATATAAAATTTTCACTCAATATGCTTAAATTTTTGATGAGACCTAAGCTCCTTGACAAGTGCTATGGCACCATTGTTATCACAGTATAGTGGTATGGCATTCGATGTCATTATACCAAGCTCTACAATGAACTTTATAAACCAAAAGCCTTCCTTTTGCAGCATCTGAAGTAGCGACATATTCAGCTTTTATGGTTGAATCTGCTATGATGGGTTTCTTGAAACTCTTCTAGCTGACTGCACTACCATTGCACACGAATACATATCTTGATATAGACTTTCTATCATCGGGATCAGACATGAAGTTTGAATTAGTATATCTCTCAACCCATGACTCAGACCCTCCTTCAAAGTTTAAGAACAAATATTTAGTTCTTCTCAAGTACTTAAGGATGTTCTTTGTAGCTATCCATTGCTTCTCATCTAGATTCGATTGATACCTTCTCGTGACACTCACAGTAAGGGCAATATCAGGTCGAGTATATAGCATGGCATACATGAGGCTTCTTATCACCAAGGCATAAAAAATCTTACTCATGCACTAAATTTTCTCAGATGTGGAAGGACACATCACTTGGAAAAATGAATACCATGCTTAAGAGGTAGAAGCCCCTTTTTAGAGTTTTTCATGCTGAAGCTCTTCAGCATTTTTTCTATGTACAGCTTTTGTGATAGGCCTAGCATCCTCTTAGATCCATCCCTATAGATCTTTATTCTGAGAATATAGGATATTTCTCCTAGGTCTTTTATGAAAAATTTTTTGGACAACCATCTCTTGATCGAGATCAGTATGGAAATGTCACTCTCAATAAGAAGGATATCATCCACATACAGTACAAAGAATATAACCGCACTTCCATTGACCCTTTAATTATACACATAAATTTTTCTTCATTCTTAATGAAATCAAATGATTTGATTGCATCATCAAAATGAAGGTTCTAACTTTGAGAAGCTTGCTTTAATCCATATATAGATCTTTACAGCTTGCAAACTCTATGATCTCTATCACTGAAAATAAAATCCAAAGGATGCTTCATATAGATATCTTCTTTAAGATATTCATTCATAAAAGTAGTTTTTACATCTATCTATCATATTTCATAATCATAGAAAGCTGCAATGGCATGCAACATGCAGATGGATTTAAGCACAACCATAAGTAAATAGGTATCTTGATAGTCAGTACCTTCGTGCTAACTATAATCTTATGCCATGAGCCGACTTTATAGGTCTGTACCTTATCATCTGCACCTATTTTTCTTCTATAGATCTATTTACACCCAATGGATACTATACCTTCTGGTGGATCCATTAAGGATCATACTTGGTTTAAGTGCATCGAGCCAATTTCTGACTTCATTGCATCTAACTATTTTTTGGAATCGATGTCAGACATTGCCTCATTAAAGATATTTGGATCATCTCCATGACCCTTATCTTTCATAAGAAATAGTTTCTCTACATCCTCTGTAAGCATACATATGTACCTTTCAGAAGGATAGGAGATCCTACTAGATCTATGAGGTGGTGGAGGAACATCAACTACTGGTTCATTATTAATCGATTCCTGAGGATCTATAGCTTGTGGCTCTTCAGAGACTTTCTTTTTGAGCTTAATCAATCTCCCACTATCATTGTCCTGGATAAACTATTTTTCTAGGAATATGGCATGATGACTCACAATCATATTATGATCTTATGAAAAGTAAAAATAATATCCTATGAATTTTTTCTGATATCGTATAAAGTGAGCTATGACTGATCTATCCTCTAACTTGTCAACCATCTATCTCTTCACATAGGCTGGACATCCTCAAGTCTATAGATGACCTAGACTCGACTTCTTATCTTGCCATATCTCATACAGAGTGATAGGAACAGATTTAGAAGGAACCTTATTTAATACATAAATTATGGTTAATAAGCATGTCCCTAAAGATATAAAGATAGGTCAATGAAGCTTATCATGGATCTGACCATATCTAATAGGATCTTATTCCTTCTTTTGGATATTCCTTTGAGTTGAGGTGTACTAGGAGTCTATTGAGAGACTATACCATTATTCTTAAAATAATTTAAAAATTTTTTACTAAGATATTTTCCTTCTCGATCTAATTGAAGAATTTTAATAGATTTTTTTATTTATTTTTCTACTTTATTTCTGAATTCTTTAAACTTTTCAAAGGCTTCAGATTTGTATCTCATGAGAAATACATATTCATACCATGACAGATCGTCGATAAAGATGATAAAGTAGTGATAACCATCTTTGGCCTACACATTAAATGGGCCATACATATCAGTGTGTACCAGGACAAGTATCCCAGTGGTCCTTTCCCCATGTCCTATAAAGGGCAACTTGGTCATTTTTTCTTGAAGGCAAGATCCACAAGCTGGGTATGACTCAAAATTTAAAGAGCTAAGGATCCCATCCTTTTCAGTATATTTATCCTATCCTCTCTAATATGGCCAAGTCTATGGTGCCACATATACTTTTGGTTAACTTCTTCTTTGGTTCTCTTCTAACCTATGGCACTCATTATTTGCTTGTTTATATGCATATTTGTATCAACATATAAGTGATAAAGACTATCAATTAAAAGACCACATATAACTAATTTATTTTATAAATAAATAGAATAAAAATGTTTATTAAAATGCAAATCAAATCCATCCTCTGCTAGTACAGAAATGAAATTCAAATTTTGGCTAACTACATGAATAAAATAATAGTCTTTTAAATCTAATCTAAAGTCTAATGGTAATCGAAGAGGATAGGTGCCAATAGCTTCTGCAGTAACCTTTGCTCCATTGCCAATCTGAAGGATCATCTTACCTTGCATCAACTCTCTATTTTTTATTACAGCCTGCATTGAAGTATAAATAAAAGAACTAGAACCAAAGTCCAATACCCAACTAGAAGTAGAAGAAACTGTTAGGTTAGATTCAATTATGAGCATTGTAGACATACCTTCCATAGGTGCATCACCATTCTTATTCTTTAGGCTTTCCAGGTATTGCAGACAATTCCTTCTCCAATGGCCATTAGCATTGCAATGAAAATACTTTTATTTGTTTACAGCATTCTTTGGAGTGTCCTACTTTAGCTTGTTCTCCTTCTTTTGCATCTTTGTAGGCTAATTCTTTTTCTTTTTTCAATTAGACTTTCTTTTGGAAGGTGCCTACTCCACAGCAAGAATAGTGCCTCTTGAATTTTCCAAGGTTTTCTCAGCAGTGACCAATATATTGATCAGTTTAGGTAAGGTGCAGTCCAACTTATTTATATGGTAACTTACGATAAACCGGATATATAAACTCCTGAGTGATTGCAAGATCAAATCCACTTGCAATTCTTTCTGCATCAATAGCCTAAGCTTTTGAAGCTTTTCTATCCCTTAATCATTGTTAAACAATGATTGTAGACTGACTGTCCTTTGCATATTTTCAAGTTGAAAAGTCTTTTAGACAATTCAAAATACGTAGTCCAACTCTACTCACCATACAACTTTTGCAGGTGAGTGATCATTGTCCTGGCAGTAGGCATGTGCTCATGCTGGCTCTACAACTCATTTGACATGAAAGCTAGTACATAGCATTTGACTCGATTGTCATTATCCATCTACTTGTCAAGTATCGCTCTGTACTGGATGGGTTGGTAAAGCTAGAGGATCCTGATCAAGCACATATCCTATTTTTTTGGATATCAAGATAATCTTGAGATTTCTGAGCTAGTCTTTAAAATTATTTTTGGTTAAATGATTGGACTCAAGGATGCTGACTAGAGGATTCGAAGCTAACATGGTTTAACTACGAGAATAGATATTCAAGTTAGACATTTGTATTTAAATTGTTATATTTGTTCTAGAAATTTTAAGAAACAAATAGGCTCCCATTATTTTTTTCGATCTCTACACTCTCTGAGTGGAGAAACGAAAATCCAAATGTAATAATTGAATTTTTAGTGGGTGCTATGGTCTCACTAATGGCATGCACCTCATCTGGCAGTTATTAATAACACGCACATCGATGCATGGACAACTCTTTGTCTAGATGCTTTTCTAAGTAAGTTACAGTAATTTGGTCTCTAAGTTATGTGGGCTCACCTGAGAGTTATTAACCACACTCCTTAGTTAAGTCCGATCCACCATTCACAAGCAAGTGCAAAGTCATCATTGGGTCCCTTATCTAATAATTATTAGGCCCAACACATCTTTACCCTGAAGCAAATCTTTGCTAATAGAGTGGTTGCATGTTCCCAGTGCAACTGAGCCACTATGACTAATTGAGAACAATCAACACCAATACCATGCTTGCACTTCTATAATAGTGTAAGACCTCTAAAGTTAATATCTATTAGAGAGATTGGATTTAGGTCTTATCTAATCAATTATCAAATGACTAATCTAATTGGTATGGGTTAAACCAAACTGCTTAGTAACCACATTCAAGACTCAATCTTTCAAATTGGCTAGGTAAGTGGGGATCGGTAGGAGGCTCCCCTTTGACTAATAAAGGATCCTAATTAAGTAACCACCTCTTAAATTTCATAGAACTACTTCTCTCTATCAAGATTGATAGATTTCATTTAGATGCATACCCTACTCCTACAGTGGACCAACTATCACCAACATCCATTATAAAGACTCATATAGTCAATGTTTATATGTAGTCAAACTCTAGCAGCCTAACTATGAGCAATTATGATATTATAGGTCAAAGGATCATTCACATACCTACAGCATCGAGACGATCACTGACGATTGAATAGAAATTCATGTGATCTCTCATATGGTCATACTCGGTACTAGTTATTCTCTAACAACTACTTGCTCTTATCACTCAGTGTCTCTACGCTGTAGATTAAAAACTCATCAATTTCGAAGGAAGCGATCAGTGCACTAGTCTATTCGAATCAATCACCATCCTCATGATAATCCTATGAATGAAAGTAATTTAGAAATTAATTATATATGCTTCTAATTTTCAACTCTTTGAGAATATGTATCGTAAGCATTAATTTCTTGGATGATTCAAAGACACATTACACTTGAATGAAAATAAAATTATCATTTTATTAATTAAATTAATATTTAAATATAAATTTATATCTTAGAAAAATATAATCTATCTGCCATATTGACTTTTAGGACATACATCTAACAATGTATGCATTTATATATGTATGCATGTAGCAATGATAGTGTGATATTTAAACCTTGTATTATATATAAATTTTACTCAGCAGGTCTATGTGAAGATAGGACACTAAGATCATATATTGTTATTAGGAGCCATAGTAAGTGTAAAGTATCCTCTCTCTTGTTGTAAGATGCTTAATTTATTAATATATTATTTATATTTTTTTTGTAGTAAGATGCAAGTAACTTATAACTGCACTCCATTATTTCTTGTAGATGGCTTGTGCGAAGTCTTCTAGGAGTCGGGAGAAGAGCTCTAGAGTCTCAAGAAAGCAAAAGAGACCTCTACCTTAATTGATCAATTGTTACTGCTATTCGAGAAGAGATGACAAGTTCGTTAGGGGTATCTATTGCGTTCCAATTACATAGTGAAAAATGGGTTTCAAATTTTTTTAAAATGCTAGTAACTCCTAAAAATAAGCAAACTAAAACTCAATCCTAGATAGACCTTGTTGATGTTAATCAAACATAGTATAAATAATAACTAGGTAAGAAATATACCTTTAAGCAGATGACAATCTGATGCTAGTATGATCTCCACTAGACGCCCAAGTGGATGTCCTCTAACAATAGTCCACATAGGAATCGATCATGGACCTTTCCAATCTTTTGTTATGCTAAAAATCCTTCATAAGAATTCAGCACTTCCTCTTTCTCAAGAATAAAGTGCACCATGACCTGAGAGCTTTCTACCCTTCACAATGAACTCGCCTACAACCTTTTAAAGTCCACTCAAAAGACTAGCACAGCATCTCATCTTTTAGATGTGCAACTCTTGGTACATCAGCCTCTTAATGAAGTAGATATTATGCTTTTCTATCTATTTCTCACCACTTTGATTTTCTTTTATACCTTTCCCTTTTGAATGCCTCCTTTATATAATATATGAAGGGGCACGTAGACAATCTTTGGCATATAAACTTCTAATGCGGCCAAACTCATTGGCTTCTGAAGTTATATGTGCTAATTAAATGGGAACTGTGTGGGATGCACCAACACTTGGAGTGTGGAAGAGGAGAAGACAAAAGGTCTCTTCCTTCTGGGTGCAACTCCATATGCGTTAATAATTTTGGCACATAGGATTTGAGAGGAGCAAACCAGAAGGACTCCTTCTAGGCACAAGAGATAAGGGGGCATGGAGGCTTTTCATACCACCTGAAACTCTTTTATGTGAGGAATTTATGGTGCCAAAGAGACCTAGGCGTGAGCCATCTTTCACTTGATCAGAACTCTAGGTTTTAGATAAGATCAAATACCTTTGGGCTAGGGTTGATTGGGAATTTAGGTTAGCCCATGTACTAGCATGTCTATTGAACCCATAGGACTTCTAATAAATCCAATTAATTTAGTCCACGATCAATTTCTTAAGTGTGTGATCCATTGAGTTCTAAATCTAGTCAGTAGTAGACTCAAGTTCATGGCCAAACTAATTCAATTAAAAATAGGTCAAGCCCAAATATACCAATTAATTAGAACTTCTTGTAATTAATTGCTGAATTAAACTCTTTAATTCATGTGAGTCTACAGGTCAGGATTGACGTCTTACAATGTGTTATGACTATCCAAAAGATATGAAATTTTGGTGAAAATACCAAAATATCTTTCAGTGATGAGTTACTATGCGATTCAATCCTTCGATCATACAATATCCCAGTAAGCTATGGGTATGGAATCATATCAAGTCTAAATACTTATCCATTTGAATCTTGATCTAATGATGATGACTTGATTCTTTTTCTAATTTTCGTCTTACTTTGGTCAAAGACTTCATGAGTCATCATCCTATGAGATCACATAGAATATTCTCTTTTCTTCAAAGAGCGACCGATTTCTTGTTAACTATTCATAACCTTCATGCACATCTCACCATGCCTAGAACATCTCATACATATCTCAAAGGGTTATGCTGCTAGGGTATAAACCAAAATATAGATTCATATACACAAGGTACCATAGTAATCTCAGGTCTAAGGATTACTTGTACTTCTTTCATTAGAGAAACATCTGCTAATATGCTTGTAAGGCTCTAGTAGATATTCTTTCTGTATATCAGTTCAGTGAATCCATTCTCTAATAAGCATCCACATCCTTGTATTAGTGTCACTACATAAGTAATTATAAGATCAATCATCCTTTCTATCAAGCATACATAAGATATGCTAGTCTTATCAGTATCATTGATCCCGAATTAATTAATGATTTTATGACTAAAAATATTTTAGATTAGGGCTATCAAGATTTTAGGTCTCACTGGCATACTCTTATCATGATCGTAAAAATTTTGTCCAAGTTTATGGGGTTCATTATAATCTTAATCAAGTAACAAGATGTAGCATATAATGAAATAAAATGCCTAATTTTCTAAATAACTAATGTCAAATACATGAGTGGGAAGATAGAATACAGAAAAAATCTTATCGCATTATCCATGTGATTGGTTTGCCAGGCACTATTCTTTCAGTATCCAAAAGTGGTTGATGGAGCCCCATGGACGTTGATACAACGGACACGCTTCCATTATATGCTCAATATTCTAGTGATCACACAAGAGTGGGCAGTCATAAACCAACTCCTCCATTGCTGGGATGAGAGTAGGAGAGGTTTCTGCTTGGGAGGTCAAATGCTAATCCTCCTTGCTGAGGACGTCATCCTTATTTTGAGGCTATCTCTGAATGGGATAGCCATTGATATGAAGAAAGATCCCCAAAGTGTGGTTAAGACTACACATTTTTCAAAGTCGATAGTTAGAAGAGAATTGGAAGATAGGATCAAGGTTTTGTTGTCTGATTCATCTTTCATGCCATCCGATCCATGGTTCAGCTGCTTATTGCATACCTTCTAGATATGATTTTCTTTCTATTATTGAATCTTGGTATTGCACCAAGGAATCTTCTCCTTTGTCAACCCCATAGGGGATATTCGGTATGCATGGGCCAGAGCAGTCCATGAGCATCTGATGTAATTCATTCTGCAGGCTGCTAAAAAGGTAAAGAAATCGAGAGAGGTGCGAAGGAGAGCATCGGTTATATTAATAGTTGTATTACAATTTTGATGATAAAAAAGATATTAAGTTACTTATGTATCTAATTATTTCATGAGGATTATCATTTTGAGTTTATAAACATAATTATTGATCATATCGCCTAATAATTAATTGCTTTTCTTTTAGGTTTAGCTTTTTAAGAGAATCGATATAGTTAAACCAACTACTTATGGTCAGCTTCCTTGAGTCCTCAATAAGGAGAAAACCCAGTTCAAGAAATGGACCCATTGTGCAGAGATTTTGAAAGACCTGAAAGAAGGAGATGTATTATTACTTTAATGTTTGTTTATTTCTTTTGTAAGATTAGGGAACTAACGATATTTTAGATTATAGACCTACTACGAGCAATCCGAGATAAGGTGTTACTCTTTCAGGTGGGACCTTTCAGCTGCCAAATGGAGAGGGATGAAGGCAAAATAAGTAGGATAGTTAGGAAGATGAGTAATCTAAAAGTGCATGTAGTACTGCCATGGTATTGACCTCTTATGTTATTTATTTATTTTTAAATTTATCTCTAACTTATCTATTTATTGTCTATTTATTCTTAGTTGTAGCTCATGCATAAATACCAACATGTCTCTATGGAGGTTGATTACCAAGCTACAAGCGGCATTGAAGAGCAAAGAGTGGAGAAGGATATGGTGGGTAGCACTCATGAGGTGGAGGTAGATGTGCCACCTATTGAGTTTGTGAGTGCTAGTAGTCCGATAGTATCTCAGAAGCATGCAAACCCACAACCAATTGAGAGATGGGTTATGTAGCTAGTACTTGGGGCTCCCATCTTCTATGTAGTCTTTTCATTTCACTATCTTCAAGCACTCTGGTTCCTACAAGAAAGCCCAGAAAGATGTCAATCTATAGAAGGAATGATATCATGGTAAGTAGAGTTATAATTTACTAGAACATTCATACTTCATTCACATTTGACATGCTAATGCAACATGCAAAATTTTTTTAAGATCAATCATGACTTTTCCGGCTTGTAGCTTCTGGATGACGGGGAACGTAAGCATGTCCTAGATTTTTTTAGGTTAAAAAATCAATCCATATATAGTCCTTGGTTATGAAATTCAAGTTTATTTTGATGTCTTTAAAATTAATTGTCTCTAGTTTTGGCATTAATTTCTCCATTTAGGTCATTGGTTTAGAGTGATGGCATCAATATTATCAACTGGCTGTAGGTTCATGACATCTTATTTGGCAATTTGATTAATGAAGTGTAAGGATTATGTACTAATTTGAATAAAAAAAGATATATACTTAAATTCTATTTTTTATAATGGACTATACAGGTCATAGACAATTTTTGGTCCCTTCTGTAGCATTCACCAATCCATCAAGTGATTAAGAGTTATGCTTTATGTTGCAATCCTTATTTACTGTAATTATTTTGCATTCTTCATGCAATGTCATGCTTTAGTCTAGCTCTATATTCTCTAATATATGTTTAAGTATGTTTTATTTTTCCGCTTTTAGAGCATAATGCTAAGCATATGGAAGGTTTCTGATAAAGCTATACAAGACTTTATATATACCTCATTCATTAGCTGAAATAAAGCAGATGTTTGTTCCCATATGCTTATCAATACACTGGCACCTGCTTATCATGGATCTAGAGGGCAAATGTTTCAAACACTACACATCAATGACTAGTACAGAGTATAGAGTAGTCGCAAGAAGATTTATGAGTAATGAACCATATTTATGGAATGTTGTACATATTGATACATTGCTGACAATAAGGCTGATTTGCAATCTTATGTTTGTAGATGACTTGGTTGATCGAGATGGCATAAAATATCTACTCTATTGATACAGATAGTTGGCCACTCTGTTTTGTTGACTACCCATAGTAGGATACTAGATAAGTATTATAATTATGTTTACTAGTGTCTTTGCATGCATGATGACATAAATGGCATGATGCATGTAAATGGTATGCTTTTTTCTAAAATAATGGAATATGCTAAATAATATAATTGTATATGCCAATTAAGCTATTTTGTATCAAGTAATGTTATGTCCTGAATAACAACATGCCAAATTATGGTCTATGTCAAATAATGATCCAAGCCAAATAACGATCCATGCAAAATTATGATCCGTACCAATTCGTGCCAACTAATGCATCATAACAACTAATGGTCCGTGCCAAAAATGGTTTTTGCCAACTAATGCATCATGCCAAATAATGCACTATACCCCTTATGTTATTAAGAACATTATTGTTCCAATTTTTAGCCCCTCGTACATGATACCTACTTTGCTTACAACATTGTCCATCAATTTTTTATCAAGTGCCAAATTATGGTCTATGCCAACTAATCCACCATGCCAGATAATGGTCCATACCAAACTACACTTTCATACCAACTAATGCACCATGTCATCAATTTGTTTTATTAACTATGAGCATGTATTATTTTGTAGGCCTAATTGTACCATCTATGTCATACAATTTATAAAGAGTATGGTATAGAGGCCCATATCATGATTATAGATGCTTATGCACTGGATTGTGTCTAGATATGCTGCACAAGTCATCATGAAGAGTCACAAAGCGACATCTATTGGGATCTATCACCTCGAATTCGATCCACAGCAGTAATGGAAGAGCCCACAGTGAAGCCCATGTGAAGAAGCCTGTAGGAGGATGCAGCCTATAGTAGGATGCGGCCCATAGGCATGCATGGCCTAGGCATGTAGGTACGAACCAGGATAAGCAACTTGGCACAGCCCAGTATGCATGACCATGCGGTCCTGGATGTGTGACCACGTGGTCCATGGGGCGTTCACATAGTCCACGCGTGAGATATGGACCCTTAGCAGTTCAAGAGTATTTTACATGGTCTATAGGCAATTTTTTTGTGTGGAAGGCACGATCAGATGGCTACTGGAGCTTGCAAGCATGATTAGATGGCTAGAGGGTGTTCTAGAGTGCTAATAGGAGTCTAAAGATATTTTGGACTCGATTTAAGGTCTTTAAAAAGTCCTAATAGATTGTGGAACTATGGTAGAGCAGACAGAGCTTGGTAGAATATCAGCTAGTAGCAGCAGAGCCTCAGAGGAGTACTCAAGGAGCACTTAGGCAATGGCTAGAGCTGAGAGGCCTTCTTATGAGAGATAAAGCTTTGTTGTAAGGGATTGTGCTTCTTGTTGAAAGAGAGATTAATATATAAAAGTTAAGAGGGTGTGAGCTCTTATTGTAATTTTTTTTCTCATTGTAAAGCTTGCATGCTCCATGAAAGTAAGCCTTAAACTGATCCATGTATTTGATTTTATCTTTCTTATATCTCTTCTTTCTTTCTATTGCAGTATTAACATCATCATCGAAGTTACAATCTTGGACGAAGATCTATATTCTACACTCATGAGGGATTCTCCCAATGAGTGGTATCAGAGCAAATGGTATCAAAGTAACTCTAATAACAAGTAGTATTAGAGTACCAGATTCTTTGGATTATGGCGGTGTTGATCAAAATTGAAGAAGATAGGCTCAATCAAGATAGAAATCAATTGGTATGATGGGAAGAAAATTTTTTTTCTATGGCAAGCAAGGATAAAGGATGTGCTTATTCAACAAGGATTGATTGATGCTCTCTTATGCGAGAAAAAAATAAACTACCATGGAGGTAAAGAATTGGAGATAGCTCCAGATACAAGTGGTGAGCATGACCACTTATACTTGATGGATGATGTGGTGATCTATGTGCTTATTGAGATTTCTTCGACGATGATGTAGATGAAGCTAGAGGAGATATACATGACAAATTTACTCACCAATGCTCTCTTTCTCTAAAAGTAGTTCTATCGACTATGGATGAGTGAGGGACAGAACATGCAGGAGCATCTCAATAACTTTTAGAAGATGCTCATCGATCTCCTCAATGCTAGTGAAAAGGTTGAGAAGAAGACTAGGACGTTGATCTTGCTCTCATCGCTTTCTCCTTCTTTTGAGTATTTAATGATTGCTGCTCTTATGAAAAAGAATACCATCAAAATGGATGAGGTCATTTCTGCACTTCTCCAAAATGAGGTTGTCAAACAGAAGAACCAAGCCTCAAGTTTAGATGGCAATTTAGCTTTGATGGTGACTGGAGGTGGTGGTGACAAAGGGATTGAAGCGACAAAGGATCACAAGGTGGGCAGTCCAGCTCCAAATCGAAGGACTTCAGCAACATCAGATGCTACCATGTAATCAGTTGGGATATCGAGTCAGAGATTGTCTATATCTTAGAGATTGAATGAAGGCTAGGATGGTGGCGGTCTAAGGTAATGGCACAGATGAGACCGATGATGTACTTATGATCTTTGATGAGATATCTATTTTTTTCTAGCTGTGAATTTTAGATTCAGCATGTTCGCATCATGCTTGTTGCAAAGAGAAGCTATTTGACTTCCTAGAGAGTAGTGAGGATATTGTTCATTTACTAGATAGATCGAGCTATACGATCAAGGGTATTGAGACCGTCAGCTTGCAGACATATAATGGAGCAATAAAAAAATTGGATAAGATTCAATATATATCCAGTTTCAAAAGAAATCTGATTTCACTAAGCAAACTGGATTCAAGCAGCTATAGATAGAGAGCAAATTATAAAATTCTGAAAGTTATGCATAGCAGTAGAATTGTTATGAAGGAAAAAAAATATGGAGGATACTATCTCTTGATAGAAAGCTCAGCACGAGGTGGAGCTTCCACTGTCAGTGAAAGCTCAACACGAGATGGAGCTCTAGGTGTAAGTGGATTGGACATGAGATGGAAGACTCAGGAGTATGACAGATGACATTGCAGGATAAAACTTTTTATTAACATAGGAGGCTAACCCAAGCAGGTCTCAGGTCAAGTAGGTCATAGTATATGATGGAGATGAGATCGAGCGATCTGACTCAACTTTCATGTTTATCCATCCATGAGCAGCAGGTTTTTATCCCAGAGCATGGAGATGAGATCATCCAAAAACTCTCAGAGTTAGGTGGAGGCCTAATGTCGAGTTAAAATAGAGATTGTTGAGATGGAACATCTCGAATTTGACCTACAATAGCAACAGAGGAGTCTACAGTGAAGTCCATACGAAGAAGCCCACGGGAGGATGCGGCCCGTAGTAGGATATGACCCACAAGCATGTGGACATGGCCCAGGATGTACAACTTGGTGTGGCCTAAGATGCATGACCACACAGGCTAGGACACACGATCACATGGTCAATGGGGCATTCACATGGTCCATGCATGAGGCATGGATCCTTAGCAGTTTGGGGCATTTTATGCGGTCTGTAGGTGATTTTTTGTGCAGAGTGCATGATCGGATGGCTGTGGGAGCTTGCGAGAATGATGAGATGGCTAGAGGGTGTTCTAGAGTGCTAATAAGAGTCTAAAGACATTTTGAACTCGGTTTAAGGCCTTTGAAAAGCCCTGACAGCTTGTAGAACTATGGTAGAGTACACAGCTTAGTAGAATATTGGCTAGCAGCGGCAGAGCCTTAGGAAAGTGCTCAGGGAGTGCCCAAGCAATGGCTAGAGCTGAGAGGTCTTCTTGTGAGATATGAGAGCTTTGTTGTGAGGGATTGTGCTTCTTGTTGAGAGAGATATTGATGTATGAGAGTTGAGAGAGTGTGATTTTTTCTTATAATTTTTCTTTTTTCTCAAAGTAAAGCTTGCATACCCCATGAAGGTGAGCTTTAGGCTGATCTACATATCTAATTTATCTTTCTTGTTTCTTTTCTTCCTTTCTATTGTTGTATTGACATCATCATCAGAGTTACAATCTTGGGTAGAGATCCATATTCTGCACTTGTGAGAGATCCTTCCTACAGTATCATCATCCTTGTTTACTTACTTTGTGCTAACTTCGTGAGCATATATGTGTTTGTTCCACTTTTTATTTGTGCATATTTGTAGGATATCTATATTCTGTCAAAATATTTGAATTGTATTGTGAATAAACTTGTATGAAAGTTTTTTACTACAATAGAAATTTTATAACAATTGCAATGGAACAATTATTGCTGCAATGGAACTATTTTTCCCATGTATATATTTTGTAACAGGTGAATCGATTGTCTTATCCTCTGGTTGTTGCAATAAATTTGATGACATCTGAATTTATTTTTTGTGGTTCCCTGAACTTTTTGACAGATTGTTGTGACCATGTTTATTGATAGATCATATGATTTTTCTACTCTACAATTGGTGTGATGATATGTTTATTGAATTCGGTTATTGTTTCCTAAGTGAATTTGTGTTTAAAGTTATAACAGGTCAATTTATGCTTATTTCTAGGATCAATTTTTTTTATGTATTTAGGATTTTGAAACCAATGGCATGTCGATTGTCATACTAACTTTGTTTATGATTGTTTCTAAGTTTTAATCTTATTTATTAATAAATTTATATTTACTCCACTAAGAGAATTTGCGTCCTCTCATGATAGACAACAAGAGAGGAGGACAAACACAAATTTCTAGTAGAATAAATATAAAAAATATAAAAATAAACACAAACTCTCTAGAGTAAAAACAAACAGGCCTAGCATAAATACAAACCTAGGGAGTTACTCTCTATCTTCTATGGAACCAAGCCAAGATAAATACAAACTATCCCAAAATAAAAATAAACTTTATATAATAAATAAAAAAAATTATAAAATAAATAAACTCTATGGAAATAAATACAAATCATTCAGAATAAACATAAACTTAGCTTTCAACACTTGGCTCATCAAGGGTCTCACCATGATAAACACTAAATTCTGGTGAAACAAATACAAAGTATGTAAGAATAAGCACAAACTCTATAGAGTAACACAAACAAGCTCAAGATAAATACAAACCTACGACCATGCCAGGATAAACACAAACGACCCTAGATTAAATACAAACTAGATATAATAAACAAAAATACCATATAATAAATAAAAACTTTATAGCAATAAATACAAACCGTTTAGAATAAATATAAACTTAGCTTCCAAAACTTGGTCATCTAGAGATTCCACTATAATAAACAACAAGATATGAGGATAAACACTAACTTCTAATGAAATAAACATAAAGTAGTGAGAATAAACATGAACTCTCCAGAGTAAATACAAATACAGGCCCAAAATAGACACAAACATAGGGAGTTACTCTCTATCTTGCAAGGAATAATGCGGAGATGAATACAAACTATTTCAAAATAAACACAAATAGGATATAATAAATAAAAACTCTTTATAAAAAATACAAACTTCGTGGTAATAAACATAAATTGCCCATAATAAATACAAATTTGGCCCCCAAAACTTAGGTCATCTATGGATCCCACCATAACAAACAACAAGATAGAAGGATAAACATAAACTTTTGGTGGAATAAACATAAAGTATATGAGAATAAATACAAACTCCCTAAAGCAAACATAAAGAGACCTAAGATAAATACAGACATAGAGGGTTGCTCTCTGTTTTACATTAAACCATACCAAGATAAACACACACTATCTCAAAATAGAATAAACTCCATATAATAAATAGAAATAATGTGGCAACAAATACAAACTACCTAGAATAAACACAAAATTGGGTCATCTAAGGATCCTCTCATGATAAACAACAAGAGAGGAGGATAAATACAAAATTCTAGTGGGATAAAAATAAACTAGGTGTGAATAAATACAAACTCTCTAAAATAAATATAAACAGACCTAGCATAAATACAAATCTAGGGAGTTTCTCTTTATCTTAAATAGAACCATGCCAAAATATATAGAAACGGCCCCAAAATAAACATAAACTTGATATAATAAACAAAAACTCTATATAATAAACACAAATTCTATGGTGATAAACATAAACCATCCAGAATAAATATAAACTTAGCCCCCAAAACTTGGATCATCCAAGGGTCCCATCATAATAAATAATAAGAAAGGAGGATAAATACTAACTTCCAGTAGAATAAACATAAAGTATGTGAGAATAAACACAAAATCTCTAGCAAAAATACAAACAGACCCTAGATGAATACAAAACTAGGGAGTTGCTCTCTATCTTGCGTGAGACCATGTCAGGATAAACATAAACTATCCCAAACTAAATACAAACTTGATATAATAAATAGAAACTTCATATAATAAATACAAACTCTACTGCAATAAACATAAATCATTTAGAATAAATACAAACTTGGCCACTGAAACTTAGGTCATTCAAGGGTCCCACCATGATAAACAACAAAAGAGAAGGATAAATACTAACTTCTAGTAGAATAAATATAAAGTATATAAGAATAAATACAAACTCTCTAAAGTAAATACAGACAAACTCAGGATAAATACAAATCTAGGAAGTTGCTCTTGATCTTACATGGGACCATACTAGAATAAACATAAACTATCCTAGAATAAAGACAAACTCTATATAATAAACAAAAACTCCATATGATAAATATAAACTCTGTAGTGATAAGCATAAACTGTCTAGAATAAATACAAATTTGCTCCAAAAGTTATCAAATTTTTGTTTATTCTGAATAATTTATATTTATCACTACAAAGTTCATGTTTATTATATAGAGTTTGTATTTATTCTAGTATAGTTTATATTTATTCTGGCATAATCCCATGCAAGATAGAGAGAAACTCCCTAAGTTTGTATTTATATTTGGCCTATTTATATTTACTCTAGAGAGTTTATATTTATTCTCATATACTTTATGTTTATCCAATGGGAATCTAGTGTTTATCCTCTTCTCTTATTGTTTATCGTGATGGCACCCTTGGATGACCGAAGTTTTAGGGGCTAAGTTTGTATTTGTTATAAGCGGTTTGCATTCATCATCACAAAGTTTGTATTTATTATATAGAGTTATTATATGGAGTTTGTGTTTATTTTAAGATAGTTTGTATTTATCTTGGTATGATCCCATGCAAGACAGAGAGCAACTCCTTAGGTTTGTGTTTATCTTGGACCTATTTGTATTTACTTTGAAAAATTTATGTTTATTCTCAAATACTTTGTGTTCATTCTACCAAAAGTTAGTATTTATCCTCCATCTTATTGTTTATCATAGTGGAACCCTTGGATGACCCAAGCTTTGGGGGCCGAATTTATATTTATTCTAAATAGTTTGTATTTATTGCCATAGAGTTTGTATTTATTATATAAAATTTTTATTTATTATATCAAGTTCTAGAGTTGTTTGTATTTATCCTAGTATGGTCCCATGTAAAATAGAGAGCAACTTCATAGGTTTGTATTTATCCTGGGTTTATTTATGTTCACTCTCGAGAGTTTGTGTTTATACTTATGATATACTTTATATTTATCCCACTAGAATTTGGTATTTATCCTCATCTTTTGTTATTTATTATGGTGGGAACCTTGGATAACCTAAGTTTTAGGAGCCAAGTTTGTGTTTATTCTAGGCGGTTTATATCTATTGCCTCAAAGTTTGTATTTATTATGTGGAGTTTTTAATTATTATATCAAGTTTGTATTTATTGTTGAGCCATTTGTAATTATCCTAGTATGGTCCCATGCAAGATAGAGAGCAACTTTCTAAATTTATTTTTATCCTAGATCTGTTTGTGTTTATTCTCGCATACTTCATGTTAATCCTACCAAAATTTAGTATTTATCCTCTTTCCTTGTTGTTTATCATGATGGGACTCTTGGATGACCCAAATTTTGCTAGCTAAGTTTGTATTTATCTACATGGTTTGTGTTTATCACCACATAATTTGTGTTTATTATATGAAGTTTTTGTTTATTATATGAAATTTATATTTATTCAGGGATAGTTTGTATTTATCCTGGCATGATCTCTTGCAAGATAGAGAGTAACTCTCTAGGTTTGTATTTTTTTGGACTAGTTTATATTTACTTTGGATAGTTTATATTTATTTTCACATACATTTTATTTGTTCCATCAGAAGTTGGTGTTTATTCTTCTCTCTTATTATTTATTATGATAGGACCCTTGGATAATCCAACTTTTGGGGCTCAACTTTATGTTTATTTTGGATAATTTTTGTTTATCGCCATAGAGTTTGTATTTATTATATAGATGATAGATCACAATATCCCATAATTATCAATTTAATTTTGACTTCTTTTTTTAAAATAATTTAAAGTGTGTAGATAGTAGTAAGCCGGATCGAATCCACAGAAAGGCAGTGATTTTATTTTAAAATTTTTATTTTTTTATGAAAAAAAAAGTTTGGAATTAAAATCTAAGTAAAAAAATAAAGTTGTAAAATTTAAATAATGTGAAAGAATAAACTTTGGTACTAAGATCTACTATTTAGATCTTAGCATCTACTTGCAAAAAAATTAAAAAGTAACTAAAATAAAGTAGCAAAAATTTAAAAAAAATTAAAGAATAAAAATTAAAAGAGCAATAAATTAATTTTATATTAAAATTAAAACTTAAAATTTAAATATAATAATTAAAAAAAGAAATAAAAATAAAAACTTTTAATCTCATATCAGTAGTGATATGGAGATGGCATAGAAGTCTGGCTCTTTCTCTTGGCACCGTCTGCCTCGAAGCAATCTTCAACCAAAGCTCGACTTTCATCCTTTATCGTGGCTTCTACTAGATCAGATGTCTCAACTCTGGGGTCCTAGGATCTTTTTATAGCTATTGGAGGGTTGGAGCCTTTGCTATCTGCTGATATGGGACCAAAATAATGCATAAAATTCACATATAGAGGAATCTAGGTGAAAATTGGATCAAAATAGTGTTTGGATTGAATTTTGCTTTTTTGGGTCAAGTCTGGCCATCAGATGGAGATCAAACGGTTCAAAAAATGTCAAAAATGGATGTGTAATGGCCCAGATCAAGTCAAAATTAATTCTGACCGCTAGATCATGCTTGATGGAGAAAATCAGACCATTGGATTGATGGTTGGAGATTGGATCGCCGTTGGGAGCTTCCAAAGTCGTCGGATCATCGCCTAACACGAGCACTATCATCGGATCGTCGCTGGGAGAGAGCTGGAAATCGAATCAAACCCGAAAAAAACCATAGTCGTCCGATGTTGACTGGGATCCACTACTACCATTTGATCACACACTTACTATTTTCATGGACCGCATGGATCGGGTGTGCCACAGACTCCAACCAATCACCGCACGCCTTAGCCTATGAAATTATGAAACTACCCCTATATGCTGTGATGAATTTTCTATAAATCCTTTAACAATTTTGGTCCACCACGTGGCATCCTATGATTGTTTACCTGGTGCTAAGCTGGTGTATGATCTACCATAGATCGTGTAGTCTGCTGATGTCATGATGACGTCAATACTGGAGGGGAATTGAGCTGGCGGACTGGCTGTGCATGTTGGCTTTTGGCTTAGCGGGCCAACTTCTCTGGCTAGGCCAGCTTGCTGGCCGTCAATTGAGCTAGGATGCGCCAGCTTTTGTAGCTAGGCTGAGCCGATTCAATTTTCTATTTTATTTATTATTTTTTTATTTCTTTGAAAATTCATATTGAATTCATTTTAGCTCTGATTTGCTCTAAATTTATTTTATTATAACTAAAAAATGCGCTCTTTTTATTGATAAATTTATTTTTATATTAAATTAATAAAAATATTAATTTTTAAAAATAAATATAAATTAATTAATAAATTAATATTTTTATTAATAAATTTATGATACTTATCTCACCCCTCAACTTACTCATTGCTAGTCCCTTAGCAATGCAATATGAGTCTTGATTACCATGTTTCATTGAGATTCTCCTTCATAAAAATAGCTTTCGGATTGAAGATAAAAAATTTAGCAAGTATCATTAACTAAGTATTGAGTTTTAGAAGCAAATTTCATGGTCAGGTTAATCAGAAATTTCTTTAAAATTCATCTAAAGATCTCGAGTGCTTGTGTTTGTGAAATCTAACTTAGTATTTGGGTGTTAATTTAAAAGATAAATGTATCTTCTATTATCACCTATTTTAGTTAATTTTCTATACACTCCCGAGGTAAATGCATGAATTAAGGTAGCTTTCACATTGCCTTTTTTTCTCTCTCTGTTTTTTTTTTAACGTGCTTAGCATCCTGACCTTCTCTCCATCATTTGATGTGAATATCTATACTTGCTTTAGATGCAGAGACTCAATTACTAAGCTTAGGATAATCCACATATACTCTATATTTTATAATTTTTATTTCACATAGGTAGCTCTTTTCTTAAATTTAAATTTGAAGTATATATTAACCATCAATTTTTAATAATAATTAAACTCTCGATTGGTCTTATAATCAATACTTACTTTACCTCATTAGTGTACATGTGCAATTTAAAGTGCTGATAGCCTTTAAATGATCTAAGTAGGCTGCTAAAAGTCTGACCAACTAATCTACTTCTTGACTTGCTACATTCATTAGCAAATACTTTCTAACTTTATTACTTTTTTCTAGTTTATTTTGCTCAAGATTTTTTTTCTAAAATATGGTTTATTCAAAAGTTTTTTTAATAAATTTCAAAGATTTTTTTAATTATATATATATATATTTATTATTATTTATATATATATATTAATTTTATTTTTTCTATCTCTTAATTTAATCGACATTATCTTCAATAGAGAAGAAAAAATAGAAGAATGTAATAAAAATTTTTATTATTTATCCAGCATGGATCATGAAGCTTTGATTCTCCTCCAGCCTAGCCACTTAATCTAAAAATAAAATAAACTAAAAATAAATTAGATTCAAAAAATATTGGATTGCCTTCCAACAAGTGCTAAGTTTATTATCTTCAGCTAGACAAAATACAGCTCAATTCATTATGGGTCTATTAATATTGTTTGGTCAATAGTTCAGTTTAATGATATTCCTTCAATATATAGTTTAAGTCTTTGACCATTTACCTTAAATAAATTCTTAGATCTAGGATCATAGAGTTTAATTACACCATGTGAGAAAACTTGATTGACTATGTAAGGTCTATCCCATCTAGATTTTAACTTTTCAAAAAATAATTGGAGCCTTGAATTAAATAACTAGACTTATTGATTTGGCTCAAAGATTTTTTTTGAAATATGTTTATCATGAAATGCTTTCATTTTTTCTTTATAGATTTTTGAATTTTCATAAGCTTCTTAGCTTAATTCATCTAATTTGGTCAATTGTAACATCTGATTAGAACCAGCATGATTCAGATCAAAATTTAATTACTTTATTATCCAATATGCTTTATGTTCAAGTTCTACCAGAAGGTGGCATGCTTTTTCATAGATCAATCTATAGGGAAACATTTTAATAGGGGTTTTATAAGCTATTCTATAGGTCCATAATGCATCATTTAATTGATCTGACCAATCTTTTCCATCAGGCCTAATAGTCATTTATAAGATATTCTTAATTTTTCTATTAGATACTTCTACTTGGCCACTTGTTTGCGGATGGTATGGTGTAGCTATCTTATGTGTCATCCCATATTTTCGTAATAGCATTCGAAACTGGTAGTTTGTGAAGTGGGTATCTCCGTTGCTAATGATAGCACGTGAAAATCTGAACCTAAAAAAGATATTCTTTTGAACAAATTTTAATACTACTTTATAATCATTGGTTCGTATTGTCATTGCTTCAATCCATTTAAAAATATAATCAAAGGCCACCAAAATATATTCAAAATCTTTGGATGGTGGAAAAGGTCCCATAAAATCAATTCTCCAAACATCAAAAATTTCAACTACTAAGATAGGGTTTAAAGGCATCATATCTTTTTTTGAAATATTTTCTAAGGTTTGACACTTAAGACATTCTTGATTAAAAATATAGGCATCCCTAAACAATGTAGGCCAGTAAAACTCACTTTACAATTCTTTGGCCACAGTTTTTCTTTTAGAAAAATGACCCCCGCAAGCAAGAGTATGACATAATTGTAAGATACTCAACTGTTCAGACTCAGGAACACATCTACGAATGATCTGTTCGGCATAAATTTTAAAAAGTTCAGGATCTTTTCAAAAATAGCATTTAATTTGAGCAAAGAATCAATCCTTTTCATTCTTAGACCAGCCATCAGGAATTTATCCTACTACTAGGTAATTGACATTACCTACAAACCAAGAGGCCTTTCATGTAAAACTACTAACAATTGCTCATCTGAAAAAGATTCTTTGATTGATGCAGTTTAGCATCTTTAACTAGGATCCTAGATAGAAGGTCTACTATAATATTTTCAGATATCCTTTTATCTCAAATTTTTATATCAAATTCTTGTAGCAATAAAATCCATCTAATCAATCATGGTTTAGTATCTTTTTTTGAGAGCAAGTATCTTAAAGCTGAATGATCTGAATATACTATGATTTTTTATCTTAACAGATATGATCTAAACTTTTTTAGGATAAACACTACAGCTAGTAACTTTTTTTCAATTATAGTATAATTCATTTGTGCTTCATTTAGAGTTCTACTAGCATAATAGATCACTACGGAATATTTGTTTACCCTTTGGCCCAAGATAGCTCTTATGGTAAAGTCTGAAGTATCACACATGATTTCAAAAGATAATGACCAGTTTGGAGGTTGAATGATCAGGGCTTTGGTCACAGCTTCGCTCAAGAATTCATAGGCTTTAAGACACTCTTCATCAAAGTTAAAAGAAACATTCTTAGCTAGTAGATTACATAGAAGATGAGAAAATCTTAGAAAAATCTTTGATGAAGCGACGATAGAATCCTACATGGCCAAGAAAGGATCGAATTTATTTGATAGAAGTGGGTGCAGATAGTTTAGAAATTAAGTCAACTTTTGCTTTATCAACCTCTATCCCTCTCTTAGACACTATATGTCCTAACATAATCCCTTCTTGAATCATGAAGTGGCTCTTTTTTCAGCTTAAAATTAAATCAGCCTTAATACATTGTTGCAATATTTTGTTCAAATTATTAAGGCAACTCTTAAAAGATTCTCCAAAGATCGAAAAATCATGCATGAATATTTTCAAGGAATCTCCTATCACGTCTAAAAATATTGACATCATGCATATTTGAAAGATTGCAGGTGCGTTACACAATTTAAAAGATATTCTACGAAAAGCAAAAGTTCCATAGGGACATGTGAAGGTGGTCTTTTCTTGATCTTCTGGGTAGATTGCTACTTGGTTATATCCTGAGTATCCATCTAGAAAATAAAAATATTGTTGGCTAACTAGTCTCTCCAGGATTTGGTCAATAAAGGATAATGAAAAGTGGTCTTTTCGAATGGTTATATTGAATTTTCTATAATCTATACAGACATGTCACTTAGTGGAAAGTCGTGTTGGTACTAAGTTCCTATAATCAGTGTGGACAATCATGAGTCCAGATTTTTTTGAAATAACTTATGTAGGACTCACCCAGTGGCTGTCAGAAATAGGATAAATAATATCCCCATCTAACAATTTAATTACATTTTTCTTGACTACTTCTTGAATATTAGGGTTGAGCTGTCTTTGCATTTATCGAGTTGGTTTGGCATTATCTTCAGTATAAATATGGTGCATACATATTGAAGGACTAATGCCCTTTAAATTGATGATGGTCCAACCTATGGCCTCCTTATATGTTTTCAAAATATCTACTACTTGGCTTTCTATTCGGGAGTTAGGTCAAAAGCAATGATCACTAGCAGGATTTTCTCTGATCCTAGAAATACATACTTAAATGATTCAGACAAAGATTTTAGTTTGAGTTATGGTGGGGCCTGAATTGAAGGATGTAATGGTTCAATTTTTTGCTCAGGTAAGGGCTTAATTTTTATTGATCAAGATAATGTATGTGATGGGTCAGATAAATCAAGCAGAGCATTCACCTCTTAGTCTAGGATTTCTTTGACAAGTTTATTCAGAAGATCATTCTTGAGTAAATCTAAGGATGAATCGGATTCAACTATCTCATCTATCTGATCGATTACAAAGCAGTCTTCCTCCTCTCGAGTGTGCTTAGAGGCATTAAAAATATTTATTCTTATCTTTTGATCTCCAAAAAAAATGTCCATGACTTCTGTCTTACAATTGATATTGGCATTGGCAGTAGTTAGGAATGGACGACCTAGAATTATAGAATTTTGGTTTAGCTCTTGGGATGGTTCCATATCAAGTATGAGGAAGTCTACTAAAAAATAATATTTATCTACTCTAACTAAAACATCCTCAATTAAATCACATGGTATTTTTATAGATCTATCGGCTAGTTGCAAAATAATCGATGTAGGTTTAAGCTCTCCTATATCAAATTTTTTATAAATCGAGGTTGAAAGTAGGTTCACACTAGCTCCTAAGTTTAATAATGCTCGGTTAAAGATTATGCCTCCTATAATACATGAAATTAATGGAGCACCAAGATTTTTCATTTTCTGAGGCAATGGGTCTAACAGGACTGCACTTACATCCTCAGATAGTATAATTCTTTTAGTTTGTAGCTCATGCTTTTGAGTACAAAGTTCTTTAAGAAATTTAGCATAGACAGAGACATGCTGAATTGCATCGAGAAGAGGTAAATTAATATGCACTTATTTAAATAGTTTCATTAACTCCTCATTACGTGTTTCTTGCTTTTTATGAGAAGAGCCTACTTCTAAGGCTTGAGGAAATAGGGCTTTGGATTTATATATCTTTGGTAACTCATTTATTCTCCTCTTTTCTTTATTTATCTCATTAGAATCAGTATCAGTACTAGTTTTGGGCTTAGTTTCTTCTATGTGGTTAGCTTCAGTACTAATCTCTTCTTCTAAATTTTCTTCTCGGTTAGCATCATACTAGCCTTTATCATCTGATCCTGGTATGGGTCCTTAAGAATTCTACCACTTTGAAGTTCAAAAATTGCTTTGGCATTCTCTAATTGGAGATTCTTAGGTGGAATAATGGGTTGATGACGGAATCCAGGTGGTTGATAGATATTGGATGGGTTGTTTTTATGATTGGCAATCGGTTGGTTTCATAACTAATCTGGTTCTCTCCTCATACTAGACTCAGCTAATTATCCTATTTAAGCTTCTAGCCTGGTGATGGATTGTTGTTGAGATAGGATTAATTATTGCAGCTGGTTAAATCGATCGTTGGCTAGATTGGTCTATTAAGGAGGTGGGTATGAGGGCTAATTATAATGCGATGGCTGGGAAGGCTGACTAGGCTGACATTTGTTATATGCATAATTCTGGTATGGGGTCTAATCTGATAATTTTGTATTGGTAAAATTTGGATCTGAGCCTGAATCTATTATAGTTTCTAAGAAAAATTAGGATGGTTTCTCCAGCCTAGGTTATATATATTTGAAAATGGATCATTAATCGATTTGGAGTAACCTTAAGCAGCTTGAACTTGTTCTCGGATGAAGAGTGGGAATCGTGCAGCCATGGAATATTCACTCACACTGTGGGTTGGGCTAGCACAAATAGAAAAAATCTCTTGACAATTAGATGGTGATGTGTATTGTGCAGGATATTGTTGGCCTAAGTTTAGAAATTGATCTAATTTTTGAGCAAGAAGATCGACTTTATTTATTAGGTTCATGTCAGCCTTAGAACTTGGTTCTGGATGTTTGATTTTATATATTCCTACCTATTTTTGATGAAAAATTAATCTTTCATAAGAGGATAATAAAGCATGGTTAATCAAATTTTCACTTAGAGTTTCAAACAAGATTTAAGCTTCATCCTCACTTTTGCTTATAAATGCACCTCCATAGGATGCATCTATCATTTGTCTATATTGTTCTCCTAAACCTTCATAGAAAGCTTGAATAATTTGCCACTGAGATAGACCATAGTGTGGGCATTTTCTAAGTTCTTAAGTTCTTTTCATGATTCGTGAATTTGTTCCTTGGAAGCTAAGCAAATCCAGTGATAGCTCGCTTCATAGTGTTGGTTCGACTTATGGGATAAATTTTCTTAAGGAATTCATGTTGCATCTCTGCCCATGTTTGAATTGGTTTTTCTATTGTGCCAAGCTAATACTTGGCTTTATTTTTTAATGAGAAAGAGAACAAGATCAATCTAAGAGCGTCGTCAGAAAAATTCTGGATTTTTACCGTATAGCATATTTTTAAGAATTCATCCACATGCTTGTAAGGATCTTCATTAGTGTTTCCATACAAATATGGAAGCATCTTGATTATAGTCAACTTGATTTCATAATGGCTAACAGGGATATCTGATAATTGGATATAAGTCGATGGATTATAGATAGAAGGAATAAAGTATTCCTTCATCTGCTTAGGTGGTTCTCCATTATTTTCAGCCATTTGATTTTTAGATTTTATATGAATCAATTATTCAATTTTAAGATTTGGTTTAACTATGTCAGGTAATACCGATCTTCTACCATGCATATACTAGTACAACACTAATATATAATTTAAAATATATTTTTTTATAAATATTTATTATTATATTTTAGAAAAAAAAAGAGAAGAGAAAGAAGAGAGTTCTAAGAAAGAGTTCTAAGGAGTCCTGAATCTAAAGATGATAGAGAAGAATTAATTATATTTATATTTGATGTTAATTAGCAAACAAGTTAGACGAGAAATCCTAACTAAGGGTTGTCCTATTAAAGATAGCTCCTAACTACCAAGGTCACCTTCAAATCCTCTAAGTAGAGAATTAGCCAATCAACTAGCCAGATAAGTGTAAGGTTGGTGGGAGTCCCCCTATTGCTTGTCTTAGACACCAATAGTGTTTGGCCATGTAAGCTAATTGAATCAATTAATTAACCACTTTTCTTCGAACCCAATCGTCCCTAAACCATTTTTCTTAGACACCGATTAAGTTGACTAATGCTAATTCGGTCTAACTCTTAGGGTTACTTGTCTTATTGAGCTTAAGTTCCTAGGATAGATGTCTAATTGATTTTAATTTAGAGGCTTAGGTCAATGATGGATGCTGGTTGGTTGTTTGTGGGCTAAGGAAGGATGATCAAATTCTCACGTTATCTTGTTTAATTGGATTATGCCCTTAATTTGATTTAATATGAATATGCGTAAATTTTTTTTTTGAGCAAAGGGTTCTATGCAATTTAAACTAGATGCATGCAACTAATTGAATTTTGAAAAACTTACCTTGCCTCCAGCAATCACCAATAAAAGTAAAAATAAAAATAAAACTAATATAATGGATGCTCTAAGCAATTAAGATTTCTACTTTTATCATGAGATTTTTAATTAGATTTAAGTAGATAATTTTTAATTAATTTAAAAATAAAGTAAATAAAAAAATTTAGGATTTAGGATTGACTCACCAAATAGTATTGGAAGCTTCCTCCTTACCGTAATCTTTATATTCTTTTTTAATCTACAAAATAAATAAATAATTAATAAATAGTAATAAAAAATTAGAAATTTTAATTTTTTATGCCTCCTCGATAATGGTGCCAAAAACTTGATAGATCGCAATATCGTCGTTGAAATACCATAATTATCAGTTTAATTCTGACTTCTTTTTTTTTAACAATTTAAAGTATGTAGATAGTAGCAAGTCATATTGAATTCACAAAAAAGTAGTGATTTTATTTTGAAATCTTTAAATTTTTATGAAAAAAAAAGAAAAAGAGTTTGGAATTAAAATTTAAGTCAAAAAATAAAGTTGTAGAATTTAAATGATGTGGAAGAATAAGCTTTGGTACTAAGATCTACTATTTAAATCTTAGCATCTATTTGCAAAAAAATTAAAGAGTAATTAAAATAAAGCAGCATAATTTAAAGAGCAAAAAATTAAAGAACAAAAATTAAAAGAGCAATAAATTAAATTTTATATTAAAATTAAAACTCAAAATTCAAAAATAATAATTGAAAAGAAAAGAAAAAGAAATAAAAATAAAACTCTAAATTTTATATCAGCAGCAGCGTGGAGATGGCGTAAAAGTCTGACTCTTCCTCTCGGCACCGTCTGCCTCGAAGCAACCTTCAATCAAAACCTGACTTCCATCCTTTACCATAACTTCTTCTGGATCAGATGTCTCAACTCTAGGATTCTGGGGTCTTTTTATAGCTGCTGGAGGGCTAGAGCCTTTGCTATCAGTTGATATTGGACTAAAATAATAAATAAAATCTTGTATACAGAGGAATCTAGGTGAAAATCTGATCAAAATAGTGTCTAGATTGAATTCTGCTCTTCTCGGTGAAGTCTGGCCATTAGATAGGGATCAAACGATCCCAAAAATGCCAAAAATGGATGTGTAATGGCCCAGATCAAGTCAGAATTAATTTTGACCATTGGATCATGCTTGATGGAGAAAATTGGGCCATTGGATCGATGCCTGAAGATTGGATCACCGTCGAGAGCTTCCAAAGCCATTGGATCATCGCCTGACGCGAGCGCTGCCGTCGGATTGTCACTGGGAGAGAGCTAGAAACCAAATCAAACCCAAAAAAAACCATGGCTGTCCGATCTTGATCGGGATCCACTGCTACCATCCAATCATGCATACCTACTATTCCTATAGACTGCATGGATCCGATATGCTGTAGATCGCAACCAATCACCGCACGCCTTGGCTAGTGAAATTACAAAACTACCCCTGTATGCTGCGATGAATTTTCTGTAAACCCTTTAAGAGTTTTGGTCCACCATGTGGCATCTTATGATTGGTTGTCTGGTGCTGAGCTAGCGCACGATCTATCATAGGAAGCATAGTCTGCTGATATCATGATGACGTCAGCGCTTGAGGGAAATTAGGCTAGTGGTTGGCTCTGCGCGTGGGCATTGGGCTTGGTGGGCCAACTTCTCTAGCTAGGCCGACTTGCTAGCACACCGGCTGAGCTAGGACGCATCGGCTTCTTTGGCTGGGCTGAGTGTATCGGCTAAGTTGGCTAAGTCGACTAAGTGGATTTAATTTTTTATTTTATTTATTATTTTTTTATTTCTTTAAAAATTCATATTGGATTCATTTTAGCTCCAATTCGCTTTAAATTTATTTCATTGTAACCAAAAACATGAGCTCTTTTTATTAGCAAACTTATTTTTTATACTAAATTAATAAAAAATATTAATTTTTAAAAATAAATATAAATTAATTAATAAATTAATATATTTATAAATAAATTTATAATACTTATCAATAGAAATTCTATTTATTATATTTTATGTTCATTTTAGGCAATTTGTGTTTATCCTGACATAGTCCAATGTAAGATAGAGAGCAATTCTCTATGTTTGTAATTATCCTAGGCCTATTTGTGTTTACTCTAGAGGGTTAATATTTATTCTCATATACTTTATGTTTATACCATCAGAAGTTAGTGTTTATCCTTATCTTTTATTGTTTATTGTTTGGGACCCTTGGATAACATAAGTTTTGGGGCCAAGTTTGCGTTTATTATAGACAGATTGTATGTATCATCATAAAGTTTGTGTTTATTGTATATTCTGTTTATTACATCAAGTTTGTATTTATTCTAGGGCCATTTGTATTTATCTTGGCATGGTCCAATACAAGACAGAGCTATCCCCTAGGTTTGTATTTATCCTAGACCTGTTTATATTTACTCTAGAGAGTTTATGTTTATTCTCACATACTTTATGCTTATCCTACCAGAATTTAGTATTTATCCCTCTCTTATTGTCTATTGTGGTGGGATCCTTGGATAACCTAAGTTTTAGGGGCTAAGTTTGTATTTATCACCACTGAGTTTGTGTTTATTATATCTATTTTTGATTTATTATATCAAGTTTTTGTTTATTCTAGGGTTGTTTGTATTTATCCTAGCATGGTCCTATTCAAGCCAGAGAGCAACTCCTTAGATTTGTGTTTATCTTGAGCCTATTTGTATTTACTTTGAAGAGTTTGTGTTTATTCTCACATACTTTGTATTTATCCCACTTGAGTTTAGTATTTATTCTCCTCTCTTGTTGTTTATTGTAGTGGGATCCTTGGATAAGCCAAGTTTTAGAGGCCAAGTTTGTATTTATTCTGGATGGTTTGTGTTTTATCGCCATCGAGTTTATGTTTATTATATAGAGTTTTTATTTATTATATAGAATTTATGTTTATTCTAGAATAATTTTTGTTTATTATATGGGTTAGTTTGTGTTGAACCACTTTCCATTATCTATTATAGAAACTAAGTATCTAAAGTTCACAATCATCAATGTAACATTAAATGTGCAAATCAAATATTAAAAATCATATCATTGTGTAGGAGTAATACATTCATTCACAATTACGTATAACCATATATCTTTATATCTTAACAACTGAACATCATATACATTACTTACATATAATACTTTTACAAGTCAAAATAGTGCCCATCATAACAAAATTATAAGCATATGATCTAAAACACTGGTGGGCCTATATGGTCATTGAATTGCTTTTCCTTAGATGAATCACCGCTGGTGTAAGCTTCAAAATCATCTTCCTATATAAAATACAAACCATCCAGTAAGTCATAAGAAACATAACACAAACTAACTAATTGAAAAGATGTAGCTTTTACTAATGTTTGCCTTAACATGGGTCTATTTGTGCTGAATCACTTTACATCATCTATTACAGAGAGTACATTTGTGAAGTTCACAATCATCAATATAATATTAGATATACAAACCAAATAGAACAAATTATATCATTGTGTAGGTGTAATACATTCATTCACAACTTTATACAACCATATATCTCTACATCTTAATGACTGAATAAATCATATACATTGCTTACATATAACACCTATCTAAGTCAAAATAGTGCCCATCATAATAAAATTATAAGTATATGATCTAAAACACCGGTGAGCCTTCACGATCATCAAATTGCTCTTCTTCATATGAATCACCGCTAATGTAAGCTTTGAAATCATCTTCTTGAATAATGTACAACCACCTAGTAAGTCATAAGAAATGAATTCTATTAAAACATAATACAAAGTAATTAATTAAGAAGATGTAACCCCTCTAAACAACCTCGAGAGAACCTGAAACCAGTATCACCCACAGATGATGAAGTTTGATAGGTTGGCCTTGCATATTCAAATATTATGACTCTTTTGATAATATTTCTTACATATCTACTGTTTCTTCACTACAACCTCTATTGGGTGCTTGAACCTGCTAAGCTTTTTATGGCCTTTATGGTTAGAAACTAGAGGATCTTTAAACATGATACTATTATCATTTATTTTTTCAACTTGGCTACACTATGTTATAGCTACTAGAAACTAAGGATGGCTCTTATCTGTAACATTTTATTCTTTAAGTAGGTTCTCCTTTGATATACAAACTTTTACAATGATAGACTCCACATCATTTATAACAAGATCATATATTTCGCGAAAGGTTTAACCATTATATGCTAATTTCAAATCTTTTTACATAGGCCATTGAATCCTCTATTTTCGATGTCGTGTCCTCTTGAATTTCACCTATCCCTTGTGCCATATCTGCGCTTTCTTCCTTTATAGATTTTGTCTAGTGCTTTAATATGTAATTTGTAGGGATACTATGAATTTGTAAAGCAATAAGAACTTTTAATATATGAGCATATAGAATACCATTGAATTCAAACATTACACACAAGCATAAAAATTTCTCATCCAATATGATATGTGTTACACAATATGGTGTTCTCTTAATCTAGTTTTCATTTGAAGCATCAATCTCAATTACATGATTCAACTTGTACTTCTCAACCTCCTCCATATCATATATGGTGGTTATTTTGAGTTGCTCACTAAAAAGTTTAACTATATTTCTTGTCTACACTTCAAGAATATGTTTTACGATTAAGTATTTGATCATAAAGTTAGTTGAATATGGTACATGTGGAAGTGGTCCTCCTCATCTTCTCGATCATACCTAATCTCTAAGATTGCCTTATATTGAGTAACAAATTTAGAAGCATTCATGTGTTTGTCGAAATAATCCTTAAACAATAAGTGTATACTTTCTTTACACTATGTTATAGACATGAAAATGAATAATATATGTCTAAAGTATACAGGCATCCATTGGTCTCATATGTGTTGGACTCCAAGGAGTACTTCTTGATAAATATATCCCAACGATGCTCAAACTATTTTAGAGAGATGGAAGTATTGACGTAATGCTAAGATCTTCCTTGAGTTCATCCTTTATATTAAAAGTAATGAACAGACATTCTCTGATATTCTTCAGAACATGCCACTTACAAAATCGATGGACAGCATTAGAAAAAACATGCTCAATTGCCTTTTCTATTTCTGGGTCTTGATCGATTAATATGCATTTTGAGTGCTTGCCATACAGTGACTCTAGAAAAGATTGAAAGATCCAAATAAATGATTCGATGCACTTATCTCATACTAGTGCACAACCAAATAGAATAGACTACATGTGATGATTGATGCCAATAAATGGTGCAAAAGAGATGTTGTATTTGTTCATATAGTGTCGAATGTCACCACATCATCAAAGTATTGGTAAGACAATCTTGACCTCCCATCCATCCAAAAAATATTATGCACACTATTATCAACATCTAATTAGATGGTATAAAAGAAGGCTGGATTCTCAGCTCGTCAAGTTTGAAAATGATTAATTATTATTTGCAAGTCAATATTGAATATCTTTTTTTAAATGCTGGTTATAAAGTTGCTCAAATCCTTCCTAGTAAAGCTTACATTTCATATACCTTCATACAATTATGAGATAGCATCCATGATTCATTGAGTAAAAATATTTTGCCTGTGTAAAGTTCCTATAAACTTCTTATTTTCTGGGATGATCTTTCTCTATAATTGAAGGAAGCAAGTTTTTGATGGACTCTAAATGAGCTCATAATTATGAACATCGCGAAGCATTGTAACCTCCCACTTGCCAACTTCATTCTTTCTAATGTGCATTATTACTTTACATACAGTACGAATGCTCTATCCTTCTTTACATGGCTTTGTGGGTGCTGAACGATCTTGCCCATCAACTGGTATGTTGATCTTAGGCTTATATACCACTTGCTTTACAATATGTAAATTCTTGCCTGGTAATGTTTTTACTCTTGGAGGATTGATAAGATGATCCCATCCAAATGCCAAATCCTTTATTATATGCATATTGATTGTAGGCTTTTATTGCTTCTTCTTGAGTATCGAAGATCATGCCTACATGCAATGCAAAACAATTAGCATTCCCTACATTTGGAGACTGGTCAATACAATCTGCTCCTGTTGGTGCAAAATTTAGTTGATGTCGGAACCCGTGCTAGAGTCGGAGAGGAGGGGGTCGTCGTCAGCGTTCTGCAAAATAAGTCTTGGCCAGAGTCGGGGGTGGTGGCTCCGGTAAGATCCTCCGACGATCAAGTCAGCTCTTTCGGCCAACAAACATAGAGTGCTCAAATAAGTTTTTAGCAAAGTTTTGAGAAGAAAAGAAGAGCTTAGAGAGGAAATGTATCTAGAAGGTCTCTTATATAGGCAGAGCCTATAACAAACTGATGAAGATAGTCGTAACCATCTGGTAGTGAACCGTTCGGGGCCATGTGGAGTTTATTATGGACGGTAGTGTATGTTATCGCAATATGCCAGTCTGTTGGGACTTGATAGCAGAAGCTCGGATAGGGTAGCTGTGAGCGATGAAGAGTTCTTAGTTACTATTATTTCAGGAGAGTTTGGATGTTCTCAAGGTCGACCATGCCTTAGCCATTATTCGCTATATCAAGAGCAAGTACCGAGGTCCTTTCGAACAGCCTAGAGGAGTCTGAAAGAAATTCTACTAAGAGAGTCTCATGGAAACTCAATCAGATGGGGCCCTGCAGGCGACTGGAAGGAGAAGTTTGGTTGAAAGAGGATTTTGGTAGGAGTTCGACTGGTGGAGAAGTTCGATTGATAGAGAAGTTTGATAGGAGTCTGATTGGTGGAGAAGTCTGGTTAATGAAGAAGTTTGGAAGAAGTTCAACTGGTGGAAAAGTCTGGAAGGAGTTCGACTGGTGGAGAAGTTCAAAAGAAATTCGAAGGAAGAAGGAGTCCGAGAGGAGGGCCTTACGAATTCGATCAAGGGTCAATCTAGGTCATCGCTATTAGATGGAATCATTCAGTAATTAGATATCTGGCTGAACTTTGGCAGGAGTGGTTTCGCCCCCAATAGTAGTTCCCCCACTTCTAAGTTCGAAGTTCGAAGGAAGGGAGTATAGATGCATCTACTGAAGTTCTTTTTAGTTTCCCACGCTTATTAGGATGAGACGTTTTGAAATTTACCATGCTGGCGTCGAAGCTCTTTAAATTTAAAATGAGCTTGAGAAGACAGTCCTTCGACTTTCCCATCGTGACACTATCCTAGGCGCAGCGTAATTAAGGATTCGCCCATAGCCATCACTCTGCATGACAAGTGGGACATGTAGCACTCACAGTCCGACCGAATAGGATTTGTCATCATAACTGTCTCAGGCTCTCCTTGACTATTTAAGGGCTTCTTCCACCTCCAGAACACATTCTCGCCTGAGTCTTTTTCTTTCTTCGGCACCCATTCTTCTTCTATCCAAGATATTCAATCCCTCCCCTCATCTTTCCTGGTTCCGAGTGTTCCTCCATCCGATTCCCATCGCCCTCATCATCCCTCTGTCATTCTTAACCAACTTAGGTCAGCCCCTCAACAACTGTTTTCAATTACTCTTGCTTCTTTTACTTCTTGCTCTCCCAATTTTTCCATACAAGTTTTTGTGCTTCATTTTTCCTTACTTTTCGAAGTTTTTTAGGGGGGAGGGGGTTTACTTTGATTTGTATGTCTTTTGAAATCTTTCAATCTATCAGTTCGTGGATCTCATCCAGGCCAACCTTCTTAGACCCCGCTCCCCTAGCCAAGGTTAACCCTAGGAGTATGTCCTATCAACATTTTGTTTCGGACTCCATCCCTTCCATCCTCACCCCGAACAACCTTTTTCTGATCAGGATTAGTATGGGATCCCACCAGAGTACAACCTTGAGATCCTAGGATCGGATGACCATGCTAGTTCGCCTTCGATCGATCAATTTTGCTTGTATCTGGAAGTCTTGTGTGCCGGGCTTCGACTTCTACCTTCTTCTTTCATAGTCATCTTATTTTGCTTTTTGAACATCTCCTTTACCTCCGTAGTACCGAACTTCTTTCGATTCATAATTGGCTTCCTTTTCCTCTATCGCCTGGTCGAAGTTCAGCCAATAGTCTATCTGTTCCAAAATTTCTACACCTTCAAACATCATCCTTCCGCAAAGGACTGATGGTACTTCTCCCCTCAGTTCAGTAAGAAGGGACCTTCTTTCATTCATAACTAGAAGGAGAAGTACTTCTTCGTCTGATGCCCAACTCTGCAGCTCGACCTTCCCCCCTGGAGCTTTCTTAGGAAATCCATCCGCTGAGCTCCTAGCTTGGACAGAACCGACCTCGAGTCTTCTAATAGGCTCAAGGCTTATCGAGCTCCCGGTCTCCTCAAGCTTTTGAAGAAACAGACCTTGTTTAACCTTGGCCTGAGCCCCCTTGATCATGTCAGTATTAAACGTATTTGTATACATGTATGGCTTTTATGAAATTTGATGCATACCTCGGCTGATTGCAATTTCTTCTTTACTGTAGAGATGGACTCTGATGCTGTCGCAAGGCTCGCCAAGGGATTGTATGCCAAGAAGAGAAAGGGGGTGGCTCAAGGCGAAAGCTCGAAAAGGGCGAAGGTCGGCGGCCCCAGCTTCGAGGTCTCGGATATCCCCATGACTGCTCTCGAAGCCACTCCAAGCGTCGAGGTCCTCTCAATCACCAAGGGCAACATCGGGGGTGAGGACCCTCAGCCCCCCACACCCTCGGGTCTCCCTGCTGGGGGTCGGTGTTGGAGCCCCTCAACGAAAGGGTCGAAGATGACAAAAAGAAGAAGAGGGCTACTGTTGCAAAGGTAGCCCGAAGGGCTCATCCAAGCGGGTCGAGCGACAGCGGTGGTGACAATTTGGGGGCAGACCCCTTCGATAATCCATAGATCATCTGAGACCTGATCGACAAGTTCGCCCTGCCCAGAGAGGTGGACCGCCTAGCCGACCTCGATCAGACATAGTTCGTCTGGGAATCCCTTGGAACTTACCTCAAGGTAGTCATCTTGCCATATTGCCCTTTCATCGTATATATGTATTTACCATTATCAATTTTATCTTACCGTGACTTATCCATGGCAGTCGGGCCATCACATACTGGCTCACCTAAAGAGGATAAGTTGCCAGGAGATGATAGTGTCAAAGATCTAGGGGGACCTTCAGGCCAAGGTTGATAGCTTGCGCGGGAAGGTCGCCGAGGCCAAGCACCTCACGGAGGAGAAGGCGGCGAAAAATGAGGATCTCCAAGGGGCACTTCAGAGGGAGGAGCTCCTCTCAACCGAGCTTAAGGCCACATTGATCTTGGAGGAGGAGAAGAAGATGGAGGCTGAGATCAGAGTCACCGAGCTGGAGGCTGGAGGCTCAAATGTCAAAGTCCATTTCGAAGGCGGCAGCCCGAGCCATGGAGGAGTTCAAAGCCTCCTCTGAAATGAAGGACTTGAACATCGCATTCGGCTAGGAGGCATTCATAAATGGCTTCGAACTCTATAAAGGTAGGGTGGCCCAAAGGTTTTCCGAGCTTGACCTCAGCTTTCTAGGAAAGGAATCCGATGAAGAAGCAGGGCCATCTAGAGCTGCGGTCGACTCTTCTCCCATCGAAGTAGTCCCCGACTCCTCTAAGCTCGCTACTGAGGTGCCCAAGCCTGTGTAGGAACCCACGGTCGCTACCGAAGCACCGATCAAATCTACTCTCGAGTCCATGACTGTCCTCAGAGTGCCGAGCTCCCTCGCTACTTTCCCTCCAAAGGTCGGGGGCCTTTGACAGTTGTATATTAAATTATACATATATATATATTGTACCTAAAATCTTTTAGTTAAATGAAAGTGAATTTATTTTTATCCATGCCTTTCCTCATATTGATGTTGTGCCATGTGTTATCCAGCATCCGTTCAATAACCAGAGTCGTAATTTGCCATCTCTAGTTGACGCCAATCCCTTACCTCATGGAGTTCCACTTAAACCTCTAATAAAAATCTTAAAGAAGGAGGTACACCACCTGAAGAGAAAGTTGAAGAGGGTGGAAGACGATCTTCAAGCTTCTTGGAAGAATGCTTCAGAGATGACTAAAGAGGTCACTTGCCTTCGTAATCTACATATGAAGGACTCCACGAGCTTCAGCATTTGGAAAGGCAGCTTCAAGAAGAAGATCGCTGAGCTCAAGAAGAACGCCAGTGATAAATCCTGGGCACTAACGGTGAAGATTGGCTCATCGAAGCCAATCTTAAGGCGGCGAGAGAAAAGGTCCATCTGCTGGAGGCGAGTTCGCTGTGGTCCACCGACAAGGCCCGGTATGAGTGGAATTGGTCGAAGAGGTTCTCTGTGCTTCAAAAGCAATTGCATGATACTGAGCTTACTTATGATACCTATCGGTTGGATTGGAATGAGAGGATATCCCAGCTTGAGCAAAGGCTTCATGCTGCTAACAGTGAGATAATCCAGCTCCAAAAATAACTCGATGACTGTCACCAATCCGATACGAGCAGAGAATTAGAGTAGGTTGCTTTCTTAACAAGGACTCTAGGTGAGCTTTCGAAAGTGGTGGGAAGGGAGAAGGCCGAGATTCAGCGGCTAAGGATCCAATTATCGTACGAGCAGCAAGCCATTAAGGAGGCCGAGGCTGAGTTGGAAGTCCTAAGGAAGCAGTGGCAAGAGCTGGAGAATAAGTTTGGGCAAGTCAACAGAATGTATATAGATTGCCTATATAACAAGAAAGAGCTTAAGAAAGAAATCCTTAGGCTAAAGCAGTCTCTGACGATGGCGGGGGTCAACAGCCCGAAGTCTGAGGGTTTCGAATCTCTTTAAGATTTCGACCTTTCTCCTTCTTCTTTCTTTTCATATAATCGACCTTGTCGACCTTTATTTTACTTGTAATGAACTTATGTTTATAATAAGATGGTACCTTTTTTCGTCATCATTCGCCTTACATGAACTCAATGCTTGCTTGTATCTTCATTTTTTCCACTTTGCCTTTTTTCTGTGTTGTCTTTCGATGAAGTGGTTGTTGTGGATGCCTATCCGAGATTCTTTTTACGAATTCGAGAGCGATTTTGATAGTCATAGGAGAAATGTGTGTAAGGATTGGTGATAAGGTTTCTCTCTTCTCTTTGCTTTAGATTGGGGGTTCGATTGGGACCACTGGATGGCTCCCCTCTTTTTTCCTCAGCTTAGGTTAGCAAGACCTTCAACTTTGCTCATATTAGGATGAGGTCCTCCTTCTGTTTCTAATGTGGCTATAGGGGCACATTGAGATCGTTGTTAGGGCCTCTCTTCTCATCTCGTCTTAAGTTAATGAGGCCTTCAACTTTGCTCATGTTAGGACGAGATCCTCCTCCTATTTCTAACATGACCGTAGGGGCATATTAGGACCGTTGTCAATGTCTCTCCCCTTCTCTCATCTTAAATTAACAAGGCCTTTGACTTTACTCATGTTAGAACAAGATCTTTCTTCTATTCCTAACATGACTGTAGGGGCATATTAGGATCATTGTCAGGGCCTCTCCTCTCATCTCGTCTTAAGTTAATGAGGTCTTTGACTTTGCTCATGTTAGGACGAGGTTCTCCTCCTGTTCCTAACATGGTTGTAGGGACACATTAGGACCGTTGTCAGGACTTCTCCTCTCATCTTGTCTTAAGTTAACGAGGCCTTCGACTTTGCTTATGTTAGGATGAGGTCCTCCTCCTATTCCTAACATGACTATAGGGGCATATTAAGACTGTTGTCAGAGCCTCTTCTCTCATCTCACTTAAGTTAACGAGGTCTTCAACTTTGCTCATATTAGAATGAGGTTCTTCTCCTATTCTTAACATGGCTATAGAGGCATATTAGGATCATTGTCAAGACCTCTCCCCTCATCTCATCTAAAGTTAATGAGGTCTTCAATTTTGCTCATGTTAGGACGAGGTCCTCCTTCTGTTTCTAACATGACTATGCTTGTCATATGATCAAGTTCGGACTGTAACTCTCCACCATTATAGATGTACAATAAAGACTAGGGTATTAAAGTAGGAGAATTTTATTACAACCAAATCATTGGTAATACATCCATAGATTTTTTGAATTCTATGGTTGGGGTAGATCTGCTCCTTCTAGCTTCTTCAAATAGTATGTCCCTGGTCGAATAATTTCTTTAATCTCGCAAGGTCCTTTTTAATTTGGGGCGAGCTTCCCCTAATTCTGAGGCTGTGCAATAGCTGCTCGTCGAAGTATTAAGTCTTCCACTTTGAATATTTTGCCTTTGACTTTAGAGTTGTAGTAACAAGCTACCTTTTGCTCATAGGCTGCCATCCGAACTTGAGCTTTTTCTCATTTTTTCTCCAACAAGTCAAGATTAGTCCTGAGGTCCTGTGAGTTATGTTGCTCATTGAATGCCATGACTCGTGCTGATGGAAGTTTGAGTTCTATTGGAATGACCACTTCTGTTCCAAAAGCTAAGACAAATGGGGTCTTCCCAGTTGGTAATCTTTGGATAGTTTGGTATGTCCAGAGCACATGATAGAGTTCATCCATCTAAGTCTTCTTTTTTCTTTCAAGTCTTACTTTGATACCTTGCAGCAGAATTCTGTTTGTTACTTCGACTTCGTTGTTTGCTTGTGGATGGGCAACTAATTTAAAATGGTGGGAGATGTTCAAATCTTCACAGAACTTGACAAATCTTGCTCCGATAAACTGCCGCTCGTTATCTATTATGAGGGCTCAAGACAAGCCAAGTTTGCAAACAATTGACTTTCAGACGAAGTCTTGCACTTTTGCTTCAGTGTTTTTCGTCAGAGGTTCAGCCTCGACCCACTTTGTGAAATAATCTATTACCACCAAGAAAAACTTATACCATCTAGATGCCATGGAAAAAGGTCCGAATATGTCCATCCCCCACTGAGCAAATGGCCATGGGACGCTCAGGGGTGTAAGCTCAGAAGCCGACCATCTTTGAATGTTTGCATTTCTTTGACAGCGATCACATTTTTTGACATACTTTATAAAATCATGGTACAAGATCGGCCAATAATAACTCTGTTGAAGTAGTCTATGTGATAAGGATCTGGTCCTCACATGACTTTCATAAATTCTTTCATGCACTTTCCACAAGACAAAGTTGGCTTCTGAAAGCCTGAGACATCTCAAGAGCGGTAAGAATATAATCTTTTATACATCTTGCCTTCATGCAAAACATACCGGAAAGCTTGATTTTTGAGTTTCTGAGCTTCTTATGGGTCATAAGGAAGAACTCCATCCTTGAGATAAGCAATCAGCGGATCAATCCAACATGACTTATGGTCAACTTGCATCACAGACCGTCGCTCTTCCAAACTTGGACATTTTAGAATTTCAAAAAATACTTTCTTAGGCAGTTCGATTGGTGCTAAAGTGATCATTTAGAGAGAAGATCGGCTCTTGCATTTTCTATGCTTGGAATCTGTTGGATTTTAAAACTGTTGAAGATCGGGATTAAGTTCTTCACTTTTTTAAAATATTTTATCATGCTTTCCTTCCGAACTTCATAACTATTGCTAATCTATCCGACCATCAATTAGGAATCACCATAGACTTGGAGTCGATCTGCTTCTAACTCTTTAGCTATCTTTAACCCTACGATCAGAGCTTCATATTCAGCCCCATTATTATTTGCAAAAAATTTAGTGCATATTTGGTGATGACTCCCTCTGGATTAACCAAGATCAGCCTTGCGCTTGCACCAGAAGCATTGGATGAGCCATCCATATATAAGGCCCAAAAATCTTCAGAAAGGTTGGCTCTCTCTTCAGGGGAGCTCAGCTATAACCATGGAATACTGATTTCGTTCTGTTCAAGCTCGGCTTCATCTAGAATGGTGCATTCCACTATAAAATTTGCTAATATCTAAGCTTTAATTAATGGTCGAGGCTAGAAGTTGATTTCAAATTCTGTAAGTTTGATTGCCCATTTCGCGATTCTTTCAGAGGCATCTGTTTGATGAAGGACTGCTTTAATTGGTTGATCAGTGAGGAGAGTTATGGTGTGTCCCTAAAAATAAGATCGGAGCCTTCGGGCTACAACCAATAGAGCATAAGTCAGTTCTTCTAGCTTGGTATACCTAATCTAGGCATCCCTCAGGATCTGGTTTATTAGATCGATCACTGTACTTTCATCTCTTCTTTGACTAGGACTGCTGCTAGGGCTGCTGGGGAGACCATCGAGTACAAAAATAGATCCTCTCTAGGTTTGGGCTTGGCCAATAGGGGAGGTGAGTAGAGGTAGTCTTTGAGCTCTTTAAAGACTTGTTGGCATTCAGTGGTCTAGCAGAAGTTTTTTAGTTGCTTGAGAACTTGAAAGAAGGGCATGTATCGCTCGACCGACCTCGAGATGAAGCGGTTCAGGGATGCCATCTTTTCAGTCAGGCGTTGGACTTCTTTGGTTGTTTTTGGAGCAGTCATCTCTTAAATGGTTTGAATCTTCACCAGATTTGCTTAAATCCCGCATCTTGATACCATGAATTCTAAAAATTTTTTGATGTCACATCGAAGGCATACTTGATCGAGTTCAACTTCATCTTGTATCTCTGAAGGATGTCAAAGATCTTCTTAAGGTCAGCAATATGATTTGTTGAAGCTCAGCTTTTGACAAGCATGTCATCTACATATACCTCCATGTTACGATCGATCTGCTTCTTGAAGATCTTATTGACCAAGCATTGGTATGTTGCTCTTGCATTTTTTAGTCCAAAAGGCATAACCCTATAATAGTAAAGACCACGGTCAGTAATAAAAGCAATTTTTTTCTCATCTTTTGGTGCCATCTAGATTTGATTATAGCTGAAGAAGGCATCCATGAAAGTGAGGAGCTCGTGGCCCGAGGTTGCATCCACCAGTTGATCTATTCTGGGCAAGGGGTAGCTATTTTTTGGGCATGCTTTATTCAACTTTTTGAAGTCTATGCACATTCTCCACTTGCCGTTCATCTTTTTGACGAGCACAATGTTGGAGACTCAGTTTGGATAGTTGACTTTTCGGATGAATCTGACCTTGAAGAGCTTGTCAACTTTCTTTGCAATCACTTTCTGCCTCTCTAGAGCATGGCTGCACATCTTCTCTTTCACTGGCCGATGTTTAGGATCAATAGCCAGACGATGTTCCATGACCTCTACATCAATCCCGAGCATGTCGTCGGGGATCCAAGCAAAGACATATGTATTCTTCCGTAGAAATTTGATAAGCTACTCTCACATCTCTTCTGATAGGTTGGAGCTGATCTGCACCGTGTGCTCCGCATTTCCATCATAAAGTGGGACGAAAATAAGATCTTCCATAGGCTCTTCCTACTCTACTGTTAGATCATCATGGACATCCAATCCATCAACAGGACAAGGATTTGGTCGCTTACCCCTCTGCAAGGCAATTGAATAGCAATGCCTCGCTAGGGCTTGATCTCCTCTGACTTCTCCAATCCATAGCTTGTTGGAAACTTCATTTTCAAGTAGTATGTCGACACTATTGTCCGAAGTACATTTAGATCAGGTCGATCGAGGATTGCGTTGTAAGCGGATGGTGCTTTTACTACCAAAAATCCACTCATGCCCTGGACTGTCTTGGATATTGCCCTGCAACTACAACCAAAGTTATTATACCTTCAACTGATACTACATCACCAGTGAAGCCTACCAATGGGGAGTTCATTGGTCCAAGCCGACTATGAGGTATAAATATTTTGGAGAAGGCATCATAAAATAAGACATCGATCGAACTTTCATTATCAATAAGGATGCAGCGTACATCATAGTCTACAATATTTAAAGCAATTACAACTGCATCGTTATGTAGAAATTGAACTCCCTGGGCATCTTCTTTAGTGAAAGTTAGGGTCTCCTCAGTTCTCCACCTTTTTATTGGTCCCATATATTCGCCAGCCTCCTTTTCTCAAAATCTCCTAGAGATGGTGTTAATGATACCGAGAAGCAGTTGATCTTCTTGCTGTTCCTCCGTCCTTGATAGTTCTGATTATGGTAGTGCCCTTGACTGATCCTCTCTTCCTTCGGACCGACATCGCTGAAATCGACCAAGCCGGCCTCGCCTGATGAGCTCCTCAATCTCATCTTGGAGTTAAATACATTCTTCAGTATCATGACTGTAGTCATGATGGTAGAGGCAATATTTATTAAAGATTGTGCTTACCAGGATGAGTGTGCATCCTCTCCGATCTTAGCAGTTGCTTCTTGATCTCCATCAGTACTTATATTTTTAGAGCATTGAGGGGGGCATAGTTGTAGAATCTTCTGGAAAGAGAACCTCTTCACGCCCTTCTATCAGGCTTCTTTGATGATGAGCTCGAGGAGGAGTTCGGGCTCGCCTACACTCAGGGAGAATTCGAGAGCGCGGTCAAACTTTATTCAGCTTTTTCTCAACTACGGGCTTGCAAGATTCGCTCACCTACAGCTCTCCTACGGCTTTCTCATCCTTCAACTTGAAGGCTTCTTCAGCTTGAGCTAGCAGATCAATAAAATTTTTGGGATACTTCTTCTTCAGAAAAAATAATAGATCATTCTTTTGAAGGCCATCCTTCAGTGCAGCCATGGTGACAGATTGATCTAGATTTTGGATCTCAAGGGCAGCAGCATTGAAGTGATTGACATAAGCCTGAATGGATTCTTTCTCTTTCTGTTTGATGATGATGAGGAAGTTTGAACCTCACCTAGGATGTTGGCTACTAATGAAATAAGCCATAAACTGATGGCTCATCTGGTCAAAAGAGAAGATCATACCTAGCTTCAGTGCCGAGTATCAGTTTCTTGCTGCTTTCTTCAGAATAGATAAAAAAGCCCAGCATAAGATGACGTCTGATGCGCCATGAAGCAGCATCATAGTTTGAAAGACCTTCAGATGGTTGATCAGATCAATGGTCCTGTCGTAGCTCTCGAATTGAGGAAGCTTGAAGTTTGGTGGGATTTGTTCCTGCATGATTTGATGAGAGAAAGAAGGATCGATGCAGATATCATGACCATGAGAGAAGGGAGCATGGTAGAGTTTTTCAATCCATCGGTTCATTTCTTACAGCTTTCAATCTAAGAGATCTTCACGATCGTGGATCTCCAAAGTTTTCTGACTGAACGAAGGCAGAATCCCTCTAGGGGTAGAGTCATGGTCAGAGCAGGAGCTCCCTACCCTTTGCTTCCCTTTCCCGGAGGTGACAGGCCAACTCGCCCAAGTCAGTCATCCCCAAACTGGGTCCTAAAATTTTGGAGAAGCCTACTCTAATCGGACCAACACCGGAGGTCACTACTGCTGCATGGCCTGCACTACTTCAGTGAGACCCCTAACCTACTGAATCAGTAGGTAAAATTATACTACGTCCACCATTACCATCGGTGGAACTTAAGATATCGAGGATGAGATGGGGATGGGCAGATCTGGATGAGATCTGACCATGAAGGCGGTCGACCGCTGGGTGGAAGCCTTTCTGGGAGGCATCCTTATGAGATCGACTGGGAAAGAAGAATTCTGAGGGGAAAGGAGAGAGATCTCTACCGAGCACTCCTTTAAGAACAAAAGCACCTCAAGAGAAAGAGGAGATCCTTCCTCTAGCGTCAATCCTATTGGTACAAAATCTGGTTGACGCCAGAACCCACGTTGGAGTCAGAGAGGAGGGAGTCGTTGCCAGCATCCTGCAAAATAAGTCTCGACTAAAGTCGGAGGTGGTGGCTCCGATAAAACCCTTCGACGATCAAATCAGCTCTTTCGGCCAATAGAAATGGAGTGCTTAGAGAGATTTTTAGCTGAGTTTTGAGAAGAAAAGGAGAGCTTAGAGAGAAAATGTATCTAGAGGATCTCTTATATAGATAGAGCCTATAATAAACTGATGGGAATAGTCATAACCATCTGGTAGTAGACCGTTCGGGGCCATGTGGAGTTTGTTATGGAGGGTAGTGTCTATTGTCACAACATGCCAATCCGTTGGAACTTGATAGCTGAAGCTCGGGTAGGGTAGCTGTGAGCAATAAAGAGTTCCTAGTTACTGTTGTTTTAGGAGAGTTTGGATGTTCTCAAGGTCGACCATGCCTTGGCTGTTATTCGCTATATCAAGAGCAAGTGCCGAGGTCCTTTCGGGCAGTCGAGAGGAGTCTGGAAGGAATTCTACTGAGAGAGTCTCATGGAAACTCGATCAGATGGGGCCTTGTAGGTGACTGAAAGGAGAAGTCCGACTGAAGGAGTCTGGTAGGAGTTCGACTGGTGGAGAAGTCTAGTAGGAGTCCGACTGGCAAAAAAGTCTGGGAGGAGCTTGACTGGTGGAGAAGTTCAAAAGAAATTCAGTGGAAGAAGTCCGAGAGGAGGGCCTTGCGAATTTGGTCAAGGGTCAATCCAGGTTGTCACTATCGAACGGGATCATTCAGCAATCAGATATCTGGCCAAACTTTGGCATGAGCGAGCTCACCCCCAACAGCTCCCTTAGAAGCCCTCTCTACATGATCATTATTGAATGAGTTGGAAGTATCATCGAGTGAAATATAATTATCCACATTACTTTCTCCCCTTACAAAACTAATTGATATGCTAAAGACGGCTATCATATTATCATTGTACATACTTTCTACATCTATCATATGTGTAATTCAATATAATTACTGTCAATGAAATAAAGTTAATTTAAGTAGCATTCAAATGCATATATCAATTTTACCAATGCATATCAAATTTAGATCATGTTAAATATCAAATTTAGACCGGTGTTATACTCTTAAAAAGAAGTAATATAGTACTTAAAAATCAAAGATATAGCTAGACAAATTATTCTTTAAACTTCAAAATTCCAAAGATATCACCATAATCTAGTCCAACATGCATTTGGGGTATCTCAAACTCTAGCGCATGCTAAAAGTTTATCATTTATCATTCAAACCACTATAAATATATTCATTGAATGCAAAAAAAATTTATAATTAGTAAGTCTCAAGTTCCAACCTAATTGATAACATTTAAATGACTTTACCAAATAACACTAATAAAAGTAGTTGTTTACTTTCTTTTTGAAAATAATATTTTTTGAACACTGTTCTTATCCAAGCAATGTAATTAAAATATTATTATTGACATAGACATTAGAGTAGGCCGAGATCCTAATTTGATTAACCAAACCCAAATGGGCAAGGATCCAGGCTGATTGCACCAAATCCTACATATTTGATACTGTTGTGCTAAAACAGCCATAACATTCTCATTCGATATTAGAATCTTTATTATAACCCCAATTCAAAAAGCACTTTTCAAGCCCTACGAGTTACAGCTAAATTTGAAGTATATTCAATTATTTGATAGGTCAACGAAAATCTAAAAGATTCTAGATAAGTTGGGACTCTAGTCTTTTCCTATTTTATTTAGAATTCTTAGTGTGAGTCCTAGTTTAAGTCTATTAGAATTTTTTATCGATAAATAAGGCTCTTCAGGCCAATGTTATAATTGATTTATTTGAGTTATTGAATTAAAAACTTTAGAAGAGAGTTCTTCTTCTCTTAACCATTATTCCGTTGTTTCATGCATCTTTCCCTACAAATGCCACACATAGGCAGCATCAATTGGTATCAGAGCTTCACAATTCTTTATGCGATGATTTTTTCTTGCAGTTCAGATAGCAAATGATGGTTGCAAGAAGAACCAACTTGTGAATCAAGTAGTGGCAACCCATGATGAAATCATATAGTGGGAATGAGATCTGATGTTAGAATATGAAGATTTAAGAAGATAGGTGATGGATCTGACTGCGCATCTTGTATAGTTAGATAATCAAAATGCGAGATACGAGGCAGAACTAGAAAATCATAGATTTGAGGAAGATGCTTCAAATTTGAAAAATTCCTTTCACTGAGGTATTCCCATATGCTGGTGAGAAGGTCGTGGTGATTCATTCCAGCGATCAACCTACTAGTTCGATTCCATCATAATAGATTTGCTTAAATATTCAGGTAGTCTACAAACGAAGGTGTTCCTTGATTGGCTAGATCATATTGAGCACATCTTTAAATACAAGAAAGTGCCTGATGATAAGAAGATAATGCTTGTCATCTTAAAATTAACAGGTCAGACTTCTACCTAGTGGCAATGATAGGAACGCAATATTGTCGTTAAGACATCATGTTTATCAATTTAATTCGACTTCTAAAAATAATTAAAAATTTATAGATAGCAGTGAGTCGGGTCGAATCCACAAGGAAGGTAGTGTTTTTAGATTTGAAATCTTTGATTTTACAAAAGAAAAAAGAAAAGAGAAGAGTTTTGGGATCAAAAGTAAAGTCGGAAGATTAAAAATAAAAATTAAAAGATACAGAAATTTAAACTTGGTACTAAGATCTACTAATTAGATCTTAGCATCTACTTGTAATAAAATAAAAAGTAATAATTAAAGTGTAAAAATTAAATTGCAATAAAAAGTAAGAAATTAAAATACAAAAATAAAATTTTTATTAATTAAAATTTTAGAATTTAAATACATAAAATTTAAAAAGAATAAAATAGCCTGATCTCTGATCTTTTATCGGCATTGGCAGAAAGATGGTGTAGAAGTCTGTCTCTTCTTCTCGGCATCCATTACTTCGAAACAGCCTTTAACCCATAGCTTGGCTTTGCCCTATACCAAAGCTTCATCTTGATCGGAGATGTTGATTTCTGAAGGCCTGAGGTCCTTTTTATAGAGCTAGGAGAGCTGGAGAGTTTGCTTCTAGGCAATGTGGGACTAAGGAAATCTTTGATCATCAAAATATAAAGAAATCTAAATAAAAATTAGATTAAAAGAAGTTTTAGATGAATTCTACTACTCTGAATAAAATTTGATCATAAATAGAAATCCAACGATCCAAAAATCATCAAAATCGGATGAGTATCGGCCCAGATCAAGTCGGATTAAATTCTGGCCGTCCGATCGCAGTTGATGGAGGAAATCTGGCCGCAAATCATGCATCAAGAGTCCTGATCACTGTCGGGAGTATTCTAGACCATTGGATCTTCATCACTTGGTATCCTAGCCATCGGATCGCGCTAGATCACTAATAGAATTTGAATTAAATCCAAAAATAACCATCACCATCCGATCTTGACCGCAATCAACCGTAGTCATCCGATCGCATAATTACTATTCCCATGGACTGCGTGGACTGGCCGCACCGCACACCATAGCCAATCAGCACCTTTGTTGCCAAGTCAAAAGATCAGATTGCCCTATGAGCGATGATAAATTTCTGTGGACCCTTTAAAGGTCCAGGTCCGCCATGTGTCGTTGTGATTCGTCGGTTTCTACTGAGCTGACGGTCCATGCCTAGATCATGGACCGGCTGATAGCTTCATCGGCTGAGTCAGCTTTGATGGCTTAGCTTGGCTTGGTGGCTTGGCTTGCAGAGCCGGCTGAGCCATTTTCTTTTTTTATTTAAATTTTATTTATTTTATTTCTTTAAAAATTTATATCTTTTCTATTTTAGCTTCATTTTACTCAAAATTTATTTTATTATGATAAAAAAATGAGCTCTTTCCATTGATAATAAAATTTTATTTTTTAATTTTTATTATTTTTTAATTAATTTTTTAATTAATAAAAATATGAATTTCTCAAAAATTATATATAAATTGATTAATAATTTTTAAAAATTAATATAAATTAATTGATAAATTAATATATTTATTGATGAATTTATGATGCTTATCAGACAACAACTGAAGAAAACTAGGGAGTGCAGAGGCAAGCCAAAAATCCAAAACTAGGAGAAGATGAAGAAGGTATTGAGGGAGCAATTTCTATCCTTCAACTATATGCAGACCCTGTACCAGCATCTATAAAATCTTCAATAAGGGCCTAAATCTATGGACAATTACACGAAGAAGTTCTACCAACTGGTCACTAGAAATGGCCTAGAAGAGAGCGAGTATAGTCACGAGATACCTTGGTGGCCTACAGCAATAGATTTAGGACACCTTGAGGCTCCACTTCCTATGGACGATTAAGGAAGCATACCATCGAGCCATGGTTGCTAATGAGCAGCTACGAAAATAGTTTGTGCCTAGATCTGATCCTCTTCTATGGAGCAACCAAGCGCTGGAGAATCAAAGAGACATGCGAGCTAACATGATTTCTTCTCCTCCTATTCATGCTACTATTGAAGCAAAGTCATCGAAGCCAACCCCAACTAGATAATCAAACCTATGGTGCTATAATTATGGTGAGATTGGACACACACAAAGCAAGTGCAAGAAGCCTGCTGGATGGTCTGAGAAGTAGTTGTTGATTGAAGAAGAACCATTTGATGAGAATCAAGCACCTATCTATCATAAAGGAGGCAAAGAAGATGATGGTGCTTTGTTATTTGAGGATAGTAGAGAAGCTCTAATTGTTTGAAAGAATATGCTTGCTACCAACAAAGAGGAAGAATATTGGAGGCGGATCAACATCTTCCATACTTGCTGCATTATTAAAGAAAAGGTCTGCAAGATCATCATCGATGGAGGTAGCTGCGAGAACATCATCACTCAAGAGACCATCTCTAAGCTGAACCTGATCACAGAAAAGCATCCTCAACCATACAAGCTATCATGATTTCAAAAAGGGAGCGAGGTGGTTGTCAATAATCACTATCTAATTTCATTTTCTATTGGCAAAAAGTATTTCTATGAAGTTTGGTATGACATCGTTGCCATGGATATTTGTCATCTGCTTTTAGCGAGGCTTAGCAGTTTAATCACAGCATCACATATGATGGTCACTAGAATACCTATACATTCTGGAAGGACTGTTAGAAGATTACTCTAACATCGATGAAGAGGAAAGGTCTGCCTACAGCAAAGCCAGAGACCAGCACCAACCATTTGATAAATTGCTCTTACTTGCAAGAAGCATTAGATTCTTTGAACTTGAGGATGAGTTTCTTCCAACCTGAGGAGGATGATGTAGACATCAAAGTGGGCTGAGATTCTGATTTGATTGATCGGACTCAAATGGGCAAGGATTTGGGCTAATTGCACCAAATCTTGCAGATTTGATACTGTCGCACTAAAACGATCATAAGTTTCTCATCTAGTATCAAAATCCTTATTATAACCCCAATTCAGAAAACTCTTTTTAAGCCATACGAGTCAAAGCTAATTTTGAAGCCTAATTCAATTATTTGTTAGCGCAATAGGAGTCTAAAAAATCCTAAACGAGTTGGGACTCTAGTCTTTTTCTATTTTATTTAGAATTCTTAGTGTGAGTCCTAATTTAAGTCTGTTAGAGTTTTTTTATCTATAAATAAGATCTTTTGGGCCGATATTGTAATTAGTTTATTTAAGTTATTGAATAAAAAACTCCAGAATATAGTTCTTTTTCTCCTTGCCATTCTTTCTTTGTTTTGTGCATCTTTTTCTTTTCTAAAGCTGTCAAAATGGGCCAGGGCCCATGGGCCAGCTCATTTGGTCCTAAAAATGGGCCGAGTTGGGCTAAGAAATTCTAGCCCATTTATGAAAATGGGCTTTTTGGCCTGGCTCTTGTAGCCCATGGGCTGAACTAGGCTAGGATCGGATCAGCCCATGGACCGGCCCATACCGATCAGACGAATAGGCAATCACTTGAGTTGAGTCCTTGATGTACTATAAATAATAAACTTAAGTTTGATGTTGTTTCATCATGGTTGTAAATTTAGTTTTAGTTTGGTCTTGAAAATCCTATTGCTGTTAGGGATCCGATACCACCTTGTTGCAGTGGAAAGAAAAAAAAAATAGACACATAATCAAGTACGTGGATTAGACAAAAGTCTACCTCCATGGGGCATGTAAGGCTTCATTTATGAGAAAAAATAAAATATCTCAACCCTCTCTCTCAACCTAAAAGCACTCACCCATATAATGCTCTCAAAATAATCCCAAGAAGGCCCCCTCATAGATCTACCGATCTAAGATTCTCAATAACCCTAGACACTGTGATGCTCTCAGTCGCTACATCATGCCCTAGCCTTTGTTCCTAAGGAACCCTGCCGTTGGCTGCTTGATGCTCTTGGTGCTCCCTGAGACCCCCTGACTCTTTCTGAGACCTACTTCCTGATCTTTCTGAGATGCCATTGGCTCTTCCTGCACTGCCCCTACTGAGATGATCCAAGACTTACTATCCACAGCCATCAGCCCACCTTTAATAGGGCTAGAAAACCTCTCCACAAGCCCTAATCAACCCTACGGTCATTCAATCACTCTTGTCTGGTCCCCTGGCCGCTAGATAGCACAATAGGCTCCCAAAAAATCCATAAACCCCATGAATGGACCCAATCCACGTGCACAAGCTTGTAGACCTCGTAAAGCATCCCATGCACATGACCGCGCTCGCCCACTCATGCTATGCGCGTGTTGCATGCTATCGCCCGAACACCCAAGCACCCAAGCCAACATAGGCCCCCCCCCCGCATGACCGCCTGGGCCTAGGCCGTGTCCGCTCACATGCCCGCCTATGCCTGGGCCAGCCATCGCGCATGCCCGTGCTGGGCCTAGGCGCGCTGGACCCAGCACGTTGCTGGCCTGGCTGGGCCAACCATTGCACGTGCCTGTGCTGGGCTTAGGCATGGCCCAGCATGCTGCTGGCCCAACTGCCATGCCTAGCCTGCACTATCGCCAGCCTATGGGCCCCCTTCAATAGCCCGTAGGCTATACCATCTGCTTTGCTAGCTTCCTCATGCATATTTGCTTCATCCGGACTCCATTTGGGTTGTTTCTAGTCTCATTGGACTCCACTCGTTGTCCCGGATCCCATTCTGGGCTTATTATGGACCAAATCTCAGAGCACCAAATTTTAACAATCTCTATCTCAACTCGATATTTGGCTCTACCTCAACTCTGAGAACTTCCTATATGATACCACCCCCATGCCCTAGGGCAATTGCCTGCTACTCATAGATTGGCAGACATGAGAGTCGTGCTAGGCCACTCAATCTCAACCTGAGTCTTATGCCCGATCTACCTCCATCTAGAGCTCCACCTCACATTGGGCTCCTACTGGCATCTTCTATGATAGATGGCTCCTAGCACATGAGAGCATCCATCTTGATTGCACCCATCTTCTCCATCTTCTTCAACCTCGATCATCGCTGCTGCAACCCCTTGTACCATCTGGCTCCTCCTGGCTCTGATATCAATTGTTAGGGTTCTAGTACCACCTTATTATAGTGGGAAAAAAAAAAGAAAACAAACACACAATCAGGTATATGGATTAGACAAAAATCTATCTCCACAGGGCATGCAGGGCTTCATTATAAGAAAGAATAAAATACAATAGGAGATACACTCTCAACTCTCAACCCTCTCTCTCAAACTAGAAGCACTCACCCATACAATGCTCTTAAAGTAATCCCAAGAATGTCTCCTCATAGATCTACCAATCTTGGGTCCTCGACAATCCTAGACACTCTATGATGCTCTCAATCGCTACATCATGCCCCAGCCTTTGTTCCTAAGAAATCCTACCATTTCAGGACACTCCTGGCTGCTGGATACCCCTAGTGCTTCCTGAGACCCCCAACTTTACCTGACACCTATTTCCTGGTCTTCCTGAGATGCCCCTGGCTCTACCTATACCACCCTTCTAAGATGATCCGAGACTTGTTGTCCACAGCTGCCAGCCCACCTTTAATGGGGCTAAAAAACCTCTCCACAAGACCTAATCAATCCCACGACCGTTCGATCCTTCCCACCTGGTCTCCTGGCTGCTAGATAGAGCAACAAGGTTCCAAAAAATCCAAAAACCTCGTGAATGGATTCGGTCCACGTGGATAGGCACATAGACCCCACGAAGCATCCCACACATGTGATCATGCTCGCTCGCCATGCTGGGTGCATCACGAGCGCCCGAGCTAGCACAGGCCCCCCCCGTGTGACCACCTAGGCTCGGGCTGCACCCACGTGTGCCTACCTAGGCCTGGGCCAGCCATCATGTGCGCCCGCATCATGTTGGCACCTACGCTGGGCCTGGGCACAGCCCAGCGTGCTATTGGCCCAACTAGGCCAGCCATCGCGCATGGCCATGCTGGGCCTAAGCACGGCCTAGCGCATTGCTGGCCCGACTGCCATGCTTGGCCCTCACTACCGCCAGCCTATGGGCCCTCCTCAATGCCCCATAGGCCATACCATCTACTCTGTTAGCTTTCTCATATGTATCTACTTCATCCGAACTCCGTTTGTATTATTCTTGGTCTCATTGGACTCTGCTCATCATCCTGGATCTTGTTCTATGCTTATTATGAACCAAATCTTGAGGTGCTAGATTCCAACAGTTACTACTTGACTTTTTATTACTCGTTGAATGTTGAGTTCTAATTTTCTTCATAGTGACTCTAGAATAAGAAGAGAAAGCTATGAAAGTGACTTTAGAATAGGCTAGCCCAATCCTAGAAAAGAAAAAAAAAAGAATTGGACCAGCCCAACCCTAACCCACAACCCATGTGGGCTAGGGCCAGGCTAGGTTTTTACGGCCCATTTTAACAAGTGAGCCAAGCCCGACCTGGCCCATATAATCATAGCCCACGTCAGCTAGGGCCGAGCTGGGCGGTTGGGCTGGCCCATTTTGATAGCTCCATCCTCTTCCCAACAAACACCACGTATAGACTGTGTCAATTACATATGATTCTTTTCCATATCAAACTAGTAATAGATATTTGGCTAACACAAATTATAGTAGGAAAGTAAAATATAATCAAAGAGCATAGTATCTAATATAATTCTTATCCAACAAATTAAAATTCTAAAGTCCAACCATTTACTCTCTAATAAATTAAATTATGAGTGGATTCTCATAATCAAAGTCTTTACTTAATGGATAAATGACAAAAATGTTGAAAATAGTTTACTACATGTGCAGGATAAGACAACATAATGTTAGAAGGAGATTATAAACATTCTCAACACATTGCGCACTAATAACAGACATGAAGCCTAAAAATATGAAAGAATCTAATAGAGAAGGCCATTCTTCTATGTTAACATAGGGTTCAATATCAAATACAATCCATAATAAAAAAACTAGCTACCAAAATATGCAACCACCAGCTTATGTACAACTTGATTATGAGCGAGCAATTGTCACTAAAATGTTGTATGCTAAGAAATCGTATTCAAAATATATAACTACCAGCTTATGTAGAACATTCATTATGAGCGAGTAACTATCACTAAAATATTGTATGCTAATCTATAGCTAAAATGTACACACACACATATATATGTGTGTGAGTGTGATCAAAAGCTAACTTTGAATAGATAACTAACAAAAGTATCATTATAGTTCAACATGTTGTTAAAGGGAAAATATATATCACGTATTTATGTTTGTATGTATACATATACATATACACACACACATATATGTTTACATACATACATATATACATATATGTGTGTGTGTGTGTGATCAAAAGCTAACCTTGAACAAATAACTAAATAAAGTATCATTAAAGTTCTTCAAGCTATCAACATGCTGTTAAAGGAAAAATATATATCGCATACTTTTAAGTTCAATTTCAAGACAAAATTAACAAACCAAAAGAAGATATTCAAAAATTATATAGTAAACTCATCCAATAGATAACTAAATACATACAAAAAATAATGGCCAAACTTGCATGAACCATAAAATATCTTTCAGCTAAAAAAAATAATTGTGCGGGATTTTATCAACATCCACACAATTGACAACATATATAAAATAGCTAAATGCAAAAGCCAAATAAAATATTTTTCAGCAGATTTTTTTCTCCATCATCATTCATCCATTGTCATGAAAACCTACATTTTGAATATAAAGTAAATAATTAGAACATGAAGAAAGTTAAATATGAAAATTTACAACTTAATATGGGTATAAAGAATTATAAATATGATTACTAAATATCCATGTCCTACATTCATTGCTTAGCTTGCTTTGTGGTGTTATCATCCGCATTTAACATTAAAAAACTCAAGCAACTTATAATTGTTAACATATATATCAATCATAAATCTTTGAAATATGAGCATAATAAGCAAATAAAAAATATTTCATAAATTTAAAAGATTTATATGCCTTCGTTGTATTCTTCATGAAGTTAATCCTAAGTATAAACCAAGGTCTTGATAGTAGATGGATTTAAAGAACTCCGATACTAATTCATAACTCTACTATCAATGCTAAATATTGACTCTCATAAAACAATAAAAATTGAAAAAGCTAAAATATCTCGAGCCATTCTTAATAATATAGGATAGATTGTTACATTATCCTTCCACCATGCCAAAATATTAAACTCCTTATCCTCCAAAACAAAAAGCATATCATCATCTAATAACTATCCGGCTCTAATATTTTTAGTCATTTTGAAGAATTTTGACTTTTAAATTGAGCAAAATCCATGTCATGTTTCCTTTTACCTTAGTTAAGAGAAGAAATAGAACTTGTATCACTTTGCCCAACAAAATTAGATGTTAACTTACTTGAACTTATAAAGGACTACACTCTTACTGTATCTGCATACTTATTATAAAATTTATAAAGGCAAGCACAAATATTTTTTTTTCTCTACAACAAATGCCCTTTCATAACAATGAATATTAACTTTGATCTAGGATCCAAAATAGAAGCATTTACTAACAAATTATTGTACAAAGACTAATATTTGTTGAATTTCATTGCATCTCATTTGTCAATTGTATAATATTTCATATTTATCAATACATCAATACTCTCCTCCATCAACAAAGCCCTATCCCAAACTTCTTTTAGGTGCAAATTAAATGTTAGATATTTACAAGCAAAAAATACTTTAGTGGCATTAAGAAGGACTTTTAAGAGTTTAAGAATTACAACATCTTTTTCCATTCATCATTGGTGGAGCATACACATGACTGCTCAATTGTATATCTAATAAAAATATATTTATATTAAGTACATCATACAATATTTCATAAATAGAATTCTACCTCGAAGCAATATTCAGAGCAAGTCCTTTTTTAGCAAGAAGTCTCGTATGCTGTACAATTTTATTAATTATTTACATTCAAGATGGGATTGTAGACATATATTCTCTTATATATTCAATAGTTTCATGAATTATATTCATCCCATCATGAACCATAATATTTATATGGTTGCACAGCATCTAATATGACCATACTCCCCACCAAATAACATTTCGCAAAAAAAATGATCTTAGAACCTTCTAATTATAGTTTCACTTATGGTGCAATTATCCAAAGTAATGGCACATGTTAGAATCCAATTTCCATTGGAGAAGATACTTCCAATAGAATTTTCAATTATAAAGCTTGTGTAAGGATATGGCAGTTTCTTGAAACTAATTATCTTCTAATGTACAATAAAATTAAAATCAATATATATGTTGTGAGGGAAAGTAACCAATTTTCTGATTTGATGTCCAAATATCCCTAATAAAACTAATCCAAGAACTTAATTTCTTAGATACATCATACAATTTTTTTTCTTTCTTCTTCATACAAAGCCATACAATCATTTTTCACAATCTTATGATCCGTAACATTAAATAATTGCTAAAGAGATCTCATATAAAATCCAAAAAATCAAGATGCTCAATAGTATTAAATGGAACCTTGATATATATGATAAATTTTGCAATAAATATTCTACTCTTTTCTTGATCGAATTTAAAAGGCTTCACTAGGTGTTTTGAAATTGCTATTATGAACATTTAATTAACCAAATTCTTTTAAAATTACTAACAAACATTTTCAAAATGGCATTTTAGATGACTCATTTCTTCTTTAGTACTACCACTTAATATTTTTTTTACAATATTGACATGTAACTAGTTATCCATCTATTTTTTCTCCTCAATAAAGTGATTCCATATCCAAAACTTTTCTTAGAGCCTTTACTACAATCAGTTTTAGTTTTTTTTTTTTTTATTTTTATCATCCTCATCCATTATCTATTCAATAATCTCATTTTCACTTATTTTAAAATGAGACATAAGTAAAAACAATCTACACAAATAACAACATAGATTACAAAAAAAATCAATATTCACAAAACAAATATACTATAGAGATAAAAAAATAAGAAAGCAAGTATTCATATATTTTAGAAGTAGAAAAGCATAAATAATATATAAGCCTTAGAAGGTTAATTCTCAAATGTGCAAGAAGCGCTCCATTAAAGGGGGAAATAAACAAAACAAACTTTGGCATAAGATAGTATATTTTTTTTTACTTTCATCTCCATCTTGTAGAATAGTATAAAACATGCTAATTTTACTACTTGTATTTAACCAAGAAATATAATGTATAAACAAGTGAAAATTACAAAGTGAGCAAGTAGAATAGACAATGGAAACATCGCAATCATTTTTTGCAAAATAATGTGAGATAAAGGCTCATATAAGCATACTAAGTTTCCATCACTCGACACATAGTCATGAAAGATATGATAAATTTAGGTCTAGATGGAAAGCCAAGAATATGATAAATTTCGTTACTTCAAATAAATGGTCTTAGAAAGAAATCTCCAACTACCAATGTTAGGGAAGGAACGGATTGCATGTTTCTTCATTTGGAAAAGAAGAACACATAAGGATTCCTTGTTGAAACTTCAGTTGAAGAGATGTTAGACGTAAACTCATTCTCATTTTTACACACTTGTGTTCAGTAGTTATGAACAAATAAGGATAGATATATAACAATATTTGTAGACTTATCCTAAAGTTTATTGCTATAAATCTTCATTAAAAATTCTACAAATATATTTGAAAGGAATAAACATACCCATTTTAATTAAATCACTAAGCGACCTATATTCTTTTCATTAATAACTTGGAATGATTTAGGTAGCTAGAAACTAACATAAAACAAATTATGAAAATAGTATGAATTCTATTTGCTGGATGTGAATACATTATAAACCAGTTATACTAAATCCATTTTTTAGTTAGTATTTCAGGATGGATTAACAGTATTGTTAACTTATCTAAAACCTAGCAACAATTTAGACTAACAAACAAGGCATATAGCCAAAGCCTAAGGCTTCTCAATTATAAGCGCTAGATTTACGATATGAGGTATATGGAAAATTCTTTTCTTACAAATTACTATATGATCCTTTGTAAGGATAAAACAAAATCAAACCTTCTAAGAATAGGGGAGGGAAATCATAATATTGTAATTTATAATTTTTTAGGTAAATTATAGGAACACTTTCTTAATTTTAGTCTAATTTTATCATAAACCCTCGATTTTAAAAAATGTCAAACTAGCTCTTCAAGTTTTCGACATGTTCTAAAATGATCCTACTATTTATCTCGTTAACAGAATGATGTCATGTGACAATCATGCAATATCATTATTTTATAAAATGATTAAAATATCCTTATCCCCACCTCCTCCCTCCTCTCTAATTGATCTCCTTCTCCTCTGTCGCCGACGTTCCTTTTTTTCTTCTTCCCCTTCCTCCCCTTCTCACCCACTTCTCCTTTTCTATGGTGGCTTCCTCCACCTTCATTCATTCCTCGTTAGCAATCTCTCCTTCCCTCTCCTCCATTTTCTCCTCATCCATTTCTCCTCATCCTCTTCTAAGCTAGCTTATGAACCCTTCTCCTCCACGATGGCTCCCTCTATCTCCAACTATTTTTCGCTAGTGGCTCCTCCCTCCTCCTCCCCTTCCTCCTCATCTACTTTTTCTCTTCCAAGTCCATCGATGAGCTCTCCTCCTTCACAATGGCTCTCTCCACCTCCACCCTTTCTTATCAGCAACCTTTTCTTCCCTCTATCCTTCCTTCTCACCCCCACCTCCTCATTATCCTCCAATTCTGCCCATAATCTCTCTCGATAGCAACTCTCTTCATCTCTGCCCTTTCCTTGCTAATGATCCCTTCTTTTCCCCTCTCCTTCCTCCTCACCTCCTCCTCCTCTCCCTTTAATCTCATCTATGAGGCCTTTGACACTATCCTTCTCCTTTACATCGACCTCTATGACCCCACCCTCCATGGTAACTCCATCCACCTCCATCTCTTCTTCACCGACGACCCCTCCTATACAAGCGAGGGGCATTTTTATCCATTAAAATAGCAAGCTAATATTGTCTATTGGTAAGTGAATAGTAAGATCATCTTAGAATATCTAAAAAATTTGAAGGGCTAATTTGATATTTTTTAAAGTTAAGAGGATACATATGAAATTAGACTAAAATTGAAGGGTATTCTTGTAATTTAATTAATTTTTTTTGTTATGCTATATTCGGTCACTATTCCACTTTTCTATTCGGTCACTATTCCACTTTTCTGCTAAAAAATTGAAACTTTATTAATAAAATATGTAGCCCTTTATAGCATAATCATGCTGTACAAAAAGGAATTTTGGACAAGCTTGCCCAGGAAGGGAACATGCCAATTCAATGTTGGTTCAGCCATTAGCATGGTTCATTTGATGTCCCTAAATTGCAAACTTTATGATAATCTAAATAAATTTATAGAAGGCAACAGAAGTTGAAAACAGATTAACAATGCAAGAACTATCCTAATGTGTGACGAAGGCATCAAGAACTTCATAAAATTTCAGCTATTTCTATTAATCTAATGCAAGGTGGATATGTTGCACTAGGATTTGCTGCAATTAGAGGATAAAATCAAGAGATTACAATCTGACTCAGATGCAATGAAACCTTCGAAATATCAATGGAAGGGAAGACTTTGAAGAACTTGGCAGAAGAGAAGCTGAGGATGGTCACAAGTTGGAGGAAGGGAGGATGGCAAGCGGCAACTGGTTTTGATTAAAAAATCAACGAGAGGAGGTTCGTGTGACTCGTGCCCGCCCTACTTTGATTGGAGAACGGCGAGCAGCAACTAGAGACAGCAAGATTCAAGGAGAAGGCTACCCACAAGACTGCAGACAAAGTAGGGAGAGGCGGAGGCGGCAAAACGGGAGAAGAAACCCTAGGTCTGAGCAAGGAGGAGCGGGAAGATTAGTTCACGGGGGGCGGAGGGGGTTGCGAAGCACGATAAATCTGACAATGGAATCTTTGAACTTTGAAAAATTGAGCAGCTTTGAATAATCATTTCTATAGAAAAAGAACTTGAAAACTTAAGGGAAAGGAACCAATGACAGAACTTCCAGCGAATCAAGACTAGGCAACACGATGACAAACCTATCCTCGGTAATTTGATGGCGCATTGAAGATAACTTTTCACATTATTCTTACGCACGCCGGTTCTTTCAATGGTTGCGTGTGTGGGCGCCGGTGCGAGTAAGTTATTGAGTGAGTGAGAGAGAGAGAGAGAAGGCAGACTGGATCTTGTTTCTCAAAGGAATATATTTGGATTTCTGCTCCGTTCTGTAGCTTATTCCACAATAACCTTTCACCACCTTATAAACAGATCATATGGCAGTGTCCTGTTTATTCCATTTTGTGATTGATCAACTAAAAACTGCCTTTTAATGATCCGCAACCAATCTTACCAACACCAACAAAGAGATTCCATCATGCTCTAGGGGCCGCTTCCAAGCAAATCCCAGACATATACAGCAGCAAAGCAAACAGGCTCATGAAAAATGCAACAATCTGGTTAACTTGAAAATGAAATGCATTGGAATGTAGGAGCAGCATATGTCATAACCATAAAACTAAAACTTAATATTCAAATGCTTAACCTTGCAAACAAATCTTCCCATTAAGCACTAAAAGCTGCATGATTATAAATTTACTGCAGTAAGAGCTTCTCTTGCAGGTTTCTTTAAAAAATAAAATTATAAAAAAAAAGGGTATAAGCTGATTATCAAAGGCAGGGCACTCAAGGGATAATGCCCTCAAGCTGGTGGGACCTCAGCCATCTCATGTTCAACAGGACTTGGGGCAACCGGGTAGTATGTGTAATGAAGCTCCCCAACATCATCTCCTGAGAGCTTTTTCCAGCCATCACGTCCAACATAATACACTGAAAAAATACCATATTAAAATGAGGAAAACAGCCATTAAGATAAAGCACGTAAACCTGAAGCTTCCAAACGTAGAGATGTGTAATATGTAGAGATACTGAGGGAACCAATACGAGTGTATCTAGTTCGGTAACTAATTCCAAAAGATTATAAACAATAATACTAGTTTGATTATTGTTAAGTTTATGAATTACACAAACTGAACAAGTTGCCACAAAAGTCTTCAAGAGGTAAGACAATCTGACAACAGCATAAATAGAAGTTTAAACTAAAACTAGTATTGGCATATCTTTGCTTAAGAAGCTAGGGTTTAGAATAATGATTAAGAGCACATACCACTGACTACGCCACCACTAGCTCCATCACGAAAGGTTGCATGATAGATGGCTCGACGAGCCAGTTCTGCAGCTTCCTCAATTGACATGTCATACCGATACCTGATTTAATAATAGTAAATATTTAATGGACAATAATGAACTTTGCATCGAAATAATGCAGTTGTTTAGCCGCTTACCCATTATCCAGTACACCATATGCATATGGTGATCCAGATCCAACAGAAAAACGTGTACCTTTGAGTCTTCCTCCTTCACTGTCAACATAATACAAACCAGGTCCCTGAAAAGCATGTACGGAGTGCAAAAAGTCAAGCATTGGAACTGGCTTAGGCAATGTTTATAGATAGACACAAAACCATACTGTCTCATCCCATCCAGCAATCATGGTCCCAACTGAAAGGCCCATTCCACGATATGAGTATAGAATATTGGCCAACAGCTTTGAAGCACCTGCTACCGATATCCTTCGCTTGTTTGCCAGTTCATGTAAGCGGCACTGACCATAAGCAAAATCAAACCAACTTGTGAGGTTTGATGAATTTAAACTTGAGATCATTAATTTGGCTGATAATAATGACTCAAGAAATTGGAAATAAGAACAAAAGAATTAGCCCTATACTAAGACAAGGAGAAAATGGGGGGAAAGTGAACAAGAAGAAAGAGCAGCATATGTCTTGCCTTGATGCCCAAATTCCTGTGCCAAAACTGGCAGTCTGCAGCACCTCCAGCCATTGTTCCAATCATGTATTGATTTATCTCAATGATTTTTTTGACAGTTTGAGAAGCTGCAAGAAAAGTAGGTATCCAGTGGTAAGACCAATTTTTTAAACCAGATCATTGACAAAACTGGAAAGGTGACCAGGTTCTAGGTCACTGATATAACCATTCAGTCAATGACAAATGAACCATGACATCATCATGAAATAAATCTTAAATAAATTATAAAATGAAAAATATAAATGTAAATTTTAATTTTTTATGCACTTTATTTGCAATTTTCGACATTCTTTTATAAATGAAAAGCATCAAACGGTTCATAACCGTACATCAAATAGTTAGAGATGATAAAAGGGAAAAAACATGGTTCATGGTATGTTTAAATTTTGAGAATCTAATAACAAACATTTGAAGTTTTTTAACATGTCAAGAAACCCTTTAAAGAGCTCCTGCACGTGCATACATTGCATTAAACATTCATTCCAGACTAAGTTAGAATGGAAACACTTTTGAATTTAACCATGGCAGCAAAAAATGATAATTGAAAATTAATAAATAACATCAAGCATTTAGCATCTTAACGACTACCTTAGAAGGTTAACTCTACATGCTTTTCCAAGAGAAAAAAACTCAAACTCTTGACCGATTCAGATGGAAGAAAGAAACTTATTTCCCCTAGCTTTTTCCTCCCATCTCCTTTTTGGGTCCCAACTCTAATGAAAGATTGAAAGAAATATTCCTTTATTCCCTAGCCAATCTCAATTAGAGAGCAAAGCAGGGAGGTGGTACACTACTAGGTCTTTAAGGGCTCAAGGGAAAGCCCTGGCCATGACCTTATCTCACCTTAATAGGCTTAAAGCATAAGAGAGCTGGTCCTTGCTCTTGCTCAAAATCAGTGGGGAAGCACAGCCTAATGAGTCTGAGATTGGCACTGGAGAAATTAAAAATTCATACAGTTTAAGAAACCAGTTGGTACTTCCCAAATCAGAATGGTTCAAGCAGTTAATCGGTTCAAGCGGTTCTCACAAAATAATGCAGTTTTGTTAGGGAAATGGGTCAGGAAGTTATTCAGACCAGCACTCTGACTGCTTGATGTTTCAACTGGTTCAACATGCTAGTCTGCCCAGGCTTGTTAAACATCGGGTAACACAACCAGCCAAGCACAACTGATCAGCTAGACAATCAAATGAATCGGGTGGATTAGGGTCTAAAAAGCATGAAAGAGTACAACTCTTACTAAATAAAATTGGGGCACTGTTCACTAAATCACATTTAAATGTCCCTAACTTACTTTATTATCATTTACTAATTTGTATTCACAGACATCCATTGTTGGCTGAACATAGGAAGTTGGCTCTACCATCATACCAAGGAATTCACATCCCTCCCCAGCCTAATGACTGCAGGCATTCTCTTTTATGGCGAGTAAAACAATAGTGTTATTTGGTAAACGCATGCAAAAACACCAGAAACATGTTCATTGCATCAGTTTTACGGCTCCTACACTTCATCACTGGTTCTTATCCAAGGTCAAGACCTTTGAAATGAAAACTAGATATATTAGTACCATTATGAAAGTGTTACTCCAACATTCCTACCAATATATCTAAAAAATAGGCCCTCTTCACCAGAGCATTTTACTATCTGACAGTACTTGGTGCCAAATTGCTAATATCATGTGCATTCTTCTTCCCATATATCCAAAACTGGTGCTTTTAAATTTCCAGTAATATACTCACATAGTCACCTCCATCGTCCTAATTCTACCATATTTGCACCTCAATATCTTTATATTTGTTTTCGACAACTAACTTCTCACATTCTTGTATATAAGAAAGCCTGCAAAAAACTACATAAAAAAAATCAACATTTAACTGACTAAAATTGTCTGGCTGTACAAAACTCCAAGCAATCACCTTGGTTCCATCTATTAGATTTGCCCCTGTTCCTCCCACACTGAGAACTCTAGGAAGACATCTGATGTTTTGATTCTATCAAGCTCCTTTTTCTTGATGGATATTAACCCATATACTATGCAAATTCCTTAACTGGTTGGATAATTCAGTTAAAACAATTTAATTTACCAAAAAATGTTTTATGCTGTGCTTCTTGGTTGAAACAACATATCTTGCACAAGTTATCAAACAGATCTCATTACGGTACCTCATAAACAACAATATCTGACAATGAACTTAGAGGTTTTCCATTTTTTTCTCTTTTTGGTTGTTTGTGTGTGTGTGTGTGTGTGTGGTGGGGGAGGGGGAGGTGTTGGTGTTGTGGTATCTGCTCAAGATCTTTTTTTTTTTTTTTCTTTTGACCACAGAAATGTGGTAAATCATTCTTCGACATGGATGGTAGTCATGTTGCCTAGATTCCCCTAAATCAACATCCCCAATAATTTTTCCCTTTTCCACCTGGAGCAGGGGAATATACGGGAAGTTGGTCTCATGTACCACCAATGTTAAAGGGAAAAAGAGATGGTGGCATAAGGTGAGGTGTGATGGATTTCTCAACTGGACAAATTATAGGAGAATAAGGTTTTAGTCTTAAAATTTTCCCCAAAGGTTCAAAATCTAAGGAAAAACAATTCCAAAAATAACATAAATATTGTGGACATGGTGCTTTCACATAACCACATAATTTGGTCTGGATCACACTTCCCACATGTCAAATGTGGATGAATCCTAATGGTAGTTTAGGATATATCCCAATATACTACAACATCATGCAAAATTGGAATACAGCAAATTCCTTCTACATTAGCAGCATGATATTTCTATCAAGGGTACCATACATGCTTCAGGATATTTAAGAAAACTAGCTCTGTACCCACCTTGTAGGTGCTTCCTATTCTTTTTCCTTTAGAGAGACCTGCTTCCCCACACCTGCTTTCCTTTTAAGTAATTAAAGGTTATAGAAATAATCAGTCATGCATTGAATGGCTCCTCTGCAAGAAATCACTAAAAGGTCCAAGTCGTACATGTCCCGTTAAACCCCCCTGTGATACCCTATGTTTTATGAAGTATTACCAATAAGACTCAAGACATTTTAGGGCTTAGGGTTTATGAGAGCCTTGTCTTAAGGCATGAGAAAAAAAGTTGAAAAAATTAATCATTCTGAATTTAATCAAGTAGCTCACTTTGTTGCTGGACAAAGGTAAACCCTATGCACTCTGCAACCACCCCCCCCCCCAACCTCCCCCCCCCTCTACAGAGAGGAAAAAAAAAAGAAAGCCCTTATTATGCAAAAGAAGAAAAATAAAGGAATCAACTAGAATGTTATCAAATAGGTACAAGTAACCCTTACTGCTTCAATAAAAGAAATGCATGTGAATATCAACGTATTGATATAAATAACATCAATTTTGTCATGACAGGGTCCTCACTTAAGGTAGGCCTCTGCTTATAGAGTCCAAAAGAAATACCAGAAACATATGTAGATTATAATCCTTTCCTTCACAACAAGCTTGCTCGGTAAAATGAAATCTCACATCCATGTCGTTCAAAGCACATTCTCAGTTTGCTAGTGGAATCACCAAAGAATTATAAATTTATTCCTCGCTAAGTTTATCAGCAATAAGCATGGCTTATATGTTCTAGTGACATGGCATTGTTGTCAAAGACAAGCATCATGATGGTGTGGCTGAATGGTATAAGGGTCATAAGTCCACTTACAGGATAGTTAGTGTCATTTTAAAGGAAATAATATTTAAAGATGTCATTCTAAAAAAAATAATATTTAAAGAAATCTCCAGAAGCTTTTGGTAAGGATGCAAGGCATGTAGCTGATACTAGATGTCAAGCAAGGGCGGATCCAACATAAATCAGTTCACTTATTGCATCTAAAATCAACACTAGGTAGAAAATTGGAGATGCCTCTCTGTTACATCCATCCCCGCCAAGCTCGTTTCATTAAGCGGCCAGCAGACTTCCATTTACCCTATGTTTGAGGGTGATATAATGACCTAAATTGAAGCTCTGATCCAACTTCCTCAATAAGTCTTTTCTACACCAAGGCAAACAACATGAGTTTCTTTACTGATTCCTCTCAAAATAGAACAACAGGGAATGCATGGTACATTTCCCTTGAGAAGGTATGCATCTTGGAGGATAAAGTCTACACAAGAAGTTATAAAGCTGTGCTCATGCCTTTCTTAAATTTGGATTTTCTTGAAATGGAGCTTTATAAAGACAAACACCTTAACATGCATGGTGGTGAGCATGGTGATGCAGTGCAAGCTTAGGACTTGTCTGGCCAATAGAAGGTCTAGTAAACTGTCAGATATAATATAAAAGAAGACTAAACCAGAATCTGCATACTGTCCACAGATATTCCAGCAACTGGAAACAAGAATTGGTGGATCTAGGTTGAGTAGGATTTTAGAAGTTAGATCCGAGGACTGGATGGATCTAAGTCTTTAATAATAAAATCATCATGAAACTTCAGCAGGCAGAAAGCAAGAATCTCATACAAAAATCACAAGATTACCGTAACCATCGGTCTTTTCCCAACTATTCAACGTCAACTTTTTTCCCGACTATTCAACGTCAACTTTATGGATCTTCGTTTGCCAAGGATTCCCATTGAGGGCTGCCTCTTGATATTATTCCCAAGCTTCTCTATATCCTTCCTCACACCCCCCATCCATATTACCTTATGTCTTTCTCTAGTTTTTTCACAACCTTCCACACAAACTAAAGTATTTCTCCATTTTGGAGGCTCTTCAAATCTTTATTGCATGTGCCCAAACCATCTTAATCAATTGTCCTTCACTTTGTCCTTATTTTGTGCAAATCTTCTACTATATTCATTTCTTAATTTAATGTTTATGGGTTTTGTACACATCCATCTGACGTCCTCACTTATGTCACACTCTACTGGTTTTCATGAATTCTCTTTATTACCCAGCATTCAGAGCTGTACAACATTATAGGCATCATTGCTGTTCTATAGATCTTTTTCTTGTCTCCAAGATATACATTGATCACATAATGCTTCAGATGCACCTCTCCACTTCATCGAACTAGCTCTAATTATTTTACCTATATCTTCATCTACGTCCTCCCATTATTTTGCATAATAGATTTTAAATAATGGAACAAATCACTTTGTAGTATCTCTTGTCTATCAACCTCAATCGGAATATTATCTTTGTTTCCATCAAGGTCCACAAGACTGGTATGGATAACTGTACAGGTATGTTACCGATTCCATGAAGTATGGTGAGGCACAGGGAGATATGGACCCCACACCAAGACAAGCTTCCAATATTCTCTCACTCCCAACCATGGTACAACCTGAAATCAAGCAATACGAGTCAACACCAAGCAGTTCCACTGGGCTAAAACCAATACGGACTAGTTCGAGTCAAATACAGACACGAACTTTGGTACCATACTGGTATGATATGGCACAATCAGTACCAAACAGTATGAGTTGGTATAGAAGACCTTGGTTTCTATTCTCACTATAATGCAAAGTTCACAAGATTACTACCTGATAACAGTTAAGATATCATAAGATAGCATATAAATTAAAGAAAAACAAGAGAAGTGACATTTATGCACCAAAGTCTTTATAATGGTAGATTTAAATAACTATTTGAGTAATCAATGCAAATGCTAGAAAGGAACAGCAATAAATAGATGATCAAAAAGACATGAAAATAAATTGGGGGAAAGAGGAGGGATGCCAAGGATGGCCAAAGAATAAAACCACGCATTTGTAAGTTAAATGCATCAAAAAAAACCTTAAAAAGAAAATCCTAAACCAGATTCTTAAGATTACTCATAAGCCCCATGGAAGAGACATCTCTCAAAAAGAGAAGGCTATGAAGCAAGGGCATATGCCCAGGAGGAAAGAAAGACTAGGTGCTTATTCCTTTGTCTTCTTCCACCACTTACTTCTCAATAATGGCCCTCCCTATGGGCCCAATATCTTATTTTATTTGCTTATGTTGCTTTATGGCTGAATTTGGTTGTGGAATAGAATAACTTGGAGTAAATTAGTAAATTTACTCCTAGCCCACTTTGCCATGAAATAGCCACACTCCACCCTATAGGATAGAACAATTTACTCTAGGTTGGGTGGGAGAAGTAACTTGACCAACTTCTAGAATGTGCACTTTGCCCTCAGAATAAATTGGCTATTTTTCTGGCTTTTGGTAGGTTAAAGTGGAAATAATAGGTGGTTTTTCTTCCATTTAACCTCCTTTAGTCTCACACAAGTGCAACCTCAAGTATAGTGATACCGCATCAGCAATTAATCTACCTCCAAAGCCCAATACATCTTCCAATCTTCACCACAACTCACCAAACTCATAAGAACAGAAAATAAGCACAATAACTAAGACGTAAACTCGTAAAGTAAAAACCAGTAATCTAATGGTTGGTATAAGTTCTGAACTCTGAATATGTACTCAATTATTGTTTGGCCAGCCTTTCATTTTTATGTTGTTTCTGAAGTAAAAGTCATATGGAAACATTCCATAGATCTCGCCTGTTCTCCTTCTCATCAGTAGTTCTATTCGGCCAAATTACTTGAGCTTCAAAATGGATCAATTTTTTGATGATCTGATCTTGTAATTGATATAAAAACCACATTATGGTATTTACGTACAGTCAGCTAGGCTAATAAAAAAGAGAGGGATTGGGAGGCCAAAGAGATGGTTATTGGAGCTATTCCTGGTCCAATAACATGGTAAAAAAAATAATAAAGCAATGAACATTCACCTACTCTTCTTTTCCCTTTTTTTTTTGAATGTATGCCTTCTCTCTTCTCCATTTGTTCGCCTAAACCTTTGTTGTTTACCTATTCCCTTTTGAGCATAACATCCATTTCTTCTTTAATCTCCGCTATCTATTTTATTCGGGGCTAATCTGAACTTACAAGCCTTGGCACAAAGGTAAGGTTGCTCCATCATGACATAAGTGTCATAGGTTCAAAATGCAGAAATAGCCTCTCCACATGCAGGGATAAGGCTGTGTACATCTGACCCATCCTAAACCCCACAATGCCTAGAGTCTCATGCAGTGAGATGCCCTTTTTATGGATACTAATTTCAATATATGATACTTTGTTTAGTTACTTGATCAGATTCTGCTGAGCCCAACCTTGGTTCTACACAACATCCAAATTGAGAATCAACCTTAGTCTCTTTCTACAGCATAAGACCTGTATCACTAAACTGAAAATTGTTCCCTTTTCTCCGAACCACCAAAATCGTTGCCTTCTTGATTGCAGCAAGAAAGCAAGACAACAGATTGATGGAAGATCCTGGATTTCTATTAGTAGGTCTGTCAATGTTATAGCATGGCACCCCCAAGTAGTCCTACATCAGAGAGTACTTCTCGTGGTAGAAATCATCCTCTCAAAAGGTTCTGGAATAAGAAGAGATTCGAATGCAATTCTAAAGCAGCAGCAAGCTAGATAGAAGTCTCCTAATAATATAAAAGCAAAATTTATAGCTTTATTATAGATTAATCTACTTCATTTCCTTCAATATCTTCCCTCAAAGTTCCATAATGGTCACTGATGCTAAACTTGACAATTAACTTGAAAAGTTCCTTCATGATTTTGATGGAAGCAAACAGACATTGTCCACTTACTAGAGGAAATGACATCAGTGAAAACCTCCATGGCAATCAAGCTACCATCCATAACTAACACTCAAAACCATTTTAACATGCAGAACATGCAACAATGGCTCTAAAAGGTGAAAGGCTTAGGGCTGAAAAACCCATGGTATTGGAGCTATCTTCCTTTGCCATGTGTCCTCCTTAGATCCACAACCTGATGCCCCATAAACAACCCATGTTTGCATGATTAAAAAGTAGAGATAAATGATATGTATCGTGTATTAAACTAAAGTAGTCGTGTTCCATGGAAACATGACCAAAGGCCATCCTGGATTTAAAATAAGCTTGAAGGCTAATGCATGTAGGTACAAGCTTTCAGATAAGAAGCTTGCATGTTTGTAGAGGACAAATGGAAAGGAACAGTGACAAGTTGCAAACAAAATATAAATAAACTTACCATGCAATCATCCATATCAAATAAAGAATAAAGACAATGATGAGCCAACAGCTCCGTCAACCAAATGAATGAGCAGAGCTGCACTTTATGCAACTTCCGCAAGGGAGCTTGATTGTAAGCAGTACACCAATTTTACAGACTGGTTGTATTTTTCAGACTCTAAGAGAATGAAAATGCCATGATATATCACCAAGGACTAGTACCTTCCATCTTGTTCAGTTTATTAGCTCATAGTTTATACACCATTGTAGTTGCAATTCAGGTTGCCAACTAAATTATCGATATCAGGGAAAAAAGCCTGTCATAAAGACCTCTTTGAATAGATTTTTCTCGAACAGACGGCCGCATGGTTGATTAGAGTAAATCAAGGTCATCAACAACCTTGCTGACCCAAAAATAGAAAGTTTGCCAACAGTCTCAATAGCCACCAATTGTGAGCTTGACTGCATAAATAGTGGATGAAGCAAGATGGAAGCAAAGTCCAAGAATAGGCTAAAATCCAATAGAATGAAAAGGATTTGGCTGTTGTTCAACCAATAGACCCAAATAACTCATAGCCTCAAACAAAGGACAAAAGAAGTTATTATCTTGGAGACTAAAGAGAGCGATGATAACAATAATTATAGTAACAAGGAAGATAATGAGGTGCTCCATTGTAGTGTTTTTGGACCTGCTTTTATCACCTTGGGGGGCTATTATAGATGATTGGAGGCAAAGAGGTATCTTCCAAATTTGAGTCCAAAGGCAATGGCTAACCATGCACCGTTGTCATCAAGTCCAACAATCACACCGATTTCATCTCCATGGATGCCATCAACAAGCTCAAATTCACAAGCCAATGGCACCCGAGTTTGGCACTGAAATCCTGCAAATTGGCATCGGCAAAAACAACATGAACCTACAAGGTATGTAAGAATGTCTAGCAACCACCGAGAGGTCATTAGATAAGGTACCATGTCATGTCCTTCCGATCAAAGTTTGCTACATTCTGCTTGAGTGCCTCCACTTACTTGACAGAATGTATAGCATAACAACTACAATAATGCTTGTTTATTTCAGCATAAGGACACTGTGATGATGTGCCAACCAAAAAATACAACCACGAAAAGTGGACCAACGAGACTTTCTTCTTGGAGGACATCATATACAGTGGAGATGGCATTCTAGGACCCTGTCCACATTGATGAAGTCAAATTATCAGTCAAAGAACATTTGATACACCGCAAAAGTTGTTATTTCAAGGGCACATGATTCAGCAGAGAGCATCTGAGTGAAGTTCCTAAGCCAGAGACAGCCCTACGCCCTAGACTGTAATGGCTAAAAACAGTGTTAGGACATAGGACAATATCCAGCTGATCTGCACGTCCCCAAAGCCAATTACATCATAAAAGTCTAGGAACGGCTCAGATGATATAAAAAACTTGAGCCAGTAATTGTCTAATCTTAATAAGAATAAAGGGGTAATAAATGGCGTAATTTAGTGTTAGGCCAGCCACATCTTCTCTCAATCAGTCTCTTTCTTTATTTTGCAACGAGAGACAGATGGGAAATTTTGACCTGGTAATGTCATGGGTTTGGACATCCAATAAAGCCCCCTTTTTCTTTCATGCAAGGAGTCCTTTTTCAACTCAATTACTTGAGATATTTGGTGATCAGCTTCAGCGGCAATGTGATACAATATAATTTTGATTTTAAATATTGAGGACTCCAATCAGGTACCTTTGTTTGCCAACTACATTCATAAAAAGATGGGAGGTTGGACTTTAAAGAGAGGCCTGTTCAAGCTATATCTGACAAGGAGGGAAAAGAAATAAAGAAGAGAAAGAGAGAGAGAGAGAGAGAGAGAGAGAGAGAGAGAGAGAATACGACTAGGTTCAGCTGTTCTATTGCTAGTTTACTACCCTTTCTTCCTCTCTAATTCTTACTCTTCTACATCTACTCAGTCTTCTATATTTTAGCTCCCTTTCAAGAGCATTGTGTACTACTTTTCTAATTCTTGTTGTCTATTTATATGATCTATAACATTTAATTCGCATATGGATCTAAAACTTTGCTTAGCTTGACTGCAGAAGCCATCTAAATCAAGAATCAATGCTAGATCTCACAAAAAACTCTACAATTATTTGAATAATGTAGTATAATGTCATTTTATGCTGAAATCAGCCATGCTACTACTTGTTACTTGTTTACAGGTCAGCATTGGGCCTCATTTTATGACCTAACAAATCCAACAAAACCATTTTGCATGAATCATTAATCATCATGTAAACCAAAATTCATTTTTCTTGAAACATTTGCTTTCCTAACAAACAGCGAAAGACACTTTTTCTGCTTTGTTGTCAATAATAAGACAACAAGACAATGAATTGAACAAAAATCTTGATTTCTTAGTTTTCTAGATCCTAGTAAAAGCAAGGTCTACTATCTCAATACCGGGTACCATATCGGTATCCTACAAGTTAGATATAATATGCCAAAATAGCTTCCAAACCATTTTTCTCAATTTTATCTCAGTATATCTCAGTATAGGTCAGTACGCTTCGATATGCGGTACATATTTCGGTATGGAGCGGTATGCCTCAATACAAGCAGTGTGAGACTTGTACTGACTCAAAGTGGGATTTCATACTTATTTCCTCCCAGTACGGTATGGTATGCCCTAGGCGATGTAGAGGGCATACGGCAGACCATGAGTAAAAGGTGCACTCGCAAATGCACATATAGAAGGGGGAAATTAAATCAAAATTATAATTAATTGATCACCTAGTTATGAAATTCATAAAAATTATATTATATTACTTGAGATGTTTATATTAATGTTGTACCTTTGAAAATGAAAATTTAATGTATTTATATCAATCATTTTGAATATTAATGATCTTAGACTTGTAATAATGATAAAATCTGCAGACCAATTCATCCCACCAATCAAGCATTTATGTCAAAAATACAGGAGAGAGAGAGAGAGAGAGAGAGAGAGAGAGAGAGAGAGAGAGAGAGAGAGAGAGAGAGAGAGAATCCTTCTTATTCTTTGCTCGACTATTTTAAAGCCCTTTGAAAAATATAAAACTACATAAGCCAAGGGCCAAATCCAATGACTGCAACAGCAATTTGTTAGAGACGTATCTCTAGCCTTCAAGGCTTTCCTATGCACGAGAGGGGCAAAAGAAAACCTGATAAGTAGGTTGCAAGATGGTCAACCTGTAATGCAAACAAATAGGCCAAATCATAGCATACCCATCTACAGATTCTCTTTCAGATAGGCTTTGCAGTATCCTATCATAATTTTTTTTTGATAGTAAAGAATTATATATCTCATCCACCAGGACCATGCTCAGTTGATATCTAAGATCCAGAAAAACCTATATGTTTCCAAGATCCTTTCAAGTGCATGTTTTCATTGGCTCATCCAGAAAAACCTATATGTTTCCAAGATCCTTTCAAGTGCATGTTTTCATTGGCTCAGCTCGGTTTATCACGGTAGCAAAAAACAAGATAAAACCAAGAGTAAAAGATAGAGAAAGGAAATTGGATATTAAAAGAGGTACGGAGCAATAATTTAAAGAGGAAATGTCACAGCTTGTGGTGGTGTTAGTGCAGAATCTGGTCGACGCCGGATCGAGCTGGAGTTGAGGAGGAAGAGGTCGCCGTCGGTGACCTACAAAATAAAGTCCCGTCCGGAGTCGGTGGTGGTGGCTCCGGCAGGATCCTTCGACGATCAAGTCAGCTCTTCTGACCAACAGAAATGGAGTGCTGGGGTATGAATTCGGCAGAATTTCGAAGAAGGAAAAGAGAGCTTCGAGAAAACGTATCTGGAGGATCCTTTTTATAGACGGAGCTTATTGTAACCGTCCGATAGTGGGCCGCTCTGGGCCACGTGGAATTTATTACGGACAGTGGTGTCGCTCGTAATAAACTGATAATAACAGTTGTAACCATTCGGTAGTGGGGTTGCCTGCAGTAGATGGATAAATAACAGTCGTAACCGTCCGAAGGAAGCAGGCGTTCGAAATCCGACTGAAAGAGAAGTCCGTAAGAAGTTCGGCTACTGGAGTTATCCGACTGAAGGAGAGGTTCGGAAGAAGTTCGGCTCCTGTAAAAATCCGACTGAAGAAGAGGTTCGGAAGGAGTTCAGCCCCTTGAGGAATCCGACTGAAGGAGTTCGGCCCCTTGAGGAATCCGACTACTGGAGGAATCCGGAAGAAGTTTGGCTCCTAGAGGAATCCGATTGAAGGAGATGTCCGAAAAAAGTTCAGCTCTTAGAAAAATCCGACTGAAGGAGAAATCCGGAAGGAGTTCGGCTACTGAAGAAATCAAACTGCTGGAGAAATCCGAAAGGAGTTCGGCTCCAAGAGAAATCCAACTGCTGAAGGAGTCCGAAAGAAGTTCGGCCGGTGGAGGGGCCCGACTGATGGAGAAGCCTAAGAGTAGTTCGGCTGAAGTCCGAAAGAAGTTCGGCCGCTGGAGGAGTTCGGCTGGGGTTCGACCGCTGGAGGGGTTCGGCTAGGGTTCGACCGCTGGAGGAAGAATTCCTGATCGAAACTCTTCCGTGATTACCAGTTGCATTAGACTAAGCATCAGACTGAACTTCGACGAAAGCGGGATTTATCCCCAACAATAGTATTCCCACTTCCAAGTTCGAAATTCGAAAGAAGAGAGTACAAAAAAGACGACTGCTAAAGTTCTTTTCCGGACTCTACACCCATTGAGGTTGAAGCTCGGGGGAGATCTTATCGCCTGCCTAGGTTGAAGAAAATCTTATCTCCTGTTGAGGTCGAAGCTCCTGAAAGCTCGGGGAAGATCTTATCTCCAGCCGAGGTTGAAATTGAAGGAGATCTTATCTCCTGTTGAAATTCACGTTGAAGCTCGGAGGAGATCTTATCTCCAACCGAGGTTGAAGAAGATCTTATCTCCTGTTGAAGGGTTGGAGCTCGGAAGAAATCTTATCTTCAGTCGAGGTTGAAGTTGGAGCTCGGGAGAGATCTTATCTCCAGTCAAAGTTGAAGTTGGAACTTATCTCCTGTTGAGGTTGAAGTTGAAGCTCAGGAAGATCTTATCTCCAGCCGAGGTTGAAGTTGAAGCTCGGAGGAGATCTTATCTCCAACTGAGATTGAAGAAGATCTTATCTTCTGTTGACGTTGACGTTGAAGCTCGGGGGAGATCTTATCTCCAACCGAGGTTAAAGTTGGAGCTCGGGGAGATCTTATCTCCAGCCGAGGTTGAAGGAGATCTTATCTCCTGTTGATGTTGAAGCTTGGAGAGATCTTATCTCCAGTCGAGGTTGAAGAAGATCTTATCTCCTTGTTGACGTTGACGTTGAAGCTCGGGGGAGATCTTATCTCCAACCGAGATTAAAATTGAAGTTGACTCGGAAGAGATCTTATCTTCAGCCGAGGTTGAAGGAGATCTTATCTCCTATTGATGTTGAAGCTCGGAGAAGATCTTATCTCCAACCGAGGTTGAAGTTGAAGCTCGGGGAGATCTTATCTCCAGCCGAGGTTGAAGGAGATCTTATCTCCTATTGATTTTGAAGTTGAAGCTCGAGGGAGATCTTATCTCCAGCCAAGGTTGAAGTTAGAGCTCGGAGGAGATCTTATCTCCAGCCGAGGTTGAAGTTGGAGCACGGGAGAGATCTTATCTCCAACCAAGATTGAAGGAGATTTATCTCCTATTGATTTTGAAGTTGAAGCTCGGAAAGATCTTATCTCCAGCCGAGGTTGAAGAAGATCTTATCTCTTGTTGACGTTGAAGCTCGGAAGAGATCTTATCTTCAGCCGAGGTTGAAGTTGGAGCTCGGAGGAGATCTTATCTCCAACCGAGGTTGAAGGAGATCTTATCTCCTGTTGATTTTGAAATTGAAGCTCGAGGAAGATCTTATCTCCTGTTGATTTTGAAGTTGAAGCTCAAGGGAGATCTTATCTCCAGTCGAGGTTGAAGGAGATCTTATCTCCTGTTGATTTTGAAGTCGAAGCTCGGAAGAGATCTTATCTCCAGTCGAGGTTGAAGAAGATCTTATCTCCTGAACTAGAAGCCTTCTATCTGACCTAAAAAAGAAGTCCAGCTTAATCTTTTCCTGTTATAATTCACAAAAGACAGGAATGTTGAAATAAGAATTCTTTATTCAAAAGTGGTTAGCGATATTACAAGTTTTCAAAATTTTAATGTTGACACTATGTAGCTCCTTAATATCTTTTCTTGTCGATGTCCCCCGACCATGGTATTGATACTTCCACATAGGGATTGGCTTCTTTAAGACCCCTCCCCTGGGTCTCCCCCAGTTGCGAAAAAGCCCTTGGTTGATCTCCTCTTGCTTCAGGCCGGCGTCTGAGGAATCGACCCAGCCGACCTCTCCTAATGAGCTCCTCGATTTCATCTTGGAGCTGAATGCAATCTTCAGTATTATGGCCGTGGTCACGATTATAGAGGCAGTACTTGCTTTGATTGCGCTTGTTTGGAGGAGATCGTAGTTCTACTGGTCTTGGTAATTGCTTCTTAATTTCCATCAGAACTTGAATTTTAGGAGCATTAAGAAGGGCGTAGTTGCGGAACCTTCAGGGGGGAGAACTTCTTCATGCCCTTCTATCGGAGCTTTTTTAATGATGAGCTCAAGAAGTTCGGACTCGCTTGCGCTCGAGAGGAGTCCTTGAGCACGGTCGAACTTCATTCGGCCCTCCTTCAGCGGCGGGTCTATTAGACTCGCCCTCCCGCCGTTCTCCTGCGGTTTCTTCATCCTTTAACTTAAAGGCTTCTTCTGCACGAGCATATCCTAGAGCCTTTGATTTAGGAGATCTTCATGATCGTTGATCTCCAGAGTTCTCTGATGGAACAGGAGCAAAGCTTCCCCCGGGGTTGAATCATGATCCGAGCAATAGCTCTCCACCCTCTGTTTTTCCTTTTCGGAGGTCACCGATCGGCCAGCCCGAGTCGGCCGTCCCCCAATTGGATCATGAGGCTCCAGAAGAGCCTACTCCAGTTGAATTGGCGTCAGAGCCTGCCAGTGTATGGCCTGCACCGCCTCTGTGAGACCGCGAACCTACTAGACCAGCAGGTTAAACTGCTCCGCATCCACTATGGCTGTAGGTAGAGCTTGACTTACCGAAGCTGGAGTGGGAACGGATTGATCTGAACGAAATCTGGCTACAGAGGCCGTTGATCACCGAGTCGAAGCTTTCCTGGGAGGCTTTTTTTTTTGAAAAGAACTCTAGAGAAGAAGAAAACTGCTGAGCACTCCTTTAAGATCAAGGGAACCTCAGAAATAGAGGGCCCTTCTTCTAGCGCCAATTCTGTTGGTGCAGAATCTGATCGACGCCGGATCGAGCTGGAGTTGAGGAGGAAGAGGTTGCTGCCAGTGATCTGCAAAACAAAGTCCCGTCCGGAGTCGGTGGTGGTGGCTCCGGCAAGACCCTCCGACAATCAAGTCAGCTCTTTTGGCCAACAGAAATAGAGTGCTCGGATATGAATGCGACAGAGTTTCGGAGAAGAGAGCTTCGAGAAAACGTATCTAGAGGATTCCTTTTTATAAATAGAGCTTGTTGTAACCGTCCGATAGTGGGCTGCTCTAGACCACGTAAAATTTATTATGGAGAGTGGTGTCGCTCGTAGTAGACTGATAATGACAGTCGTAACCGTCCGGTAGTGAGGTTGCCTGTAGTAGACTGATAAATGACAGTCATAATCGTCCGGAGGAAGCAGACGTTCGAAATCCGACTGAAGAAAAAGTCCGTAAGGAGTTCAACTCCTAAAGAAATCCGACTGAAGGAGAGGTTCGAAAGGAGTTCGACTCCTATAGAAATCCGACTGAAGGAGAAGTTCGGAAGAAATTCGGCTTCTGAAGGAATCCGACTGAAAGAGATGTCCGAAAAGAGTTCGACTCCTGAAAAAATCCAACTGAAGGAGAAATCTGGAAGAAGTTCGGCTCCAGGAAAAATCAAACTGCTGGAGAAATCCGGAAGGAATTCGGCTCCAAAAGAAATCAGACTGCTGGAGGAGTCCGGAAGAAGTTCGATCGGTGGTGGGGCCCGATTGATGGAAAAGCTTGGGAGTAGTTCGACTGGAGTCCGAAAGAAATTCGGCCGCTGGAGGAGTTCGGCTGGGGTTCGACCGCTGGAGGAGTTCGGCTACTGAAAAAATTCGACTGCTGAAGGAGTTCGACTGAGATTCGACCGCTGGAGAAAAAATTTCTGATTGAAGCTCTTCCGTGATTACTAGTTGCATTAGGCTAAGCGTCAGACTGGACTTCGGCGGGAGCGGGGTTTATCCCCAACAGATGGTAAAATTGGATTCACTTTAAATAGAAATGATATCTTCAACTCTAAATTTTAGCTCGCATTATAGCCTAGCATAAACAGCCCCATGATTGAGAGAGATGGAGTTCTATGGAAAACCACCTGTTGACTCAATTGCAACTCTAAAAGGAGGTTAGACAACTTGTGAGAGAAGAACTGGGATAGCTTGGATGGTCATGATACTTCTAATTCAATCCAAAGGTCAAAAACACTTTTCAACAGAGATTTATTAAATTGGTGGACTACATACTTGGGCTTCAATGGCCAAGACTAAGTCAACAAAAACCAAAGTCTTATGGTAAAAGATATGCTACAAATTAGCTGTCTATATCGGGGAACCCTTTGGGAAATTGAACTAGTTTTGTCTATCACTGGGAAGAGACAATCTTCTAGATGGACAGGATTCACTTTATTAGATTCAAGGGCCTAGATTGTTTATGGACAGAAACTATTGGCACTTCTATATAAGGAATGGATATCAACACTATATTAGGCCATCCCCGAGTAGTCCTGTGTCCAACGATGCCCCTTTTTATAGAAGCATCCCCTGCCACTTGATTGATGATCCCCACTTTGTCACATGTAATGCTAGTGAGAGGCTTAAGAAATAACTCATTAACATGGCTCCAGTTTCTGTGTCATTACAATGTTTCAATGCTTCTGGATCAATGTCATAAACATACTAATGTATGAGATAGTGTTGTCAATGCATCAAGGCATTAGATGATTGCACAGATTATTGTTTTTTAATAGACAGAATTAAATTTCAATACTAAAGTGATCAAAGTTGTCCTCTGCTCAAAGTTGCATAATGGAAATAACGAGTGATTTAATCGCTCTTAATAAACTTCAAACTCTATAATATTCTTCCTAACTTTAAAGCAATCAGCATGTGGATATAAGAGATGGCAATTCCACATTATAAACCTACAATAAAAGTTAGCAGATAAATGAAAATTTCTGACATAATGTATCTCTTTTTATTAGCCAATCAGTGATAACATGAATTTCTCACACGAATTATATTTTCTTTTATAGCCAACTGGAGAAAGCTTCTACTTTGTCTTGAGCAACTTTGACTTTGAGCTTGATTTCAAGTGAGATGGCCACACCAGTTCCTCCGATTGATAGTCATTCAGCACACATTACCACCTACCCCATACTTGGATATAGTGCTACCAAGGCTAAAGATTTTTACATATTACACCCCTTCACAAATACCACTCATTGTACACTTATATAACATTTGACTTTGAGTTCAGTACCACATCACTATGAAAAATATGCTATCATACTTGGTTTCAACTACTATTCCACACCTTGATAGACAAACAAATAGTTTATTATGCTTATGTAGTGAATGTCTACCAATATTGGTGACAATTCTTTCCTCATGATCTGTTACTTTAAAAATGATGACTGCCTGAACAGTAACCTTCATTTATTTTAATTCCTATATCTAACTATTGCCATATTTGAAATTGTTAACACATTATATCTAGTCAGTTTTCTTGTTTAATGTACACCATATTTTTCTCATTATGTTTATCCAAAAAATATATTCCCCATAAGATAATCCTCATTAGGAATTTTTTTTCCAGCTCCACCAATATGTCCTTTATCATTACCAACAATAATTAACCTATCCTGTTTAAGATCAAAATTTTTAATACTCCAAGTCATTTGCTTTTTTGAGTTGTTTGGGATTTTTTTCCTCTGCTTGCAGTGAAACAAATCACCTTTTATGCCCCATTTGTACTAAAGATATTCTTGGTTCTTTTCTATCAAATAACAAAGGAAAATCTTAACACCTTTCAGAAAGACAAGCACCCTTTATGGAAATCTCTCAACTTTACCTTGTATCTATTTTTTGCCAGTAACAATGACTAATCACTATCTTGCAAGCATGTTTTCTTTAGAAACCATATTAGCCCTCACACCTCCAACCACACACACACACACACACAACTAAGGTTCTTCCTTGTCACATTTCCAAAAACAAGCTGTTCTTGCTGCTTACTCTCTCTGCCCCAGCCTCTTCCAATTTGAACAAAGCAAATCAGAACCATGACCTAACCTACTCTCCATCACACACCCCACAAGCATCTCCTTAAATGCCCCCCATCCCAAGTTCCATCACAATTTAATGCTACAACCAGATCACAGCCCCACTTCAAGACAAATTGAACAAGAAACAAAAAATAAAGGAGTATTAACAGATTTGGCTAGATCAAGACCAGAGGTGCAAGGACAACTAACAGAAGAATGCATGGACAAATATCTGCTTCTGCTGTCTGCAATGGCTTTTTAAAAAAAATAATTCATCAAGGATGATAATGGTTTTATTTTTGATGATATTAACCCATTATGATGAACTAATTTCCACACAAGGAAAATTTTCTATTCATCTTATGCTTTCCATGTCCTATCAATCCTTCCATCTGAACTCACAATTTCCCCTGAAATTTTCAAAAATAAAGTAACCTCATACATTCTTTTTGACATTACAGCCCAATTTTAAGTTCCCCAACTACTGATAACGATTTGGAGAAAACATTTCATCTTCAGTTTCTGGACGTCACTCCAAACCATTTAAAATGTTTTATTAAACTTTCCAATTTCTTAGACAACGCCACAATATTAATTTTCATCCACCAATAATATACAACTAAGAACATTATGCACCAAAAAGGGGGAAAAAAGAAAAGAAAAACGAAGAAGAAGAGCCTACAAAAAAGTAATACTCACAGATATATCCACCCATGCTAGCTCGAGAATCGGCTGCGACGATGACTCCTTCCTTGAAGATGAAAGCAAGAGTAGTTGTCCCTTTCGCCGGCTTCACCATCTGAATCGCGTTCTTCTGAAATCCATCAAACTGAACCCAAACGCAACCAAGAAAGAACCAATTCTTAGCATCTGACACTCCAACATATTCGATAAAACAAGTAAAAAAAAAATGTCCAAGAAATCACATCGGAACAGTTGGGGAGATCGAAAAATTGGTGCGCGGAGAGATCAGAGCAGACGTCGTCGATTGGCCCGCTTAGAGGGGCAAATGATTCGAAACCGCTAGTATCGAGCTTCATTGCCACAACCCTGCAGCCCGAAATAGTTTGGGACGAGCAGAGATCAGAGGAACACGATGATCGGGCTCTGGAGGAGAACAAATGCCAAGAAGGGTTTCTTCCTGGTGGGGGAATGAAAAGAAGGTCGGGCAGGACCCGCTAACGGATCCAAACCCGTCTGAAAAGTCGGTTTCGTCATCCAAAACGGATTTCGGGTTTTCTTTTTTTTTTTTTAAGAAGTGAGGGAAGAAGGTGGAGGACTTCCTAGCACTTAGCTGCGGAGTCACACATGGAATCCAATGTATCAGTGCCCGGTTTGGTCGCAACCCTACACAATTTATCAAAAATCAAAATCAAGTAGGGATGCAATTAAACTTTACTTGATAGATTTAGATCCGATCGATCTTGATTTAAAATTAATTTGAGTTTAAAAATTGAGATTAAGCTTGGCTTATTTATTATTTGATTTAAGTAGATTCGAGCTCCATTTTGGATCGAGCTAAATGTAACCCTATTTTAGTGGCTCGATAACATTCATCTGAGTTGAAATCAATTCTTGTATTAAAGAAAGATTGAGCTTCCATTTAACTTTGTCGGAATATAATTTAAGTTTAAACAAACTTGATTTAAGCTTGATGCAAGCTCGCTTCAAACTTGATCCAAACGTGAGTTGATAGTTGATGCCAACTACACCAAAGATAAACCATGGGATAAATGTTATGATTTTTCTAATTGGACCCATCTAGATGTGGCTCATACTAACAAGCATCTGATTTTGTTTTTGGTATTTCAAGAATTAATTTTGATGATTACAAAATATTTGAGGGGATTACTAATGATTTTGGCTTGAAAAAAGATTTATTGTATTTTAGAAATAAAATTCTAATTTTATCAAGTTCTGATTCGAAAGCCTCGAAAATAAGAACAGAAGATTTATGATCTATTGGAGGCAATTTCATATTTTTTGGATGTATAAATTGAGAAAAAATCAAGTTTCAAGAAAAGGATCGACCCCTAGGTCGATCCCTGTCAAAAGGGGCTGAATGGCATGCTTTTCTTTGGCTAGCACATCAAAGAGGTCGACTCTTAGGTTGTCCCCTATGTCAGGGATCGACCTTTACTATTCCAAAGGCTAAATTTATAAAACAGAATTTCTCGACTTTCGATCATAGAGGTCGACCCCTATGCAAGGAACGACCTAGGGGTCGATCCCTGCGATGAAAAAACTCCATAATAGCTTTTTTAGTCCATTTTGGTCATATTTAATGCACATTTAAAGTCCTTCAACGACTCTAAACTTACCCAGATTTCTCTCTAATACTTATTAAAGATATATAGGCTCAAAAAGGAGGAAAGAAAATAATATATTCAAGCATTTATTTCAGTCCTAAGCAAAAAATCCTCTTCAAACAAAGAAGCTTTCATTTCAAGCTCACCAACCCCTCAAAAGCTCATTCAAGTCTTCAACAACCTTGAAAAAAATTAGAAAAGCTTCATCTTTATTGTGTAAAGTATTCTTAAAGCTTTTATTTGCTCATTTAAGGAGCTTAAGTTGTATTTATTGACGTAAACTCTTATTCTCTTCTCTTTGAGTTGTTTTAAATTTTGAAAGGGTTCCAAAACTTAGAAAGGTTGATTCTAACCTTGAATAGAATTGTATTTGATTGGCTTGTACCCAAAAAATAAGTGTTCTAGCTTGGGATAGTTAGGGTTGGAAGTTTCCAATGTTGTATTTAATTTGAATACGTTTAGTAAATTTAAATTCTCAAGTAGGAGCTTAGGAAGTGAATGTAGGAATAAGGTTGGCATCGAACTACTATAAATCTTGTTTGTTTATAGTATGCTTGCCCTTTCTCTATCTTTACATTGTTATATGCTTACTCTTTTGATATTCACTTCTTCTCTACACTTAAAACACCTATCACATATTACTTGCATATCATCACATAATCTTTGTAACTCTAAATTAGCTTTAAAATTTTAAAAATCCAATTCACCCCACCCTCCTCTTGGGTTGCATAACTAGATAACAAGTGGTATTAGAGCCCGGTGCTCTAGTACTATTTTGATTTAACCATCAAAAAGTCAAAGATCTATGGTAACCCAAGTTGGTATTTCTCTAGCCGAGAGGCAGTCCACAAACTGACCTCCACTTTTCAATGGACCAAACTATACCTATTTGAAAGCTCAGATGAGAATATTTATATAAGTACTTGACTATGATATATGAAGTATCATAGTTAATGGACTACACACATCTACTAAAATAATTGATGGTGTAGAATCAACTAAATTCGAAAGAGAATGGGATGAGGTTGATAAAAAAATGTTATTACTCAATGCAAAAGCCATGAATATTTTATATTATACTTTAAATGCTAATAAATTTAATCGTATTTTAATATGTATGTCAGCTAAGAAAATATAGGATAGGTTAGAAGTAACATATGAAGGTACTAATCAAGTTAAGGAGTCAAAAATTAACATGCTTGTGCATAAATATAAACTCTTTAAAATGGAGCATGATGAATCAATAACTAAAATGTTTACTCATTTTATGAATATTATTAATGGTCTAAAAAGTCTTGGTAAGTCTTATTCTTGTTAGATGTGTGCCCTAGAAGTCAGATTAGCTAAACACTTGTAATACACTTTTAAGAATAATTTTATAATTTTGACTATAAATTAATAAAAAAAAATATTTTCTATCATAGTGTATATTTAAAGTATCTGTGATACATCCTTTGAGTTAATAGTAATGATAATTCATATTTTCAAAAGTTAAAAATTTGAGACATGAATTTTCATAATTAACTCATAAACAGCTCCCGACCATAGGATCATCATGAGGATGATAATCAATCCAGAATGTTAATATATGATCACTTTCTTATGATAGATATATCTTGAGTCTATGGTATGGAGATACCGGAGCTAGAGTATAGATATTCGTTAGAGAATGAGGACACTAAGCATGACCACCTCGAGCAGTCATAAGAAAGTCTACCTTCTCATTGATGATTGGCTCGATGCTGCAGTGGTGTGTCTGGTTCTTTGATCTGAGGTGCATCGACAGTTCACCTTGAGGGTGTTATAATTTGACTATACCATAACTCGATCTTCTAGCCATTCGAAATCCTAAGGTGTATATTGGCTATAGCATGTTCATTGTAGGAATTGGATTATGCTAATAGAAGATCTATCTATCTCGGTAGATGAGAAGCAGCCCTATGATAATCATGAGATTGAGTCCTTAAGCCCATGACCATAGCAGAGTAAAGATGATAGAAAGAGTTTCTATTAGAATTTCATATTGAACTTGAATCGAATGATTAATTCATATGACAGATATTGGGTTTGATGAGTTTACCTTAACCCTAATCCAGTCGAGGCTCAAGATAGAAGAACCTAATCACACAGATAGCTACACCGAAAGATTCGCTTTCAGTTCTGATGGATTGCCACCATATACTGCTAGGTATCACTGGTGGATTTTGAGAGTAATTAGAATGATTTTGATAATCGATCATTCTAATTGTATGAATTAAAAAAATTATGATCTATCGAAAGATATTTTGATGATATCGATAATAGAGATTATGACATATCTTATTACCATACGGAACTGAATCTAACTGAATCATACAAACAAGGGTTTAGGTCTGGATGTCATCAATTAAGCTAACCTAGTTTGATTAATTTGGATTAGATCCAATCATGTTTAAGATAATCGTGCTAGCACATAATTGAGCCTGACTTTCTTCTTACATAATTTTTCTGATTCATCACAATTAAGTCAATTTGATTTGACTTATTCTTGTATCTTGAATAGATTTATTTTCATCTGATTGAAATCTATTCAGATTAGATTAATTATAGAAATTAAATCCATTCATAGTACAAATAGACTAGGGTCAAAAGTTGACCTATTTGAGAGAATTGAGTGTCATCTGATTAGATGCTTTTAAAAAATTATTTAAAACTTTTTTTGATCTAATTTTTGGATATGTGATAGGGAATGAGTCATACATTAGGTGTACCAAATTTCATAATTTTTGGAGATATTTAGACTGAGTTATGATGGAGTTTGATTTGGATCAAACTCTTAAGGGAAGAGTCCTAGGCGTAATGGACTCTTATCTACTCATGTCGCCCACATTTTGAATCAATTTTGGTGACAAAACTAGATGAGATTTGATGGTTTTTTGTAAAGATTGATCTCTAGAGTCTCTTTGATCAAATAATAAGTGATTTGGTCAAAGGACTCTAGATGGTATTGGGTTTGGGAAACCTTTCTCACGCCATTGTGAAGCATCGTACAAAATATATTTTTCACACCCAAAGGAGCCAGCTCTCTAATATCCCATGCCCCCTATATCCTCTCTCTCCCTCTCTTCTATAAACCTAAAAAATTAGGCATAAATCTGAGTTGAAAGTCCATGATTTTTTGCATAAGATTCAGGATCTATGCGACGGTGTTCGTGAGATGAACAAGCAGCCTTCTCAAATTATTTTGAAAGTTCTTCAGATCAGATTTAAATATGATCTTTAAAGAAAAAATTTATGAGAAGAAGACGTCTAGATCCTACCTGAGTGGATGCCGATAGAGGTCAGGTGCGTGCGTGGCTCCTTCTAGAACCTCAGGATAGATCAGAATCATCGCAGGATAATTTGATTACCCAAAGCAAAGATATGAAATTAAATTAGATTTAATTTTATTTTTAATTTTTAATATTAGATCTTTAAGATCAAATTTGAGATATCTCAAATCTAATTAGAATTATAAAAAAAATTTTAAAATATTTTTTAAAATTCAATCAAATATGAACGATCCTGTGCAAGAAAAATAGAATTTTTTCTTCAACTGGTAGGTTGGTTGTTCATCAGATCTATTTTAAACCTAATTTAATTCTTATTTATGATCTAATATTAAAAAATTTTAGATATCACATCAGATGTGATTATATCTAAAATCAAAAAATTAAAAATTTTATGATTTAGATTTATAATGTATGAGATGCATGACTAGACTAGGAATAGAATAGTTCTATGTATAGTCTAGTATAATCATATTATTAAATTAATTAAATATAATTTTAGATCTAATTTATTTTTATTTTTTTGATATTATAATTATTGTAATTAGATCTAAAAAATAAAAAATAAAATTTTTAATTTTTATTTTATTCATATGAGATATGAAAGATGCATGCTTAGACTAGTTATAGAATAGTTCTATAGAATATTTAGAATAGTTTTGTTTGATGTGATCAAATTTAAATTTTATTTTTTAGATATTATATATGATATATCATATCTGAAAGTATGCATGTTTAATTTAGTTATGATACATGAGATGTATGCAAAATATGTATAAGTTAGATCATTAATTGTATATGTGATATATGATTTAAATCTAACTAGTTTTGTAGTAGAAATTATATTTTTGATTAAGACATTTCTCTTGGCCGTCCGATCATAAAAACAAAGTAAAGATCCTCTCCTCTCATTCGATGGGGTGTTCTTATGATGTGTAAGGGTGCTGCACGTTCGTTCTTAATCAAAAATCAAAACTTATTTTTCTACAAAATCCTAGATCCTGAAATTCTAGGATTTTATTACATATTTTGTTCATGAATCCAAAACTTAATTAAGAATTAAGATTATTAAATTAATTAGATCTAAAAATTATGAATTTTTAGATCTAATACATATTCATAAAAATTAGGTTCGGACTTGGATAGCTCAATTAGGTCTAGCGGTGGATCAAATCGAATCAAGAGTTCGTTATGTGGGATCAAAGAAAGCTTAGATTTGACTAGCCTAATAGGATTAAGTCTGGATCAAGATCAAATCATATTGAGATGTGACTCGATCAAGTCAAGACCTAATTTGACTCCACGGTTCGAGCCTGGATTATAGGCTAATCCAATTGATTCTGATTCGATAATTTGGTATCTAAGATAAATCTGGCAGATACAATCGATTAATTTTTAATTGGGAGCTACTCTATTTGAATGCATTTTTGTCGAGTTAATGGCGTATCCCTTCCACCGATCTCACTTATCTAGCCATTTATGTTGATCCAGTTCTAATTCGAGGTGGCTAACAATTCGAGCCAACCCATGCCACTAGGTTAGACATAATTGTTATGACTAAGTCAAGTCAAATTTAAAGAGACCTAAATTAAACCTTCCTAAGAAAATATTAAGTCTAAGATCTTCCACCATTGTAGATGTGCGGACCCTTTCTGGGATTGATTGTTCTCGACTGGATATAGTGATTCAGTTGCACTGGAAAGACGCAATCATGTCTATTAGGCATTGGATGCTACGGGTTGAAGGATGGATTGAGCTCAATTTTTGGATACGATGAGAGATCTAATTAGAAATCCAATTCATGCAAATGATCGGTCTGACTTAACTAAGAAGTGGATCAATATTCTGAACATAATGAGATTCATGAATTAGAGATCAAGTTTGGGTGCACCATGATTAAAGAATCATTGAACAAAAGTTGTTCACTCATCGATTGACCCATCACCAATAACTATTAGGTGAGGTGGTGAGCCAGTCGGTGGGACCGTACTATCCACTAAAAATTAATAATCACAAAGATTTTCGCATCACCACCAAGAGAGTGTAGGAATCCAAGTAAATAGTGGGAGCCTAATTTATTTAAAAATAAAAATCCTAAACACATTGGTTAAGTCTAATTATAAAATCTATCTAGAAACTTTGACTCTCTACAGAAAAATGTCTGCGTCTAATCCACTAGCCCATATCTTGGACACCCATAGACTGACCGGATCCAATTACAAGGATTGACTTCGAAACTTCAAAATTATTTTGGATTTCGAGAAGTTAACTCATGTGTTGGAACAGGATCCTCCTACCTTAGCAGTCCATCCATCCACTGATCAAAGAGCATCTCTAGAGAAGTGGACGGATGAAGATAACAAAGCTAGATATTACATGTTGGGCTAGACATCTGATGAGCTCCGACGCCAACATGAAGATATTAAGACTAGCCGCCAAATGTTGACTCACCTATAATAGTTGTTTGGTGAACAGAGTCACATAGCAAATATCAAGTCACTAAAAAACTATTTAAGGCTCATATGCGTGATGGACAGTCAGTCCAAAATCATTATCTGATGATGATTAAGGACTTAGAAGAGCTTGAGAAGCTCGATGTGAAGTTAGATCATGATCTGCAGATTGATATAATTCTGCAATCCTTGACTAATGCGTATGGGCAGTTCATCATGAACTACTATATGCATAAACTTCAAAATACCTTGGCTAAACTTATGAACATGTTGGTTACGGCTGAGCTTTCCATGAAAGGTTCTAAAGGCTCAGTACTTATTGTGGAGCGAACTTCTTCCAAGAGAAAGTCTTTTGGAAAGAAGAAGTCCGTGAAGAAGCAGAAGATGGATGGTGGAAAGAAGAAGAAGATAGAACCAAAGAAGAAGGCCACTGATAAAGAAAAATATTTTCATTGCAACATTGATGGCCATTGGAAGCGAAACTACCCTTTTTACCTGATCAGCCTGAAGAATAAGAAAGAGGTAGGTCCTTTTGGAGGTATGCTCATTATAGAATCTAATCTTATGGTTTCTTCTGCGTCCAGTTGGGTGCTTGACTCTGGTTCTAATGCTCACTTATACACTTCTATGCAGGATCTTGAGGATAGCAGGAGGCTAAGAGATGGTGAGATGATCCTATGCATCGAAAATGATGAAAGAGTTACTGCTGTAGTCGTGGGAACCTATCCTCTGCGATTACCATCAGGATTAGATTTAGTTCTTAGAAACTATTTTTATATGCCTGCAACAAGTAGAAATTTGATTTCTATTTCATGTTTAGCACAAAAAAGCTATGTAATTAGTTTTCTTAAGGACCATTGTAATATTCTTTATGAAAGAAATAAAATTGCAAGTAGTTTCCTTATAAATGGTCTCTATTAGTTACATATTGATGTTTCAATTTTTAATATCGAGCAAAATATGAATGCCATAGGATCAAAATGACCTAGGAACAGTCTAAATGATAGATATCTTTGGCACCTTAGGCTAGGTCATATAGCCAAAGAAAGGATTAACAAATTAGAGAAATCCAGGCTATTGAGTCTATTGACTTTTGAGTCATATCCAATTTATGAATCATGCCTTCATGGCAAAATGATCAAACTTTCTTTTGTAGGACATAGGGAAAGGGCCACAGACCTACTTGCCTTAGTACATACTGATGTATGCGGCCCATTTGATGCGTCGGTCAGGGACAATTATGTCTACTTCATCATCTTTATCGATGATTTATCTCAGTATGGATATGTGTATTTGATGCGACACAAATCTGAAGCTTTTGAAAAGTTCAAGAAATTTAGACTCGAAGTAGAAAAGCAAACAGAAAAATCCATTAAGATTCTTCAATTAGATCGAGAAGGCGAATACCTTAATCGAAAATTCCTAGACTATCTTGAGGATAATGACATAGTCTATCAATGGACTCCACCTGGAATGTCTCAACTCAACGAAGTTTCAAAACAAAAAAAATCAAACCCTGTTAGTTATGGTCTGATCCATGATGAGCTTCACGGACCTTCCTGAGTTTCTTTAGGGACATAGTCTAATGATCGCTATACATTTACTGAATAGGATTCCCTCTAAGACTGTTCCTACCACATCGTATAAGATATGGCATGGTAAAAAATCAAGTCTGAGTCATCTCAGAATTTAGAATTGTTCGGCCCATGTCAAGAGATAACAGGTGGACAAATTAGAGTCTAGATCCTTTAGAGCTCGGTTTATTAGATATCCTAAAGAGTCATTAAGATATTATTTATATCTTCCGGAAGATCACAATGTGATTGTGAGTCGACATGCCATTTTCTTGAAAAATAGTTTATTCAAGATGGTGACATCGAAAGATAGATTAGACTCGAGGAGAAAGTCTACGATGAGAAACGAGCTAAGGAACCTATGAAACCTAATCAGAGATACTACCTCTTCCACCTCGTAGATCAAGTAGAATTTTTCATCCTCTTGAAAGGTACTTAGGTACTATATCAAAAATGTTGGTCACAATATTTCAGGCATCACCTAGCTCTGATACTAATTATTGTTCCCACGACTGCTCAGAGACACAGTCATAGATCCGATCTCTTGCATGAACCTAGGTGTTAATCCAACAAACTGAAGAAGATCTAAGAATGATGAGAGAAGCTAGGGTTTTGGTGTTGGAACTAGAGATAAGAGAGAAGAGAGGGAGAAAAGCTCAATTGTATTCCCTTCATTGTAAAAGTTATAATGTCCTGGTATATATACCCTAGAGTTCCCACATGAACCCTAATAAACTCTAGTTTAAAAACTCCCTTAGGCTAATCCAATACATGAAAGCACTCACTAAGCCCAAGTCTCATAAGCTCTCATCCCCTGGATCTAATCCTAATCCATATATGAATTAGCCCCCTTAAGACCTCTCAAATCAGGCCTTAAGAACCCTAGGATCAACCCAGATCCTAGCCCAAAATAGATCCTCGCATAACTCTACTCGTGCACTGAGTCGGCTCAGTCTCAGCATTGAGTTGGCTAAGTTCCACTGGGTTGGCTCAGTCTAAAACTGAGCCAGTTCAGTTTTGTGCCGTGTCTACAGTCCCAAAACTCGATCTTTCTATTTTGTCTATGCTTTAAGACTTAGCCGATCCAGTTTTGGACTGAACCAGCTAATCTATAGAAAATCTTCTTTCGGTAGTCTTGATTTTCCAACTTTGGTTTCTTGCTCCACCTTAAATCCCAGATCTTCGAAGCACCAACCAAGCCCCTTGAGGCCCTCAATATCCGAACCTCAAGTCCATGAAGAGTTACATGCCACCTCCATCCTGGGATAACTCCTATCCTAGTCTTAGAACCACACCTATCCTAGCCTCCCTGGAGCCCTCACCCTAGCTCCGCCCATGGCCTCCCAAGACTTGGAAGCAGCACATCACCTACAATCTTCACCTTAGTGCGCCCAGGCCTTGGCACATCTGGCAACATCCTCCTGCACGATCCTGCTGTCCCTGCATGTCCTAATAGCCCCTCATGCTCATCTTACCACTGCCATTCTTCTTCAACTACTGAGCTTTCTTTGAGGCCTTCGGGATGACCGCCTCCACCACTGAAGTCCTTGACTTATTTCTCTGCACCACCTTTAGAGTTGTAGGTATCCTTCTACTTGGTAGCTACATCACTTGTCCTGAACTTTTCTGGAGATCATATAACATTTCTTTACCAGCACTTGTCGTATATCCTGATGCTCCACCTGACACTGTCCCCTCAGAGCCATGCCTATCTCCCTGCACAATCCTCTCCATCCAAATCTGTACAGCCTCAGCACTAGTGATGAGATATAGGTCCTTCCTCTGCACCTCCTGCTCTGAACCCATGTCACAGCTTCCTCCACCAGTGAAGCCACCTTTGTCCGGTGCTCCACCTGGAACTGAAGTCCCCCAGATGCTGCAAAAGCCAACTCTATCTCTGAGTCCTCCGAGACCAACCATCCAATGCTGCACTGCTGGGCCTGCCATTGTACCTCGAACACCATCATTGACTCTTTGGACCCTTTGCACTCTACAGACCTATCCGAAATCATCTCGGATACACCACACCATGCAAGCTCTTTCGAGACCACCAAGAGCTCATCCGAATCTTCACTTTCAGTGATTGTATCGATGGAATCCGAACTTTCTCCTCCCTTGCACTTCTTCCAAAGCATACACTCCCACTTAAAGTACCCTACTTCTTCGCACTTATCTCTTGGACCCCTTGCTGCTCCTCTGTTCGCCCTTCTTCTTCTCTTTTCTATGCTTTTCTAAAACCATAAGACTCTCCTGAAAGACCTTCCTCTTCATCATCCATTTTTACTGCTCATTGGATCTAAGCATTAATACGATCTCCTCATACACCAGTGTCTCCTTATCATACAACAAAGTTATCACCAATGGATCAAAGCTCTCGGATAGCGAACATAGTAACCATAGACTCTTATCCTTCTCTTTTAAATCCACCCCTATATTGAGCAAGTCCATGCTCATCCGGTCGAACTGCTGAATATGCCCCGCAACATCCTCGCCCTCCTGCATTCGAAGGCTATACAGTTGCTTCTTCAGCATCAACTTGTTGCACATGTTCTTTCCCATGTACAATTGCTGCAACCTCGACCATAATCCCTTGGGTATTCTCTCCTCCAATACACCATACAAAATCTCATCCACCAAACAAGTCCTAATCATGACACATGCCCTTTTCTCCAAGGACATCCACTCCTTGTCTTTGATATCCTCTGATCTATCTTCTAAGGTCGAATCCAACCTCATCTGAATCAGTAAATTCTCCATCCTTACCATCAACATCATGAAACTTTTTTTTCCATCAAATTTCTCTAATCCTACCTTCAATCAACTGTTCTTCACGATCAATTCAAATCAAATAACAACAGATAGATCTGAGAAATATCTTGACTAAGGATGGTAGACAACAGCCCTGTGATCTCTTTCTTTCTTACAAAGCCTGAAGAAAGCCTTTAGACTGAATCTCGCTACTGATCTCTACTGAAAACTAATCTTCTTCCTCCTTCATGCTCAACCTGGCTCTGATACCAATTATTGTTCAGAACATCTCAGGCATCACCTGGCTCTGATACCAATTATTGTTCCTACGGCTGCTCAGAGCCACAACCGTAAATCCGATCTCTTGCGTAAACCTGGGCGTTAATCCAGCAAACTGAAGAAAATTTAAGAAAGATGAGAGAAGCTAGGATTTTGGTATTGAAACTACAGAGAAGAGAGAAGAGAGTTAGGAAGAAAAACTTAATTATATTTTCTTTCTTCATTATAAAAGTTATAATATCCTAGTTTATATACCCTAGAGTTTCCATATGAATCCTAATAAACCCCAGCTTAAAAACTTTCTTAGGCTAACCCAATATATGAAAGCACTCACCGAGCTCAAGTCTCACATGCTCTTATCCCCTGGATCTAATCCCAATCCATACATGAATTAGCCCTCTTAAGACCTCTTAAATCAGGCCTTAAGATCCCTAGGATCTGTTAGATATATGTGCTCTAGAAGCCAAAATTGGCTGATACTTGTAATACAATTCTAGAGGCAAAATTATAATTATGACTATAATCAATAAAATGGATTATTTTCTATCACATATGTGTATTTAGTGTCTGTAATACATCCTTTGAGTTAATAGGTAATGATAATTCATATTTTCAAGAGTTGAAAATTTAAGACGTGAATAATCATTATTATCTCATAAAATGCTTCCGACCATAGGATCATCACGAGGATGGTGATTGATCCGAAAGATTGGTGTACTATCACTTCTCTTTAGTAGATGAGTCTTGAGTCTATGGTGTGGAGACACCGAAGCGAGAATACAGATACTCGTTAGAGAATGAGGGCACTGAGCGTGACCACCTCGAGTAGTCATTAGAAAATCTACCTTCTCATCAATGACTGACTCGATGCTGCAGTGGTGTGTCTGGATTCTTTGATCTGAGGTGCATCGATAGTTCACCTTGAGGGTGTTATAGTTTGACTACACCATTACTCGGTCTCCTAGCCATACGAAATCCTGAGGTGTATGTTGGCTATGACATGTTCATTGTAGGAACTGGATTGCATCAAGATGGAATCTATCTACCTCGGTGGTAGAGGAGCAGCCCTATGATGATCATGAGAATCAAGTCCAGAAGCCCATGGCCATGGCAGAGTGAAATAATAGAAAGAGTTTCTATTTAGGTTTTCACATCGAACTTGAATCGAATGATTACATCATATGATAGAAACTAGGGTTTGACGAGTTCACCTTAACCCTAATCTGATCGGGGCTCAAGATAGAAGAACTTAATCACACAGGTAGCTGCACCAAGAGGTTCGCATTCAGCTCTGATGGGTTGCCACCATATACTGCTAGGTGTCACTGGTGGATTTTGGGAGCAATTAGAATGATTTAGATGATCGATCATTCTAGCTGTTCGAATCAGAAGAGTTCTGATCCATCGAAAGGAGTTTCGATGATGTCGATGATAGAGATCATGACATATCCCATTACCATACAGAACTGAACCTAACTGGATCACACAAATAAGGGTTTGAATCTGGTGATCATCAATTGAACTGATCTAGTTCAATTGATCTGAATGAGATTCAATTAGGTTCAAGGAAATCATGCTAGCACTCGATTGAACCTAACGTTCTTCTTTTGCTATCATAAATAAGTTATCCTGACTGAGCCAAAGGAGTTTGTGCTCAATCAGAGGCCTTCATATGGTCTGACTGGAGGTTGTCCAAGTCAGAAAAGGTTGTCTTATTTTGTAAGACATTACCTGCCATTTCTCATTCTTTGACTTTGGTCAAAAGTCTACCTTTGACTGGTCAAATGTTGACCATTGACACTTTGACTTCTGTCCACGTGTCACGCACCTATTGGAGAGCTGGTGGGGGCCTGTCCCCCTATCAGAACCTGGCAAGGAGGAGGACGCATGCCACCCTTGGCGTGTGCCCAAGTTGGAGGCACCCAGGAGTCCCTATTGGATAGGGACTCCATCTCCTTTTTGGATTCCGATTAGAGTTCTCCTAAGAACCAACTTTGACTGGTCTTAGGTGCCCTCTAAGGAGGAATCCAGGGGACTCTATTTCCATCAATCAGATTTAGATCTGATTTCATAAAGGGTTATGATTGGTTGGGAAGAAGAGGAGTTGGATCATGCTTAGTCTATAAATAAGACCCAGCGCCCAACTCAAATTAAGATTGGAAAGGCATCACAATTCTCCACGCCCCAAGGCTATTTCTCCTCTCCTCCTCCACATGAAACCCACCTTCTCTCTCTCCTCTTCACATCCAAAAGGAGTTTTGGACCTTGGTTGGTGCAATCCAGATGAGAGAAAGGTAACTGAAAGCTAGAAGGCTGCGCTGCTGCAAATGACGACTGCTAATTTTCGAAAGGTGTTTCAAAGATCCTTCAGATCAGATCTAGATCTAATTTTTGGAGATGTGATAGAGAAGAAGAGGATCTTCAGATCCATCCTGAGTGGATACCGATAGAGGTCAGGCACTTGCGTGGCTAGATCCAGAATCTTCCGCTGCATATAGGATCATCAATGGATAATAGGATTATCCAACATCAAGGTAAATTAAATTAAATTTAATTTATTGAGATTTTATTTTTATTATTAGAATAATAAGAATCAGATCTAAAATATTTCAGATCTGATTAAGATCAAAGAAAAAAAATTTGAAATATATCTCTTGATCCGATCAGATCTGAACGAATCCGATCCGAGAAATTAGGATTTCCCTTCAATTGGTATTAGAGCTAAGGTTCTAAAGTATTTAGATCTGATTTTAAATTTATTCTAATTAAAAAATAAGTAATTTTAGATGTCACATGAGATGTGATCAGATCTGAAATCAGAAAAAATTAAAATTAAATAATTTGGATCTAAGATTAAAAAATATGCATGACTAGTTCTAAAAAGAATAGTTCTATATAATAGTCTTGCATGTTTGCGATTTAATCTGATTAAATAATATTTTAGATCTATTTATTTACTATTTTTTAATATTATAATTATTATAATAACATCTAAAAAATAGTAAATAAAATTATTTAATTCTAAAACATCATATGAGATATGATTGATGCATGTCTAGACTAGTTGTAGAATAGTTCTACATAATTATCTAGATTAGAATTTATTTTGATTAGATCAATTTAAATCTAATTTTTTAGATTATTATGAGATAATTTAGATCTGAAAATATGCATGATTCGATACATGAGATGTATGCAAAATATGCCATGATTAGATCTAATTTGTATATGAGATATATGATATAGATCTAAAACTATTTTGTAGTATTGCATGTTCCTGATTAAGGCGTTCCTCTTGGCCGTCCGATCATAAGAATGAAGAAGGGTTTAAAGGCCCTCTCCTTCCATCCGATGGGGTGTTCTTATGATGTGTAGGGGTGCTGCACGTTCGTCCTTAATCAGAAACTCAAAACTTACTTTCTGCAAAATCCTAGATCCTAAAACCCTAGAATTTATTATGCATATTTTGTTTATGAACCCTACTTAATTAAGAATTAAGATTATGAAATATTAATTAGATCTAAAATTGAGAATTTTAGATCTAAGACATATTCATAATACTGGGTTCGGGCTTGGGTAGCTCAATTAGGTCTAAGCGGTTGATCAAACCAAATCAAGAGTTGGTTAGATGGGATCAACAATGCTTAAATTGACCAGCCTAATAGGATTAAGTCTGGGTCAAGATCGAGTCACGATCAAGCAAAACCTAATTAGGCTCAGAGGTTAGAGTCTGGATTGTAGGCTAACCCAATTGGTTCTGGCTCAATAATTTGGTGTCTAAGGTAAGTTTGGCACATACGATCGACTGATTTTTAATTGGAAGCTACTCGACCTGAATGCGTTCTTGTATGAGTTAATGGCATATTCCTTCCACCGATCTCACTTACCTGGCCATATCTATTGACACAGTTCTGATCTGAGGTGGTCAATAATCCGAGCTAACCCATGCCACTAGGTTAGTCATAATTGTTATGACTATGACAAGTCTAGTTTAATGAGACCTGAATCAATTCTTCCTAAGAAAAGATTAAGTCTGAGGTCTTCCACCATTGTAGATGTGCGGGGCCCTTCGGGGTTGATTGTTCTTGGCTGGATACAGTGGCTCAGTTGCACCGGAAAGATGCAACCATGTCTATTAGGCATTGGATGCTATGGGCTGGAGGATGAGTTGGGCTCAATATTTTGGATATGATGAGAGACTCAATTAGGAATCCAGTCTATGCAAATGGTGGGTCTGACTTAACTAAGGAGTGGATCAATATTTTGGATACGGTGAGATTCATGAATTAGAGATCAAGTTTGGGTGCACCATGATTAGAGAATCATTGAACAAGAGTTGTTCACTCATTGGCTAACCCATCACCAATAACTGTTAGGTGAGGTGATGAGTCAGTTGGTGAGACCGCACCACCCACTAGAAATCATTAATCATGGAAGATTTTCATATCTCTACAGAGGGAGTGTAGGGATCCAAAAAAATAGTGGGAGCTAATTTATTTAAAAATAAAATCTCTAAACAAATTGGTCAAGTCATAATTACAATATCTAACTAGAATCTTTGACTCTCTACAGAAAAATGTCTGCGTCCAACCCATTAGCACGTATCCTGGACACACATAGACTGACCGGACCCAATTATAAAGATTGGCTCAGAAACTACAAAATAGTTTTGGATTTCGAGAAGTTAACATATGTACTGGACCAGGACCCTCCCACCTTACCAGTCCGTCCATCCACTGAACAGAGAGCATCTCTAGAAAAATGGATAGACGAAGATAATAAGGCCAGATATTACATGTTGGGCTCGATGTCTGATGAGCTCCAGCACCAACATGAAGATATCGGGACTGCTCGCCAAATGTTGGCTCACCTGCAGGAGATGTTTGGTGAACAGAGTCGCACAGCCAAGTATCAAGTCACAAAATGACTTTTTAAGGCTAAGATGCGTGATGGGCAGTCAGTCCAAGATCACTGTCTGACGATGATCAAGGACATGGAAGAGCTTGAGAAGCTCGGTGTGAAGTTAGACTTGGATCTGCAGAATGATATTATTCTGCAATCCTTGACTGATGCATATGGGCAATTCATCATGAATTACCACATGCATAAACTTCAAAATTTCTTGGCCGAATTAATGAATATGCTGGTCACCGCTGAGCTTTCTATGAAAGGTTCTAAAGGCTCAGTTCTTGCTATGGAACGGACTTCTTCCAAAAGAAAGTCTTATGGAAAAGAAAAAGAAGTCTGTGAAAAAGCAAAAAGTGGAAGGAGCAAAGAAGAAGAAGGCAGAGCCAAAGAATGAAAGCCGACTGCCAAAGGAAAGTGTTTCCATTGCAACAGCGACGGCCATTGGAAGCGAAACTGCCCTACTTACCTGGCCACCCTGAAGAACAAGAAGGAAGGTCCTTCTGGAGGTATGCTCGTTATTGAGTCTAACCTTACGATTTCTTCTGCATCCAGTTGGGTGCTTGACTCTGGTTCTAGTGCTCATCTGTGCACTTTCATGCAGGGTCTTGAGGATAGCAGGAGGCTGAGGGATGGAGACATGATCCTACGCATCGGTAATGGAGCAAGAGTTGCTGCAGTGGTAGTAGGAATATACCCTCTTCGATTACCATCTGGTTTAGACTTAGTTTTGAAAGACTGTTATTATGTGCCTACAGCTAGCAGGAATTTGATTTCTGTTTCATGCTTAGCACTAGAAGGCTATGTGATTACCTTCTTTAAGGACCATTGTAACATTCTTTATGAAAGAAATAAAATTGCAAATGGTTTCCTTATTAATGGTCTTTATCAGCTACATATTGATGTACCTGTTCTAACTATCGAGCAAAACGTGAATGCCAAACGACCTAGGGATAGTCCAAATGATAGATATCTATGGCACCTGAGATTAGGTCATATAGCAGAAGATAGGATCAACAAATTGGAGAAAAATGGGCTATTGAGTCCATTGACTTTTGAGTCATATCCAACTTGTGAATCTTGTCTTCAAGGCAAAATGACTAAACTTCCTTTTGTTGGACATGGGGAAAGGGCCACAGATCTCCTTGCCCTAGTACATACTGATGTGTGCGGCCCATTTGATGTGCCGGCTAGAGGCAATTTTGTCTACTTCATTATCTTTACCGATGATCTGTCTAGGTATGGGTATGTGTATCTTATGAGACACAAGTCTGAAGCTTTTGAAAAGTTCAAAGAATTCAGACATGAAGTAGAAAAAAAAAATGAAAAACCCATTAAGGTTCTTCGATCAGATCGAGGAGGTGAATACCTTAGCCAGGAATTCCTAGACTATCTCAAGGAAAATGGCATAGTCTCTCAATGGACTCCACCAGGAAACACCTCAACTCAACGGGAATTTCAGAACGGAGAAATCGGACTCCTATTGGATATGGTTCGATCCATGATGAGCTTCACAGACCTCCCTGATTTTCTTTGGGGACATTCATTGTTAACTTCAATTTATCTACTGAATAGGGTTCCTCTAAAACCGTTCCTACCACACCGTATGAGATATGGCACGGTAAGAAACCAAGTCTGAGTCATCTCAGAATTTGGGGTTGTCCGGCTCATGTCAAAAGACAACAAGCGGACAAGTTAGAGTTTAGGTCCTTTCAGAGCTCGATTCATAGGATATCCTAAAGAGTCATTAGGATACTATTTCTACATTCCAGAAGACCACAATGTGATTGTGAGTCGACATGCCATCTTTCTTGAAAAATAGTTTATTCAAGATAGCGGCATTGGAAAGCAGATTAAGCTTGATGAGAAAGTCTCACAAGTACAACGAGCTAAGGACCAATTGGAACCAAATCAGGTTGAGCCAATAAGAACACTACCTCCTCCACCTCGTAGATCGGAAAGAGTTTTCCGTCCCCCTGAAAGATACTTAGGTATTATTTCAGAGGAAGTAGAGAAAATGTTCCTCGTAGGTAATGGTGCTCATGGTGATGATCCCAAAACCTACAATGAGGCGATATCAGATATCGACTCCGAGAAATGGCTAGAGGCAATGCAGTCAGAAATTGACTCGATGCACTCAAACCAAGTCTGGACCTTGGTAGATCCACCAGAAGGTATAGTACCTATTGGGTGTAAATGGATCTTCAAGAGAAAGATTGGTGCAGATGGGAAATGTGGAGACATTCAAGGCTAGACTAGTGGCAAAAGGTTATAGTCAATGCGAAGGCATTGACTATCAGGATACCTTTTTTTTCCCAGTGGCTATGCTAAAATCCATCCGCACATTGCTTGCCGTTGCAGCCTATTTCGATTATGAAATATGGCAAATGGACGTGAAAATGGCATTCTTAAATGGATATCTTGAGGAAGATATCTATATGGAACAGCCGCTAGGTTTCACATCCAGTGATACTGATCACAAGGTTTGCAAGCTGCAAAGGTCCATATATGGACTTAAGCAAGCATCTCGGAGCTGGAACACTCATTTCAATGATGTGATCAAAAATGTTTGGTTTCATCAAAAATGAAGAGGAAACCATGTGTTTTCAAAAAAGGTCAGTGGGAGCGCTGTTGTCTTCCTCGTATTGTACGTGGATGACATCCTCCTTATTGGGAATGATATTCCCATGTTGACATGACAGTCAAAATTATGGTTGTCCAAGGAATTCTCCATGAAAGACCTAGGTGAAGCATCCTTTATTCTAGGAATTAAGGTCTATAGGGATAGACCGAATAGGATGCTAGGACTTTCACAGAAGATGTACATAGAGGAAAGTACTAAAGAGGTTTAGTATGGAAAACTCTAAGAGGGGATTAATACCCTTCAGACATGGTATTCATCTTTCCAAGAAGATGTGCCCTAGCACACCTGAGGAAATAGAACGCATGAGCAAGATCCCTTATGCTTCTGCAATAGGGAGCCTCATGTATGCCATGCTATGTACACGACCTGATATAGCCCATGCTGTGAGTGTCACAAGCAGATATCAGTCAAATCCAGGTGAAGAACACTGGACTTCTGTGAAATGTATCCTTAAGTACTTGAGAAGAACTAAGGATATGATGTTGGTCTTTGGTAATGGAGAACTCCAAGTCCAGGGATACACAGACTCGGATTTCATGTCCGATATAGATGATCGAAAGTCGACATCTGGGAGTCTGTTTGTGTGCAATGGTGGTGCTGTCAGCTGGAAGAGTTCCAAGCAAACCGTGATAGCAGATTCCACCATGGAAGCAGAATATATCGCTGCATCAGAGGCTGCGAAGGAAGCATTCTGGTATAAGAAGTTTGCTGCAGAAATTGGAGTAATGCCATCAGATGCCATTCCTCTATACTGCGACAACAATGGCGCCATAGCCCTTGCTAAGGAGCCGAGGTCTCACCAGAAATCCAAGCATATTGAGCGGCGATACCACCTCATCCGCGATTACCTCGAGAAGGGTTATGTCGAGGTCAAGAGAGTCAACTCCACAGATAATGTGGCAGACCCACTTACAAAGCCGTTGGGCCAGCAGAAGATCGAAGCCCACCTTGAGAAGATGGGACTTAGACTTGTAGCCAATTGGCTTTAGGACAAGTGGGAGATTGTTAGATATATGTGCCCTAGAAGCCAGAATTGGCTGACACTTGTAATACACTTCTAGGGGCAAAATTATAATTTTGACTAATAATCAATAAAATGGGTTATTTTCTATCACATATGTGTATTTAGTGTCTGTGATACATCCTTTGAGTTAATGGTAATGATAATTCATATTTTCAAGAGTTGAAAATTTAAGACATGAATAATCATTATTAACTCATAAAATGCTCCCGACCATAGGATCATCACGAGGATGGTGATTGATCCGGAAGGTTGGTGTACAATCGCTTCTCTTTAGTAGATGAGTCTTGAGTCTACGGTGTGGAGACACCGGAGCGAGAGTACAGGTACTCGTTAGAGAACGAGGGCACTGAGCGTGACCACCTCGAGTAGTCATTAGGAAGTCTACCTTCTCGTCAATGACTGACTCGATGCTGCAGTAGTGTGTCTGGTTCTTTGACCTGAGGTGCATCGGCAGTTCACCTTGAGGGTGTTATAGTTTGACTACACCATTACTCGGTCTCCTAGCCATATGGAACCCTGAGGTGTATGTTGGCTATAGCATGTTCATTGTAGGAACTGGATTGCATCAAGATGGAATCTATCTACCTCGGTGGTAGAGGAGCAGCCCTATGATGATCATGAGAATCAAGTCCAGAAGCCCATGGCCATGGCAGAGTGAAATAATAGAAAGAGTTTCTATTTAGATTTTCACATTCGGACTTGAATCGAATGATTACATCATATGACAGAAACTAGGGTTTGACGAGTTCACCTTAACCCTAATCTGATCGGGGCTCAAGATAGAAGAACTTAATCACACAGGTAGCTGCACCAAGAGGTTCGCATTCAGCTCTGATGGGTTGCCACCATATACTGCTAGGTGTCACTGGTGGATTTTGGGAGCAATTAGAATGATTTAGATGATCGATCATTCTAGCTGTTCGAATCAGAAGAGTTCTGATCCATCGAAAGGAGTTTCGATGATGTCGATGATAGAGATCATGACATATCCCATTACCATACAGAACTGAACCTAACTGGGTCACACAAACAAGGGTTTGAATCTGGTGATCATCAATTGAACTGATCTAGTTCAATTGATCTGAATGAGATTCAATTAGGTTCAAGAAAATCGTGCTAGCACTCGATTGAACCTAACGTTCTTCTTTTACTATCATAAATAGTTGTCCTGACTGAGCCAAAGGAGTTTGTGCTCAATCAGAGGCCTTCACCTGGTCTGACTGGAGTCTGTCCAGAGTCAAAAAAGGTTGTCTTATTTTGTAAGACATTACCTGCCATTTTTGGTCACCTGCCATTTCTCGTTCTTTGACTTTGGTCAAAAGTCTACCTTTGACTGGTCAAATGTTGACCATTGACACTTTGACTTCTGTCCATGTGTCATGCACCTATTGGAGAGCTGGTGGGGGCCTGTCCCCTGCCAGAACCTGGCAAGGAGGAGGGCGCATGCCACCCTTGGCGTGTGCCCAAGTTGGAGGCGCCCAGGAGTCCCTGTTGGATAGGGACTCCATCTCCTTTTTGGATTCCAATTAGAGTTCTCCTAAGAACCAACTTTGACTGGTCTTAGGCACCCTCTAAGGAGGAATCCAAGGGACTCTATTCCCACCAATCAGATTTAGATCTGATTTCACAAAAGATTGTGATTGGTTGGGAAGAAGAGGAGTTGGATCATGCTTAGTCTATAAATAAGATCCTACGCCCAACTCAAATTAAGATTGGAAAGGCATCACAATTCTCCATGCCCCAAGGCTGTTTCTCCTCTCCTCCATGCCAAACCCACCTTCTCCCTCTCCTCTTCATGTCCAAAAGGAGTTTTGGACCTTGGTTGGTGCAATCCAGACGATAGAAAGGTGACTAAAAGCTAGAAGGCTGCGCTGCTGCAAAGGATGACTGCTGATCTTTGAAAGATGTTTTGAAGATCCTCCAGATCAGATCCAGATCTAATTTTTGGAGATATGATAGAGAAGAAGAAGATCTCTAAATTCAGTCCGAGTGGATACCGATAGAGTCCAGACACTTGCATGGCTAGATCCAGAACCTTCCGCTGCATACAGGATCATCAATGGATAATAAGATTACCCAACATCAAGGTAAATTAAATTTGATTTAATTTATTTAGATTTTATTTTTATTATTAGAATAATAAAAATCAAATCTAAAATATTTTAGATCTGATTAGGATCAAAGAAAAATTTTTTTGAAATATATCTCTTAATCCGATCAGATCTGAACGAACCCAGTCCGAAAAATCAGGATTTTCCTTCAAGATCAACCCAGACCCTAGCTCAAAATAAATCCTCGTGTAACTCTGCCTGCGCACTGAGTTGGCTCAATCTCAGCACTGAGCTGGTTAAGTTCTACTGGGTTGGCTCCATCTGAAATTAAGCCAGCCCAGTTCTGTGCCATGCTTGCAGTCCCAAAACTCAACCTTTCTGTTTTGCCTGTGCTCTGAGACTTAGTCGACCCAGTTTTAGACTGAGCCGACTAATCTATAGAAATTTTTTTTTCAAAAGTCTTGATTTTCTGGCTTTGGTTCTTTGCTCCATCTTGAATTTCAGATCTTCGAAGCACCAACCAAGCCCCTTAAGGCCCTCAATATCCGAACCTCAAGTCCGTAGAGAGTTACATGCCGCCTCCACCCTAGAATAACTTCTATCCTAGTCCTAGGACCACACCTATCCTAGCCTCCCCAGAACCCTCACCCTGGCTCCACCCATGGCCTCCCAAGGCTTTGGAGCATCATACCACCTACAAAAAGATGTAGAAAAAATATTCCTCATAGGAAATAGGGTTCATGGTGATGATCCTAAAATTTATAACGAGGCGATATCAGATATTGACTTCAAGAAATGGTTAGAGACAATGAGGTCAAAGATTGACTCAATGCATTCGAACCAAGTCTGGACCTTGGTAGATCCATCTGAAGGTATAGTACCTATTGGATGTAAATGGATCTTCAAGAGAAAGATAGGTACTGATGAAAATGTAGAGACATTCAAAGTAAGGCTCGTAGTGAAAGGGTATAGTCAGCATGAGAGCATTGACTATCAGGATACTTTTTTGCTAGTAGCCATGCTCAAATCCATCCATACATTGCTTGCTGTTGCAGCCTATTTTGATTATAAAATATGATAGATAGATGTAAAAATAATGTTCTTAAGTGGATATCTTAAGAAAAATATCTATATGGAACAACCGCTAGGTTTCACATCTAGTGATAATGATCATAAAATATGCAAGTTGCAAAGGTCCACATATGGACTTAAGCAAGCATCTTGAAGTTGGAATGCTCTTTTCAATGATGTGATCAAATTATTTGGATTCATCAAGAACGAGGAGAAATCATGTACTCAAAAAGGTCAGTGGAAGCGCTGTTGCCTTTCTCATACTGTATGTGGATGACATCCTCCTAATTAAGAATGATATTCCCATGTTGACTGCAATCAAAATGTGGTTGTCTAAGGAGTTCTCTATGAAAGATCTAGGAGAGGCATCCTTTATTTTGGGAATTAAGATCTATAGGGATAGATCGAATAGGATGCTGGGTCTCTCACAGAAAATGTACATAGAAGATGTGCTGAAAAGGTTTAGCATGAAAAACTCCAAATGGAGTTTAGTACCCTTCAGACATGATATTCATCTCTCCAAGAAGATATGCCCTAGCATACCTGAGGAGTTTGAACGCATGAGCAAGATCTCTATGCTTCAGCAATAGGAAGTCTCATGTATGCCATGCTATGTACACGATCTAATATTGCCCATGCTATGAGTGTCACGAGCAGATATCAGTCGAATCTAGGTGAAGAGCACTGGACTTCTATGAAATGTATCCTTAAGTACTTTAGAAGGACTAAAGATATGTTTCTAGTTTTTGGTAATGAAGAACTCAAGGTCTAGGGGTATACAGACTCGAATTTTATGTCCGACATAAATGATCGAAAGTTGATATCTAGAAGTCTGTTTATTTGTAATGGTGGAGCTGTCAGTTGAAAGAGTTTCAAGCAGATGGTGATAGCAGACTCCACCATGGAAGCAGAGTACATCGCTGCATCGAAGGCTGCAAAGGAGACATTCTGGTACAAAAAGTTTGCCATAGAGCTCAGAGTGATGCCATCAGATACCCTCCCTCTGTTATGCGATAACAATGGTGCCATAGCCCTAGCTAAGGAGTCGAGGTCTCATCAAAAATCTAAGCACATCAAGCGGTGATACCACCTCATCCATGATTACCTCAAGAAGGGATACGTTGAGGTCAAGAGAGTCGACACTGCAAATAATGCAGCTGATCTATTGACAAAGCCATTAAGCCAGCAGAAGATTAAAGCCAACATTGAGAAGATGGGACATAGATTATAGCCAATTGACTTTAAGTCAAGTGGGAGTTTGTTATATGTGTGCCCTAGAAGCCAGATTGGCTAAACATTTGTAATACACTTTTAAGAGTAATTTTATAATTTTGATTATAAATTAATAAAAAAATTATTTTTTTTTATCATAGTATGTATTTAAAGTGTCTGTGATACATTCTTTAAGTTAATGGTAATGACAATTCATATTTTTAAGAGTTGAAAATTTGAGATATGAATTTTCATAATTAACTCATCAATAGCTCTCAACCGTAGGATCATCATGAGGATGATAATCGACTTGAAAGGTTGGTGTATGATCACTTTTTTAGGATAGATGTATCTTGAGTCTATGGTGTGGAGATATTAGAGCAAGAGTATAAGTACTCATTAGAGAATGAGGGTACTGAGCGTGACCACCTCGAGCAATCATAAGGAAGTCTATCTTCTCGTAAATGACTAGCTCGATGCTATAGTAGTGTGCCTGGTTCTTTGACCTGAGGTGCATCGGCAGTTCACCTTGAGGATGTTATAGTTTGACTACATCATAACTCGATCTTCTAGCCATTCGGAATCTTGAGGTGTATGTTGGCTATAGCATGTTTATTGTAGGAATTGGATTGCACTAATAGAAGATCTATCTATCTTGGTAGATGAGGAGCAGCCTTATGATAATCGTGAGATTGAGTCCTTAAGCTCATGGCTATGGTAGAGTGAAGATGATAGAAAAAGTTTCTATTAGAATTTTATATTGGACTCGAATCGAATGATTAATTCATATGACAGATATTGGATTTGATGAGTTTACCTTAATCCTAATCTAATCGGAGCTCAAGATAGAAGAACCCAATCACACAGGTAGCTACACCGAGAGGTTTGCTTTCAGTTCTGATGGATTGCCACCATATACTGCTAGGTGTCACTAATGAATTTTGGGAGCAATTGGAATAATTTTGATGATCGATCATTCTAATTGTATGAATCAAAAAAGTTTTGGTCTATCAAAAGGTATTTCGATGATGTCGATGATAGAGATCATGACATGTCTCATTACCATATGGAACTAAACCTAACTGGGTCACACAAATAAGGGTTTGGGTCTAGATATTATCAATTGAGTTAACTCAGTTTGATTGATTTGGATTAGATCCAATCAGGTTCAAGGTAATCATGCTAGCACACAATTGAGCTTGACTTTCTCCTTATGTAATCTTTCTAATTCATCACAACTAAGTCAAATTTGATTTGACTCATTCTTGTATCTTGAATAGGTTTATTTTTATCTGACTGAAACCTATTCAGATCAGATTAATTGTATAAATTAAATCCATTCATAGTGCAATTGGACTAGGGTCAAAAGTTGACCTATTTGAGAGAATTGAGAGTCACCTGATTAGATGCTTCTAGAAAATTCTCTAAAAATTTTTTTGATTTAATTTTTGGATATGTGATAGGCATGAGTCATACATTGGGTGTACCAAATTTTGTAATTTTTAGAGATGCCTAGACTAAGTTATGACAAAGTTTGATTTGGACCAAACTCTTAAAGGAAGAGTCCTAGGCGCAATGGACTCTTCCTTATCTACTCATATCGCCCACTTTTTGAATTAATTTTGGTGACAAAACTAGATAGGATCTGATGGTTTTTCATGGAGAATAATCCCTAGAGTCCCTTGGATCAAATAATAAGTGATTTGATCAAAAAAGGACTCTAGATGGTGTTGGGTTTGAGAAACCTTTCTTATGCCATTATGAAGCCTCGCACAAAATATATTTTCCACACCCAAAGGAGCCAGCTCTCTAATATTCCACACTACTTCTATCCTCTCTCTCCCTCTCTTCTACAAGTCTAAAAATTTAGGCACAAATCTAAGTTGAAGATTTTTGGCACAAGATTCAGGATCTACGTGATGGTATTCGTAAGACGGACAAGCAGCCTTCTCAAATTATTTTGAAAGTTCTTCAGATTAGATTCAAATCTGATCTTTTGAAAAAAGATTTATAAGGAAAAGACGTCCAGATCCTATTCGAGTGGACACCGTTAGAGGTCAGATGCGTGCATGGCTCCTTCCAGAACCTCAAGATAGATCAGGATCATCCAGGATAATTTAATTATCCAAAGCAAAGGTATGAAATTAAATTAGATTTAATTTTATTTTTGATTTTTAATATCAGATCTTTAGAATCTGATCTGAGATGTTTCAAATCTAATTAGAATCATAGAAAATTTTTTTAAAAATATTTCTTTAGATTCAATCAGATCTAAACGATCCTGTGCAAGAAAAATAGGATTTTTTTTTCAATTCTAACAGCGATCTTTTGAAAAAGATTCTTAGATCTTTACCAAGGACTTGGGAGGCCAAAGTGACTGCAATTCAAGAAGCCAAAGATTTGAATGTTTTATCTTTGGAGGAGCTTCTAGGATCGCTAATGACACACGAGCTAAGCATGAAACAACATCAACAAGAAGATGCCAAGAAGAAGATGTCAAGAAGAAGAAGAAAATAACCCTCAAATCCACCACTCAACAAGATGAGGGATTCGATAAAACAGAAGATGAAGAATAAGATAAAGAATTAGCCCTCATCACTAGGAAGTTCAAAAGATTTTTGAAGAAGAAAAAATAAGGGATGAGGAAAAGGCCACTTACCAAAGGAGAGCATAGTAAAGAAAAGGATAAGGAGCAGCTCCTTATTTGTTATGAATGTAAGAAATCAGTGCATTTTAGGTCTGAATGTCCACAACTTAAAAAATGCCCCAAGAAGTATAAGAAAAAGGCTATGGTGGCTATATGGAGTGATAGTGATGACTCAAGCTCCGAAGAGGAAGAAATTCATGAACAAACTAACTTATGCCTTATGGCATATAAAAATGAGGTAAATCCTGAAATCTCAAATGAATTTATATTTGAAAAATTTCAAAAAATCTTTTATGATATAGTAGATGATTTAAAGAAGTTAGAAGCTAAAAACAAAGAACTTAAGTTAAAGAATCAATTCTTGCTAAAAAAAAAATGAAAGTATCTCAAGTGAAAAACTAGCTTTAACTCAAGAGAACCTAAATTTAAAAAATAAAATTAACAAGTTAAAATTGAAAGTTGAAAAGTTTACTTTGAGCTTAAATAAACTTCATATGATTCTTGAAAATCAAAAGGCAGTTTATGATAAAGCCAGTCTAGACTGTAACCCCCTAAGAAAATAAAAATTTTTGAAAAATATTTTTATAAATTTATAAAACAATAAATTTTTAAATATTACTTGCTTTAAATGTAGTAAATTAGGATACAAATCTTATACATATTTTTCTAACAATTCAAATATAAAGAAAATATAGATTCTAAAAGGAACCATTGTGACTAACCTTAAAGGATCCAAGAAAACTTGGGTACCTAAAGTAAAAACTTGATTTTGCATGTAGGTGTGTCTTACATCCAAAGAAGAAAATCGAAGATGGTATCTTGATAGTAGATGCTCAAGACACATGATCGGTGATGAATCCCAATTTATCATACTTGATGCTAAAAATGAAGGGATGGTCATCTTTGGAGACAATGACAAAGAAAAGATCATTAGTATAGGTAACATTGGTATCACTCCCTCCAAGTATATTGAAAATGTTCTATTAGTAGATGGTTTGAAATATAATCTCTTAAGCATTAGTCAATTTTGTGATAAGAGTTACAAAGTTATTTTTGAATCTTCATTGTGCATTATAACTAGTCCCAATGATGATAGTATTAAATTTATTGGGTATAGGCATGGTAATGTTTATATGATAGATTTGAATGATCTTTTTATGATAAATATGAAATATCTAGTAGCTATGAATATCAAAATTAATGAGACTAGTTGGCTTTGGCATCATAGGCTTGCATATATTAGCATGCATTCACTTTCAAAGCTTATTAAAAAGGAATTAGTTATCGATTTACCAAAATTAAATTTTAAAAAAGATAAGATTTGTGATGCATGCCAACTAGGTAAACAAACTAGAGTTTCATTCAAATCTAAGAATATTGTTTCAACTTCTAGGCCATTGAAATTATTGTATATGGATTTGTTCGGTCCTACAAGAACTACAAGCTTTAGTGGAAAGCGTTATGGTTTTGTTATTATCGATGACTTTTCATATTTTACATAGATTTTTTTTGGCACATAAAGATGAAACCTTTCAAGTTTTCATAAAATTTTACCAAAAAGTTATAAATAACAAAAGATCTTTCAATTCAAAGTAGTCAAAGTGATCATGGAACCGAATTTAAAAACCAAGAATTTGAAAAATTTTGTGATAAAAAAGATTTAGACCATAACTTTTTAGCACTTAGGATACCTCAATAAAATAAAATAGTAGAATGAAAAAATAGAATACTAGAAGAAATGGCCCATACCATGTTATGTGAAAGCAACCTCCCAAGATACTTTTGGATGGAAGCAATTAACATGGCATGTTACATCTTAAGCCGTGCTTTAATTAGACCAATTTTGAAGAAAATACTCTATGAGCTTTGGAAAGAAAAAAAATCAAACATTGCATATTTTCATATTTTTGGTTGTCGATGTTTTGTTTTGAATAATGGTAAAGAGAGACTAAGAAAATGTGATGCAAAATCTGATGAAGCTATTTTTCTTGGTTACTCCTCCTCTAGCAAAGCATTTAGAGTTTTTAACAAAAGAACTTTAGTAGCAGAGGAGTCAATACATGTTGTTTTTGATGAAACTAATGATCTTCCATCAAAAAAAGTGATGGTATTGATGATGTAGGTCCTATTATAGATGGGATAAAAAAGCTCACCCTAATGGACTCAATAATCCAAAATAAAGTAGAACATGAGAATAAATAAGAGGATGAAGATAAAGAATAACAAGAACAATCTCAAGATACAAATGATCTACCAAGAGAATGGAGGTATGATCACAATCACCCCAAAAAATTAATTATTGGTGATCCTACACATGGGGTAAGAACTTGTTCTTCACTTAGAGATACATACAATTATTTTATATTTATTTCTCATTTTGAACCTAAAACTATAGATGAAGCTGAAAAATTTTAATTGGATAAATGCAATGCAAGAGGAACTTAATCAATTCGAAAGAAATAATGTATGGACCTTAGTATCAAGACCTAAAAATTATCCAATAATTGATACAAAATGGATATATAGGAATAAATTGGATGAAAATGAAAATATAATTAGGAATAAAGCAAGATTAGTTGCAAAGAGTTATAATCAAGAAGAGAAAATTGATTTTAATGAGACCTTTGCACCTATTGCTAGATTAGAAGCAATTAGATTTTTACTTGCTTATGCATGCTTTATGAATTTTAAGTTATTTTAAATGGATGTTAAAAGTACTTTCTTAAATGGATATATTGCTAAAGAAGTTTATGTAGAACAATCTTTCGATTTTAAAAACCATGCCTTTCCTAATCATGTTTTTAAATTAAACAAAGCATTATGTGGTTTAAAACAAGCACCTAGGGCTTGGTATGAAAGGTTAAGTAAATTCTTGCTTAATAATGATTTTTCAAGGAGAAATGTAGATACAATCCTTTTCATTAAAAAGGATCATGATGATATCTTGTTATATAAATATATGTTGATGATATTATATTTGGATCTACTAATGAAACTCTTTGTCAAGATTTTGCTAAGCTCATATAGAAAGAGTTCGAGATGAGCATGATGGGTGAACTAACATTCTTCCTCATACTTCAAATTAAACAAAAAGAAAGAGGATCTCATCATCCAAAGCAAGTACACAAGAGAGCTACTCAAAAGCTTTGGGATGGAGAGCTCCAAAATCATTGGCACCCCCATGAGCCCATCATATAAACTTGACAAAGATGAAGAAGATAAAAGTGTTGATCTAAAACTTTTTAGAGACATGATTGGTTTTTTATTGTATTTAACTGCTAGTAGACTAGATATCATGTTTAGTGTTTGCTTATATGCTCATTTTCAATCTAATCCAAAAGAATTACATTTAAATGCTATTAAAATGATACTTAAATATCTAAAAGAAACTCAAACCCTAGGATTATGGTATTCTAAGAATTCATCTATTGACTTAATAGGATATTTAGATGCAGACTTTGTTGGATGTAGATTAGACAAAAAAATATTAGTGAAACTTGCCAATTTCTAAGAGTTAACTTAATCTCTTGGTTTAGCAAGAAGCAAAATTCGATAGCACTGTCTACGATCGAGGCCGAATATATTATAGTTGGAAGTTGCTACATATAAATCTTATGGATTAAGCAACAATTTGAGGACTTTGGCATCAAACTTAACAAAACTCTTATAAGATGTGATAATACTAGTGCCATTAATTTAACTAAAAACATAATTCAATACTGTAGGTTAAAATATATTGAAATTAGGCATCATTTTATAAGAGAATATGTCCAAAATAATGACATATTTTTTGATTATGTTTGTACTAAAAAATAATTGACTGACATATTTATAAAAGCCTTAAGTGAGGATCAATTTTGTGAAATTAGGAGAGAATTAGGAATTCTTGATTCATTAGTCTAAACACCTTTATGATTCCAAGTTCTTTTCTATCAAATCATCTTGAACCAAATCTTGAGCTTTATTCTCATCTTTCAACTTTTAAAAAGCTCAAATTTACTCTTTCTTTGATCAATCTCAAGAATGAAGTTCCACCCTTGAAGTTTCATATTTTTCTAGAATTTTTCATCATTTTTTTGATTTTTTTGTGCCATGGGTCGACCTTGAGAGCGACCCTTGGGCATTTTAATCTTTTTCTCATTAAAACTTATCAAGCATGTTGTTTGTTTGGGATTTTAAGTCTATTTTTTGGCCGAACGGGCCTACCTTATTCTCTTCCCCGTTCTTCCATTCAATCATCCAAAAACCCATCTCTATTCCTCCCCAAATCGACTAAAATCCCTCCAAAATTTCGTTTCCACCGAGTTCTTCTCTTCAAATCACCCATTTAGGAATCAAATCCCTCTCCATTTTCTCCTATTTTGGGCAGATTCAAGGCTTCTAGCAAGCCCTTGCCCCGAAGTCCACCCATTGGCCTTTCTCCTCCAAATCTTTGTTCTCCCTCCAAAAATCTCTTCCACTCTACCTCTCTTGAGTGTCTTGAACCTCTAGCAAATCTTTCTTGGTTGGAATGGTGCCCAAGATGAAGTTGCCGTAGAGGAGAAAGTTGGTTCACAGCTTGGAGGAAGATGCTCATCGAAAAAGAATAGCAGTCGAGCCCTCTCCAGCTCCAACCTCAACTTTCGGTCCTATTCCAGCATCCTCACCATCCCCTCTCACTCCAAGCAAGGTACCTCTATCTAACCATAGAGTAGAACCCGGGAAGAACATAGATTTCAAGTTTTTTGAAAATGAAGAGTTCTCCATTGAATCAAAAATCAAAAATCAGGGATGGAAGTTTTATTGTCTATTAAAGGAGAATGCTTATGTTGATCTGGTCAGAGAATTTTATTTGAATCTAAATTATTCTAATGAAATAGTAAGGTCCTCTATGAAAAAAGTTGACATAGCTCTTGATCCATTTTATTTGGGACAAATCTTGCACCTGCCTTATGAGGGTTATATTGGTATAGAGCTCATAAACAAAGAAGAGGGAGTGAGAGTTATTTTAGAAAGAGATTTTGCTGGTAGTTTAAATAAGTTAGAAACAAAAATACTTTCAGTAGAAATGAGGCTATTGCATCACATGGTGACCAAATTATTTATCCCTAAGAGTGGTAGGCATGATTTCTTATCCGGTAGGGACGTATGCATTATGTATCATATGATCACCAAGACCCCTTTGAATCTTTCTATTTTGATGATTGAGGCTATGAGGGAGACACTGAACAGATCTAAGGCTCACTTGCCTTATGGTATGGCCCTTACCTTAGTCTTTAGGAGGTTCGGAGTCAGTTTTAAGGAGGAGGCAGTCACCAGATTATCACACACTAATACCATCAACCGCTACATACTGCACCACATGGGATTTACAAAGACTGATGATGGTTGGTCAAAGGATGTTGAGGAGGAAGAGGAGAGAGCAGAGGAGGGACCGTCTTCACCTCCTCATGATCACAGAGCATCTTTTGATATTCAGTTCATGTCTAATCACGAGACTGGTCCCTCAGAGTCAGTGAGAAGGGATGCACCAGTACCACACCATCAGGAAGCAGAGATACAATTGCCAGATTTTTAGATGACCAGCTTAGGATGATTGCCGATCGAATATTTCAATCAATTGCCGACATTTTATCTCAATGGATGGCAGATCTCTTGTCTCGATAGATGGCTAGTTCTACTCAAGGAGAGAGTTCTCATTTTGTCCCACCGTCTGATCAGACTTTGATCCCTCATGTATCTACTATTTTTCAAATGCTTTCTGCTCAGTCTACACGGATTAAGAAGCTTGAGGGATGTATTTTGAGGCTGACTGGTAGGGTCTTGGATCTTTAGAGGCAAGTATTAGCTCTGGCCCATCTCCAGCCTTAAGAAGATGTCATAGAGATATCAAACCTTTCTACAGAGGTAGCCAGACTTTGTGGTATTCTAGAGGGTGGTTTTAATTTTCTGAAGAGAGAGTATAGACACTCCAGTAAGACTATTTCTACTCAGATTGGTGCTCTCATGTAGTCCATGTCGAGAGCATTGGGACACTTGAACACCATTAGGATTATTCTTCTCGCCCAGCCTATTTCTTCTCAAGCTCCTAGGCCATCTTGTCTAGCTACTCGAGCCTGCACCTCTACCCATGGCCGTGGTAGACGTAGCCATGATCGAGGACGTGCTCCTAACTTTGACCCTGATACTCCTCATCACATTTCTGACTCTTCATTTGATTCTGATGCATCCAGCCATGACCTCTACTAGATCTAGTTTAGTCATCCTTGTGTTAGTTTATGGCCTTGTATCTCTTAGTTATTTATATGTGTTGTTGGTTAACTCATGGTTAGTTGTATTTTTTTGGATACCCATGACTTCTATATGTATTGATGACTTATGTAGCTTTATGTTCTAATACTTATATGTTTTGATGACTCTATGTTCTAGTTTGTGCGTGGAATGTCTATATGATGATATCATTTGGATGAATTAACTCTTATGAATGGTTTAAATTCCTATTATAGTATGCTATAAACACTATCTTGCTTGCCTTATATGATTGGTATATATCTTGTTTTCTTTATAAATTCTTATTTTAATAGAAAAACATGTAGAATAATGTAAGGAAGAGATTTTTTCTCTTTTTTTTTAAAATTCTTCAAGATCTTAATTGATGATGTCAAAAAGGGAGAGTAGAGAAACAAAATTGGGCAATAAGCAAAGCAAAATTGACAAATAAAATTGGATGATAAACAAAAACAAAATTGACCAAGCCAATAAGTAATTTAATTATCAAGCTACTCATGATGCTTCTTATTATTTTTTATGCATGTTAGTTAAATAATTAAATATAATATTCAAGTAAGTGATATATCATGTTCCTTCAAATACTTGAAATTCTTAATCAATGCTTCTGCATGTTTTACTTTTACTTATGCTCACGTATTTTGTCATCATAAAAAAGAAAGAGATTATTGTTTTAAGAATTAATTTTGATGATTACAAAATATTTGAGAAGATTACTAATGATTTTAACTTGAAAAAAGATTTATTGTATTTCAGAAGTAAAATCGTAATTTTATCAAGTTCTGATTCGAAAGCCTTGAGAACAAAAATAAAAGATCTGTGATCTATTAGAGATAATTTTATATTTTTTGTATGTACAAATTGAGAGAAAATCAAGTTTGAAGAAAAGGATCGATCCCTAGGTTGACCCCTATCAAAAAGGACTGAATGGCATGGTTTTTTTGGCTGGCACACCAAAAGAGTCGACCCCTAGGTTATTTCCTGTGCCAAGGGTCGACCTCTGCTATTCTAAAGGCTAAATTTATAGAATGAGAGTTTTTCGACTTTCTATCATAGAGGTCGATACCTGTGCAAGGGACGACCTAGGGATCGATCCTTGCAATGGAAAAACTCCACAATGACTATGTTTTAGTCTATTTTGGCCATATTTAATACACATTTAAAGCCCTCCAATGGCTCTAAACCTGTCTAAATTTCTTTCTAATACTTATTGAAGATATATAGGCTCAAAAAGGTGGGAAGAAAATAATATATTCAAGCATTCATTTCAGCCCTAAGCAAAAAGCCCTCTTCAAGAAAAGAAGCTTTCATTTGAAGCTCACCAATCCCTCAAAAGCTAATTCAAGTCTTCAACAATCTTAAAAAAAATCAAAAAAGCTTTCTCTTTGTTGTGTTAAGTATTCTTAAAGCTTTTATTTGCTCATTTAAGAAGCTTAAATTGTATTTATTGACATAAATTCTTATTCTCTACTCTTTGAGTTGTTTTATGTTTTAGAATGGTTCTAAAACTTGGAAAGGTTGATCTTAATCTTGAATAGAATTGTATTGAGTTGGCTTGTACCTGAAAAATAAGTATTCTAGCTTGGGATAGCTAGGGTTGAAAGTTTTCAACATTGTATTCAGTTTGAATACGTTTAGTAGATTTAAATTTCCAAGTAGGAGCTTGGAAAGTGGATGTAGGTGCGAGATTGGCACTGAACCATTATAAACCTTATTTGTTTGTGGTGTGCTTGCCCTTTCTCTATTTTTACATTGTTATATACTTGCTTTCTTGATATTCACTTTTTCTCTACACTTAAAACACCCATCATATATCACTTGCATATCATCACATAATCTTTGTAACTCTAAATTAGCTTTAAAATTTTAAAAACCCAATTCACCCCCTCTTCGGTTGCATGGCTAGGCAACAATTTTACATGTTTTAATTAATCTGGACTCTGACTAAAGATAAACCTCCAATAAAGCAATAAGGATATATTTTGATGGTTAAATAAATTTGAGCTCTATTCAACTATCGTGGATACCGTCCATCTTTAATCTTTGCGACTGACTCAGATACTACCTCTGATGGATGAGGTATGTTATAAAAAAATACCTATGGACTTGGTCTTCTACTCATCCAAGCGCTTATGAGATCCTTCCATCAGGTATACTCAAAGTAGGATTAGAAAAACTAAGGCATTGCTCGCCGTTCACGAGAAGCATCCAGTATTTTCTTATGATCATAGGTTGCAGGTCGTTGCGGTTGCAAACTTTGAATTATGGATTCATTCAAAACTTAAACAATAATGGCAGGAGGTATGATTTTTCTATATTAAAGATTATGATTTTTTATAGTAAGTAGTATCAAAGCAGTCTCTATGCTATTTTATTCGATCCATAATCTAAAAATTTTATATACCATATTTTAGATTTATTCTTGGCATATTAAAATTTATTTTTAAATAAAATGAAGAAGGAAAGATTTTCCTTTTCTTCCTTCGATGGTCTGAATCCATTCCTATTTTCCATGAAGAACTTATGATTTAGAAATATTACTTAAATAAATAAATAAGAGAAGAAGAAGGCCGATGCCCTCTTCCTCCCATCATGGTGGTCGAAGGTCGGGTTTTCACCCTTACACCACAATCTCCATTTAATAAGGATGGCCGGACCTCCGATCCATGTCCAACGGCCACCCATGCCTAGCTGCCAGTGTCTTCCTCTTTCGACAATCCTTCCCTTCCGACAGCCACCATGATGAGCCACCACACCACCACGCTGGTCGACTCTTCTTTGAGATGCAGCCGGTGGACCGTTGTTTAGATTCTGAGATTTTGATTTTCGGTGGAGGTGGCATGAGGTGTGGCCTTCCAGCGATAGTTGCTGGGGCTTTGCCGAGGAACCAGATCTCAGTTTTCCATGGATGCCAATCGGAAGGACCTCTCAGTTGCCGGGAAGTCAGCGGTGAAGCTTGAGAGACGACAGTGGACTGCCATATGGGTTTCTCCCGTGGCTGTCGGTCGAATTCTTGGAGGAGAGAACCGTCGGCTTGGGCCTATCTTTCTTCCCATCAATTCTCCATAAAGATCCGACCATCATCGGCATACCAGTGGTCGGGACAGCCGCATCAAGGCCACCACCGATGATTGAGATCGACCGGAGCCTCGTCGAAGGTAAATCCGGTAAAATTGGTTGCCGGCCATGGGGTTTGGGTATTGATTGGGAAAAAAAAGAAGGGAGGAAGAAGATGAGGGTTTACAGATTTGTTTTTGGGTCACAACCCCGAAACCAAAAATCTAGTTTCAACCCATTTATATTTTCGCATTTAAGCCTCTAAAAGCATATCTTAAATAAAGATCTCTTTTCATAATTGAATAAAATAGATTAGAAAAATTTTATAATTTAGTCTCTAATAAAAAATAAATTCTTCTAAAATTATACTTTAACCTTTATATAAAGATTATTACATAAAGATCCTTAGATTATTGTTTAGTCATTGTAATAACTTTATTACCTAAAAATTCTTTATTAATTATGATAAGATCTTACTATATGGTTCTATTGCATAAAAAATTTATTTACATATTATATGGTTCATTTATATGTTATTTTATTTATTTATATATAAAATAAAGAATTACAAACTTATTATCATATTTTTGATAATGTGTTTAATATTATATTAAAGTTAGTGGATTTATTATGTTCAAAAATAGCCACAGCATCCTGGATATAGTAAATACCATATAAAAACTATAAAATAAAGTATAATGGCATGTGAACAAAATTATGATTAAATCATAGAATAATTTACTTTACCCATAGGGAGTAGTTATTTCTATCATTTAATTGGAATAAGATGATAATTTAGGTATTGAGGATAAGATTTTTTCTAGACCCACATGAATGAAAATTTTCTATCTTTTGATATCTACGTTATTAGTCTTATTAATAAAATATTGGTAAGTTCTATACGTGATGCACCTCTGCCCATAAGAAGGTTAGAATTTACTACTACCAAAGTTAAATATAAAAAAAAATTATTTACTTTAGATAAAGTTTAATTAGTCTCATTATTTGATGATATTGTGAGCATGTGTTATTTACAGTATTAATTTTCATAATTATTAATAAAAGCATAAGAATTTTTTTTCTTAATGGATTAATTTTCTTGGAATAAAGAGAGAAAATATTGCTCACATTAGGATGTGCTGATCTTGATTTGGTATATTGAGTTGATGAACTTTCATCACTTATGGATGAAAGTACACCATAATAGAAGAGCTTTTTAAGAATCGTGAGCCATTCAATGGATTCAGTTTGCTTTACAAAAAATCTAATTTAAAGTGGCATATTAGGAGATCATGTCACAAGACTCATATTGTCATATATGTTGTAAGATAGAAATTAGCAAGCTCTTAAGATAAAGGCCAGCATTCGTGAGTAGATTATATAAATAAGAGACATCACAACATAGTTAATATGATATTAAAGTTTTTATATCAGATATCCTTTTAGTCCATTTTATCCTCGCCACTTTTCTATCAGGTCAATCTCTTTAAGATCTCCTATATTATGTATAATGAGGACTGGATAGTTAACGACTACTGACCAAATATATACAAATGGAGAAGAGATTAAATCAAGAAAATATAAAGAGCACGAACTTTGATTCACATCAAGTTAGTGGAAAAGTAGATAAAAAAAATGGTATACCTAAAGTACCGAAGGTAGAAGAAAAAAGGTATTTATTATGGTATTAGGTGAAGCCATTAATAAAGTTATCAAATACTTCTTTTGCAAAAGAAAGAGACATCAAAAGAAAAGCTACATAAAGTTTAAAAGATGGATACAAAAGAAAAACACCCTTTACTATTATGTATATATTGAATTCAATTTAGTAAATATTGCTTATTCTACCTAATAAACTAACTTTAGTGCACTTGTGCACATTACCAACAAGTTAAAAGATTTTTTATTAAGAAAGTCTCTAACTGAAAGTGAATAGTCTGTTCTCATTGAAAAATAAAAATATTTACTTATTAAGACAGTTAGATGCTATAGGATAGTCTTAGATCCTGTAGTTGATTTTTATTTTGAAAATATTTTTATATTATAGCATCAAGGTTGGAAAGAGTCATAAGGCTAGTGAAGAAAATGATCTTAGGATCATCAAAGTTCACTGATTTTGTAACACATGATATTACATAAAGATAAAATAGATACACACATATAAGGATGCCAGAAGAAACTTTTGAATTTATTTTTATTATTTTATGCAAACTTTTCTCCATATCTAATAAAAAAAAGAAAAGTATATCATCATACTCATTGGTGACTATTCACTTTATATATTTATACATTTTATTTGATAAGGCTGATATCTTTAAGGCCTATTAAGAAATTTGAAATAGAGGTAGAAGGATAATCAGAAAAAGTGATTAAAATAGTCAGATATGATAAAGTTGATGAACACTATAGTAAATATACGAAGATAGGACAATAGTTAGGACCATTAGTGAAATTTCTAAAGATATAAGGTATTATACTCTAGTACATAATGCCTAGCACACCATGTCAAAATGGTGTTAACTAAAGCTAAGATTTATAATCTACAAAAAAATATATTTGATCTCAAAACAATCAGTAATTTTTTTTTATTGATTATCCAGAGAAATCAAAATGATATAGATTTTATTATCTATCTCCTACACCGCAAATAGTAGAAAATTAATAAAACTAAATTCTAGAGAATGGCATGTTTAGTGGCAGTAGAGGTCCTTAAAATATTATCTTAAGAAAATACTAAGCCTATAAAGTAGATTAAAGTAATAATTTCTATTATTATTCTTTCAGATAATATTCAGGAGGAATTATCACTTCATCAAGCTCCACTCTAGAGATTTCTATTGCCAAAAAAGTAACTATCTAACCACTACCATAAATGGATCAAAGGATAATTCTCTAGAGATTTATTAAAGTGAGAAAATCTACTATACTATAAAAAATCTGCTATATGGTGTATCTGGCTAATATGGATGAAAAGGTTGATGATCTTGAAATATTTCTATAAGCTATAAGTGGTGTAAATACCTTACAATGGTTGGCTGCCATAAAAGAAGAAGTTGGGCTCTATGGACAATAACCATATTTAGGAATAAAGTTAAATGATATAAAGTCAGATTTATAGTAAAGAGGTTTACACAAAAAGAAAGCATTGACTATTCTTTTAGAATTGTCATGATCTTAGTAGCTCATTTTAATCTAGAACTACATCAGATGGTTGTAAGAATAATCTTTTTTAATAGTGATCTAGAGAAAAAGATCTATATGGTTATAATACATGAGAAATTTTATGATTAGTGGACAAGAGCATATAACTTATAGATTAAAGAAATTCTATTATGAACTTAAATAGAGTTTCACACTATGGTATCTAGATTTTAATTGGATCATTATTATTTTAGTTCTTAAAGAAAAACTCTATATATCCGAAAGTCAGTGGGAGTAAGTTCATAGTATTCTACTTGCCAATAGTAATTTAGGTCCACTTAAGAAAACTGAATAGTTTCTATCTTTGAATTTTAAGATGAAAGATATAGATAAAGCCACTTTAGTTATCGACATTTAGATTCACTTGGATAGATCCTTAAGGTTACTTGGACTATCTTAAAAGACTTACATCTTTAAAAAATTGAATTTAGGATAGAAAATATTCTTCTGATTGCATTCATAATGTAAAGGATGATACATTAAATAAAGATCAATATCCAAGAATTAATATAAAGATAAAAAAAATAAAGTCCATAACCTATGTATATGATGTTGGGTACCTATGCACATGTTTATATGGGTGTAGATATTATTGCATCAATATTTGTACATTATTAACATGATCCAGGATTGGAGCATAGAAAAGTTGCAAAGAAAGTCATACATTATCTATAGGATATAAAGTTTATAAGCTCACATACAATTGGTCTAATCATCATAAAGTAATAGGCTATTAAAATTTGGATTTTGATGGATGTATCAATAGTAGAAAGTCTATTATTAAAATATCTTTCTACCTATAGGAGGTGGTATGTCATGGATATATGTAAAATAAGATTTTATTTACTATATTCGTTATGAAAATAAAGTACGTAGCCTATATGAGATTTTTTCACAAGTTATAAGGTTACAGAATTTTATCACAAAACTTAGTGTTGTTGACTCTATTAGCAGACTGATAAAGATATTCTGTGATAATATTTTTGCAAGTAAAATTCTCCTACAGTATGAAGAGTACAAGCATCAGTTGGTATATTGGTGTTAAGTGCTTGGCTTTACATGAGAGAATAAAGGATATAGTATTTATAAAATATATTATATAAAGCTGATAATTGTAGATTCACTAACTAAAGGATTTATTCTGAAATTTTAAGGATCAGGTGGATCATATAAGGATCTAGCTCATTTAGTGATTAATATATATTGGACGCTATGTATTATAAAGTCATCACATTGGGTTTTATAATTCAGTTTATTTTATGCTAATCAACTATTTACCATGTGATATAAAGTTGACCCAGGAATGAATATAAAGTTTCTTCTATTCATAAAGCTAAAGTTCTACATAAAGAACTTGATTATGAGGTATCATTAGTGTTGTAATATATAAAAGATCGTGTGTTATTTGATAACATATTTACTACCATGATTTACACTAATGATTATTTTATAATCAAGTATACGGTATATATCCTATGAAAAGGAATTAAGTTTTTTAAACGTGGCCACATCAGTTTTCAACTATCAGATCTAGATAAGATTTTATTAAATTTTTTTGAAATATTTTAAATAATTAAAATGAAGATGCTTGTGTTAAGTTGGGTCAAGTGAGAGAATGTTATGATTTCTCTAAATAGACCCATCTGGATGTGGCCCATACTAACAAGCATCTAGTGTTTTACATATTTTAATTAATCTGGACTCTGACTAAAGATAAATCTTTAATAAAATAATAAGAATATATTTTGATGGTTAGATAAATTTGAGCTCTATTCAATCATCGTGGATACCGTCCATCTTCAGTCTTTACGACTGATTCAAAGTTCATTCAAATTGAGCTTGATTCAAGCTTGATTTGAGCATACTAGAGATCCTCAAACAACTATCATGCCCTACAATAAAACCAAATTTTTGGTCTCCATCTTATATAAATTTAATATTTTGAGTGCACTCATTGGTATACTAATTGAGCTTATTGATATCAAACTCATTACCATTGGGTAGTCGATAAAATCCATTGGTTGGTTCCTTCCTCATCAAGATAGAGATCTTAGCTCCAAATGTAAATTGGAGATTAAACCATTTTATTCTCATATATACTAGCAAGATGGCTGCACTATGCTGCAGTGTCTTTTTTTTTTGATAGATTTTAAAAAGCAAGCATTTGATTGATAAGGTGCGCATGCATGTATGTATATACACACACACATACAAACAAACAAACATACATACATACATACATACATACATACATATAAATATATATATCATCTATCACCAGTATTGGATCCGCACTGCACAATAGAGATGAAAAAATATGGATTAAATAATTTGGATATGGTAAATTATTTTTAAATTGAAAAGTTGTATATGATATATAATTATAATTTAGAAATCTATCTAAATGTTAATTGTTGCCATCCAACTTTGACAAAATTCTTGGTCCAAGATTGAACAAGTGCACCTCAAATGCGATGAACAATAAGCTTGCAAAATAAAGTCCATTTGCCAAAAGTTGTCTAATGGGGATCTTTCGATGTTTAAGTCAGCCAAAGTTGAGAGAACAATAGGAAGAAGACCATGGAAGCAAGAGCTCCCAAAAATATTTTAAAACAAATCTTATCCCGATCCACTTCTTACCTCCCCTTTTATAAGAGTGGAGTCTGTCATTGCCTTGTAACTTCTATCCATTCAAATATCAGAACGTGGAAGTTACTAAGTCTATCATAGGCTCTAATGCAGTAGTTATTCTAGCCCACAATCCTTTGGTTATGGATAGTTAATACCCATGTCGTGCACTGGTAACCGTTCCAATCCCTAACATTCTGAGTCATGGATTACTGTATTTTCATAGATATTCGACTTTTATAGATACTCAATCTGCATCTGAGTAAGGTAGTCAGTGTATCCTAATAGAATCAGTCTATGAGTAATCGCATCACCCATCTAAATAAATCCATGAATGTGGATAATTGTTGGTCCTCATCTAGGTAGAATAGTCGAGTTTCCTTCGAGCATGAATCCCAAGTAATTATCCCAACACTTTCCCTCCACTTTCGAGTCTGAATTGGTTTGAAGAGATTGGATGAAGGGAGTACTTCGGAATCATGGGTTTCATGCTTGATTTTTAACACATATTTCGATGTGTTACTCTTTCTATCATTTATATTTATTATCACGTCGAAAAGGTGCACATAACCATTTTGTTGTTCCATGAGTCATGTGGTAGTTATGATTATAGACTGTACGAAGCGACATTCTATAATGATTTTGGAAGGTTGAGTGATTTGTGTAATCATTCCCAGGCCACTCACAAGTGGCCACCTATTGACAAAGCATTGGCTAGGAGACTTTTCCATGGGTTCATCCTACATGGAAAGATTGTAATGGTGGTGCATTAAATGGCCGTGGAACTCATCAGCAAGGATCTCCATCACGTGTCAACATTTATGAGAAGGACAGGAGTTGAAGAACTGATCATGTCAACATCTATCAAGTGTTCTTCCCCCTGAAGTCTTGTTTTCTTTCTTATCGTCACTTCTATTCTCCCTTGAGTTACTGTTATCCTCTCTAGTCCACAATCGATAGGGAGAGTCTTCTCCACTATGTTCTTCCTATTTTTTTAAGGTTTTAAGGTCATTTTTCTTTCCTTTTCCTTCTCCTTTCGATTTAGGTTGCACGTAGATTCTTTTAGGGCTTCTCTTTTCTTTCTTCTCCTCTTTAAATTTCTTTCATTTTTTTTTTATCGATTTGAAATGTCTTCTTCTAGGTGTGAGTCTGGGGGTGAGAAATTTGTGAGAGATCAAGATTCTTAAGCTCCACTTTCTCGAGATAGGTCCAAGGAAGTTCTTCGAGCAATACCTGAGGAAGTGACCTCCTCTTGGCAGGCTCAATTGATTCCATGGGGTTGGATAGTCTGCCACCCGTCAAGAACCATTTAGGCTCGATGTATGAGAGATCCAAATTTTTTGAGTCTGATGTTCGGTGCTTGAAGAATCGATACCAGGTCTCGAGTCGATATCAATTCTTGGCTCTAGGCCGAGATGGTCGAGTGACCTATCCCTAAATGGTTAGATCAACATCTATAAAGAATTTTTTTGGTCTAGACTTCGTTTTCCTCTTCACCCTTTGATCTATAATATTTTAGACCTTTATCGAATAGTGCCTGCTTAGTTAACTCCAAATTCCATTCAGATTTTGTATTCTTTCATTATCCTTTGCAATATTCTCCATATCGAACTAAGAGTTTCTCTTTTTGGGGCTTTATTTTCTTTGAAGAAACATCCTCGGGAGAGAGGATGGTAGTTTTTTGGTCTCCAGTACTATTGTCAATTTGTTATTGGGCTTCCATCCTCTATTTATGGATGGAAGAATAAGTTTTTCTTCATCTTTGCTGATCATCCTTGGGGGTTCAGTTGGATTTAGAGTGCTCCTGACCTCGCCCTAAACAAGAATGATGTAGTCCTTGAAAAGGATAAGGAGCAATATGAGCTGCTACTCAGTGCCAAGGTTCCAAAGCAACAAAAATTATTGTTAGAGCAAAACTTATATGATACCGGACTAAGTCCAGTTAACTCTTTAGGTAGAGTCTTGTTATTATTTGAGTCTCAAGTTTCTTTATTGCTTATTTTTTGTTTCTTATAACTAACTTTCTTTCTCAATTTTGTAATTATGAAAATCTTCGTTGAGTCGATTTGCTGAGCAGTGCGGAAGAGACAAACTTTCAGAGGGGAGACTTCTTAGGAACCTACGAAGAAAAGTCGAAGGAAAACTTCCTTGGAAGACATAAGGATGGCTGCACCATTGAGGTCGACACCATCGTCGACTCTAACCCTACCGACTATGCCACCGTTTGAAGGCCCTAGCTCTATCCCTATTGATGTCGATGATGACCTGGTGATCGTTGGGGCGGTACCGACTAGGGTGGCTGCTCATGCATTGGCTTGGAGTTCATCTCGAGGATTATCGCCTCATCCCCATTGTTAATTATCGAGCACCAATCGAGGGAAGGCACGCCAAGGATCCATCCCAATGATCGATCAACCTTCTATGGATCCATATAGGAAAGGATACATTACCCTTGGGATGCATGTCTAGAAGAATGCTACACCACTCTAAGATCTTCAGCTCGCTCGGAAACTAATGAAGATGGTGATGTTGTCGGCCGACTGGGAGGAAACAAAATTTCATCCTCTCAAAGAAATTATCAACAGTTGCTATGCACTGCTTCTATCGGTAAGTCTAATTTACCTTTTAATTTTGTCGCTTCATTGTTGATAAACCCCAACCTTTTGATTTAGAAAATTTTTTCTTTTACAGTTGATGCATGATACCACCATCCTCAATGAGGAGCTAACCAACTTCGACTGACTTAGTCATTCTCTAGAGGATAAAGTTCAGGCCATCGAAACCCGAGTGGAGGTGGTCGAGGAATTGGTCCACGCTACTGAAGAGTATGAGAGGAAATATCAAGAAGAACTTGCTCAGTTAGATGCCGAACAAGCTCCTTCTCAGGAGAAGATCGCATCACTAGAGGCCTTACTGCAAAAGAAAGAAGAAGAGATTGGCAAATGCAAGGAGACTTTTACCAAACTTGAGAAAGAAGTCGATCTAGCCAAAGTTGCCCTCATAGAGGCTAGAGTGAAGATGCCAAGAGGGTTGCTCAGAAAGTAGAAGAGAAAGCTTCTGCTATTGAAGCTTGGGCCTAGGAATCAACATCCTGGGCATCGGTTGAGTATAAGGCTTCTCGGGAGTCAGAGGACAAAGTCATGGAGGGATCGACAATTGTTTACAAAGTCAGATTCGAAGATTGCAAGGCTACCATCAGTTGTTTACATCCTGAACTGGACCTAAGCAGGATGCAAGCCAACAAAGAAGCAAAAGAAGAACAAGAAAATATTCCTATTGCTCCAGAATCAGCCATGTTCGACGTAGTACCTTAGGCATTTTTTTCTCTATTTTGTATTTTGGCTTTTGTTTTCAGCTTTGGTCTGAATATGTAAAAACAAACTTCATCAATAAAATGATATCTTTATCCAAACTTGTTCTGTGTCATGCTTGATTGATGAAATGTCTAAGTATAATCATCTGTATATAGTCAAAACTTTTGGCTTACTTTGTCAAAAAATTTCTAAGTAGATTTATCGATATAACAAAGTTGGATGTTGGTCGAATGTCTAAATTCTAGAAGTCATATTTCTATCGAATGTCTAAATTCTAAAAGTTATATTTCTATCTTTCGGACTTGATTGAATCTCAATCCTTTTTTTGGGGCTTTATTGAGCCTTTTGCTGGTTGGGTATAAGCCGAACGTTATTTTATCGGGTGTTCACCAATAATGTTATTTGATCGCGTGTCAATCGGTCATCTTATTTGGCTTATTATCGAATAAATTTGCTAGTCAACATTCATTGTTCACAACATGTTGGCACAAAGTTATAAAATATTCATATTATATGGCTTATTACAAGGACTTACTGATAATAGATGCATAGATTTTTGGCATTCCAAGTTTGGGGGACTTTGGTACCATCCAAGTTTGTGATCCTACAAGCCCCAAGTCAGAGTACTTCTGATATTTTATATGGGCCTTTCCAATTTGATGATAATTTACTTTATTTAGTTGACTTGGAGACTTCAACTCTTTTGAGAATAAGATCTCTTACTCAGAAAGTTTTAGATTTTATCCAAGAATTGTAATATTAGGCTACTTGTTGTTGGTATGAATCCATTCTCAGTGGAGCTTGTTTTCGTGTTTCTTCAATTAGATCCAAATCAGCACATTGTTGATTCAAGTTACTTGGTTCATCGTAGTGCTCTACCTTTGTTGATGATAGTTTGAGTTCTAGTGGAATCACTGCTTCTATCTTGAATGCTAAGTTGAATGAAGTTTCTTCAGTTGAGATTTGAAGAGTTATTCATAGGACCATAGAATACTATATAATTCATCGATCCTTTTTCCTTTAGCTTTACTTAATCTTACTTTTAGGCCTTATAATATAGTTCTGTTGGTTACCTCAACTTCTCCATTTGATTATGGATATTTAACCAAAGTAAGTTTGTGAATAATGTGAAGTTCCGCACAACATTCTCTTAACTTTGCATTATCGAATTATCGGCCATTATTTATGATAATTACTCATGGTAAACCAAAGTGGCAAATAACTAACTTTCATAAAAAAATTGTTGTTTTCTTTTTGGTAATCTGCACCAGGGGTTCCGCTTCAACCCACTTGGTCAAATAGTCAATAGCAATGATGATAAATCTTCATTATCCACTTGCAGGAGAAAACAGACTGAGTATGTCAACTCTCCACTGGGCAAAGGGCCATGATGCTAAAATTTAAGTGACTAGCCAGTTGTCTCTGCATGTTGGCAAATCTTTGACATTGATCTATTTTTTTATGAATTCAACGACATCCTCTTACATATTTGGCCAATAATAACCTTGTCAAAGTATTTTATAAGCTAGTGATCTACTCTTAGATGGTTGCCATAGATTCCTTCATGAACTTCTTGAAGAAAATAATTGGCTTTAGTAGGCTGAAGGCATTTGAGTAAAGGTAGAGAAAAAGATCTTCTATAGAGTTACCCTTCTACAATCACATACTAAGGTGCTAGTCGCTTTATTCATCATGCCTCCATAGGATCTATCAATAAAATTTCATCCGTTAGATATCTAATGAATGGATCAATCCAACTCAGTTCATGACTAACTTAGACTTGATGGACTTCTTCATGAATGTCGATACTCAGAACATCGAGATATTCTATAAAGATTTTGCCCAACTTATTATATCCGAAAGTTGTGAGTCAGGACAAAGTATCTGCCCAAGCATTTTCTAAGTGTGGAATGTGAAAGATCTCAAAATAGTCAAAACCAAATTTCAAGGCTTGGAGCTTCTAAAGATATCTCGCAAGAGTCGGATCTCCGGCCTCATATTCTCCTTGAGCTTGTTGGGTCACTAATTACAACCGATGAAGACATTTAGTCATTTCACCCCGAGCTTTCTGGCTACTTTCATACTAACTATTAAGGCTTCATATTCAGCTTAATTATTAGAGGTCTTAAAAGTAAAATGGAGAGCATACTCTATGATGACTCCTTCAGAATTAGTCAAGATAAGTCCTGCTCCACAGCTTTGTGAATTGGATGCTCCATCCACATGTAAAATCCATGCTGATTTTGAGGTCAAGTCTTTAGATACCTTCAAAACTGGCTTATCTTCTTGGATTGTACATTTGACAATAAAATCTACTAATACCTGAGCTTTTATTAAAGACCGAGAAAGATAAGAGATATCAAACTCACTAAGCTCTATTGCCCATTTTGCCATTCTCCTCGAGGTGTCTGGTCATTGCAATAAAGCTTTCAAGGGTAGATCGGGTAGAACTACCATGAAGTGAGCATAAAAATATGGGTGAAGTCATCGTACTATAATGATCAGTGTATAGATTGCCATCTCTATCTTGGAGTACCTTATTTCTGCACCATGTAATACTATACTAGTGTAGAAGATAGGCTTTTATACTTCATCATCTTCTTAGACTAGAACAAAGCTTATGGCTTTCGAGGAGGTAGCTAAATATATGAGTAAGTTCTCACCTATGTTCAGCTTCCATAATAAAGGAGGAGAGCTCAAGTAATTCTTCAGATCTTCAAAGGCTTTTTGGCACTCATTCGATAAGTAAACTCTTTCATATGCCTCAGGGTTTTGAAGAATGGGAGGCATTGTTCTGCCAACTTGGAATAAATCAGCTAAGGGCTGCAATGCATCCAGCTAGCTTCTGAATATCTTCTTTGGAAGTTGAAGGTTTCATATTGAGGATTGCTTTAATCTTCTCCGAGTTAGCCTCTATCCCTCACCTTGTCACCATAAACCTCGTTGCTTTTTCATGGGCAACTAAAGGCTTGTTTGGAAGTAGATATGTCGAGCAGCCTCGTTGCTTTTCATGAGCATGTCGTTGATATAAACCTTCATATTTTGATCAATTTGATTCTTGAAGACCTAATTAACCAGTCATTGACAAGTCACTCCGGCATTTTTAAGACCGAAAGGCATGACCTTATAATAGTACAAGCCTTTTTTGATAATAAATGTTATTTTCTCTTCATCTTCAGGAGCCATCTGAATTTGGTTGTAGTTGGAGAAAACATCCATAAAACTTAAAAGTTGATGGCCCGATGTCGTGTCAATTAATTGCTCAATTTTTTATAATGAAAAACTATCATTTGGACAAGCTTTATTAAAATCGATGTAGTCGATATATGTTCTTTACTTATTGTTAGGTTTTTTGACCATCACTACTTTTACTAGCCACTCTAAATAATATATTTTTTGAATAAAATTTGAAGCTAGCAACTTGTTGACTTCTTTGTCGATTGCTTTTTGCCTTTTAGAAGCAAAATTCCTTTTCTTCTAGGGTGTTGGCCTGCATTTTTGGTCAATATTTAATCTATAAATAATTATGTTAGGAGGTATATCAGACATGTCCAAATCTTGTTATGATCAGAGTTGCTCTAATATCAATTATCATGATATCACTTCCTTTGATACCACCTCTTGGAAAGATCCCTCATGTGGAATATGGATCCTCCAAGTCCAGGATCGGTATGCTAGTGATGATGTCGATACTATAATAGAAAGAAAGAAGAGATAAAGGAATACAATCAAATACATAGATTAAGCCAAGATTTATCTTTAAGGGCATGCAAGCTTTACTATAAGGAAAGAGAAATTTTACAAGAGGAGATCACACACTCTCAACCATCATACATCAATCCCTCTCTCTCAATAAGAAGCATTCTCTCTTACAAAGCTCTCTATCTTGGAAATCTTCTATAGCTCTGATCGTTGCCTGATAATCTGTTAGAAGCACCTTTGCTTCTGCTATCTACCAGCTCCTCTCGGTCTGCTGCCTATGATCTATCGAGCCACACCACGGTTACTACCATGCTCTCTATTCCACCCATAAGGCCTTTTAAAGGCCTCAGACCAAGCCCAGGTTAGAGATAGGACTTCAATTACAACTCAAACCAGTTAGCTGACAGTCTGATCATGACCACAAGCACTCATAGCCAACTGATTGTGCATCACACACAAAGCAAGACCATAGACTCGATAATTTTGCCCTAAACACTTAAGCAATCCATGCATGGTACATGGACCACATCAGGTCCCCATGGACCATGCTAAAGGGTGGTAGACCATGCCAAATAGGAGCATGGCTGCACCCCCTACTCTATGGACCATGCAGTGCCTGTGGTCCGTGATGGACCGCATGGCCTGGGTGTGCCTGCATGCAAGCCATGTGGATCTGTGCACATTGTTCCTGCATTCACTTAGGCCGCACGAGCACTTATAGGCTGGGCTATGGGCTTCTTCTACTGGCTTCATGCTGCTATGGACCTCTTCCTTCGTACTATAGGCTCGTTATGGATCAAATTCGAGATGTTTTTCTTGATAATCTCCACTTCAACTCGATATTTAGCTTCCACCTAATCTTGAGAGCTTTCTGGATGGTCTCGCAAATCTCACCCACATGCTTTGGGAAAAATATATATCAACTCATGGATGGACAAATATGGAAGTCCAGCTAGGCCACTCGATCCCATCTCCATCATATGCTATGTTCTACCTAATCTAAGATCTGCTCAAGATAGCCTCCTAAGATAATAGAATTTTTATCCTGCGACGTTGCCTATCATCCTTCTAAGTCTCCCATCTCGTGCCCGATCTACGTGTACTTAGAGCTCCATCTCGCTTTGGGCTCCTCCTAGCTTCTAAAGCTCCATCTCATACTAAGCTCTCTTCCAAGAGGTAGAATCCTCTATACTTTCTTTCTTTCAAAACAATCCTACTGTCGTGTATGACCTTCAGGATTTCATCACCAAATCTCCATCTATAGCTCTTGAATTCAGTTTGCTTAGTCAAATAAGATTCCTTTTGAAATTGAGTATATATCAAACCTCACCTAATTTCTTCACTACTCCATCATGTACTTGTAAGCTAATGATCTCGATGCCCTTGATTGCATAGCTCAATCCATTTGACGAATGAACAGTGCCCTTACTACTCTCCAGAGAGTCAAACAGCTCCTCTCTGCAATAAACATGATGCATACAAGTAGAATCTAAAATTCACTAATGAAAAGAAGTAAATACCTCATATGAGACCATAAGCACGCAATCATCGATCTCATCCATGTCGCTATCTTGGACCACTGCCACTGTATGTAACACTCCATCCCTAAATCCAGATGATGGTGCTACACCCCATCTTTATCTAAGAGCAAATAGCTATACTTTATCCTAAAATAAGAGCAAAAAAATTTTTTAAATTATAACTGAGCTGAACTATAATATCAATTAATAATTTGCTAGCACAACCATCTCAATATACTTAACATCAAATAAAGTCATCTCAGGGTTTTAGATACTAATTTGAGTTTGATACATATAACTCTACAATAGAATACATTCAGTTGTTTACAGCTTTAAAGACATAATATATATCTCAAGACGTAACCATAAATAAAGCCCTCCCAACTAATATATATAATCCAAAATGCTAGAACAAAAGTCCTCTATACTGATACTAAGCTAAGATACTCCCATCTGCTAAGAAAAGAAAAATATAAAACAACATAATAAGACTAACGTCTTAGTGAGTGTATCTAACTATCAATGAAAAACTTACAATAATTTTTATATTACCATACATAGCATGTACTAACAAGCTTCCAAATATTCGCATAAAATAAGTATGAATCATATAAAAAAAAGATTTTTATAGAGCACAAACCTTTACTTACCACTGATGATACCACGACAACATGTTTCCATAGGATTTCTTATGAGTATTTATACTACAACTACATTCACATATGAGCAGTCACACTGACACACTCTCACATGAGTAATCATACCACAATCGCATTTATATATGAGCAGTCATACTGACACACTCTTACATGAGCAATCATACCATAATCACATTCACATATGAGCAGTCACATTGATACACTCTCATAAATGGACCGATCCTGTAAGCAGCCTATCTTATCACCAAAAGGACAATACACTCCCATAAGATTTCTTATGAGCAGCCTGCCTTATCATCAAAAAGGACTACATACTCTCATAAATATTGCTTTTATTAAGACAATACACTCTCATAGTGTTTCTTATGAGCAGCTTTCCTTATCACTAAAAAAATAATATACTCTCATAAGTATATCATCCCTATGGGCAGCCGGTCTTAGTAATATCGAAACAACACACTCTCATAAGGTTTACCATTTCTATGAGCAACCTATTCATGCTCATAAACATCAATAAGTCCCATGGCACATAAAGAGAAATCAACCTTGAAGAGATTAAAACATTATAAGAGATCACTATGAAACATGTTTAAAATCACTAAGTCATACTTTTAAAATCATGTGTACATATACTTGCTTATGAAATACACAAAAGCTATCCAAAAATCATTCCTTGTTTCGATGGTTCTCAAACCATATATATATATAATCAATATAAGTTGCAAAGTATCAAAAGAATATCTTGTTTTCTAAATAATATTTTTATTTAGCAAAGTATAGTAAAAATATCATAGATAGATGGAATTCACTCACCTCCTATTAGCTATTGTTCCACTTTGAAACTTGATTCCCTCAAAGCATCCTTTGAGAATCTTTTCCCTTTCCTATAATATTACCATACACTGATTAATATCATACCATGTAATATCAGAATTAGAACTACACATACTTTGCCTTCATGCTCTTACTTTAGTCTTTTAATCATTTACTTCTACTTGTCTTGCTTTAGTTTAGGTCTAGATAAATTTCAACATAACTCAAACACTTCCAACTATTTAATTATGTTTCTATTCTCCTAATTAGTTTTAGATATAGCTAATACCATTTTCAGTTATAGCTAAATTATTTAAATAATTTCAGCATCAATAAATAGTATATTTCATCTTCTAATCTAGTTTAGCTTGCATAATTTACTTTATTACAATATCCCATCTGCTTACAATAGTATGAAAGATTACTTTATACCTAGTTTAGAGTTTGAGAACCTTACATCAAATAATTAAATGCCTACTGCTTTGAAAATAGATTTCCTTCTCCTCCAAAATAGCTACTTCCTTCTTCAATCTAACTCACCACCAAACCGCCTAATAAATGGTAAAAATACACTAATAAAAGTATTAAATTATAAAATAAATTAATCTATTTTAAAAAAATTGATACTTTTGTTAATTCTATATAGGAAAGAAGACCACCAATATGAAAATCTTATTTTTTTGGATCAGATGAAATAAATTTCAAGTAAAACGAACTTCAAACGAGCCCGAAATTGAATTTCAAAGAAAATGATATAAAAAAAAGCCGACCGGTCTGGTTCAAATCGGCTCAGAAAAATTGGCTCAGTAGATCATCCGGCCTAACCATGCTCAGATTGACCACCCACTGATGTCATGCTTATGCCACACTGATGTCAGAATTTTTTGCGGTGCACGGTGGATCGCTACAGTGACCAGGCGAGGACATTTCGAGAATTTCATGGGGAAAGCGCACTCCGATTGGCTGAAAAAAGTGGCGGTCCATGCAATACCGGGCTTGCGCACAATTTACAGAGGGTATTCTAGAAATTTTGCCTGATCTGACAGATGCTGTTCTCTAGGATTTGATCGAACGACTGAAATTCGTGCGCTGACGAACGATGGATGCAGCTCCCGATCGAGATCCAATGGTTGAGGTTCATCCTAATTTTTAACTAAGAATCAGAGGCTTCTTTGGGCACGATCTGATGGCCTAGATTCGATCTTCAAGACTGATCCAATGGTACAAACGAATTTCGACTTGATTTAAATTTTTAAATCAATTTTTGAGTGATTTTTGGCCCGTTTGATCATCATCCAACGGTCAGAATGATCCAGATTTCAATCTGAGTTATGTTAGGAGTTTAAAACCCAATTCTTCCAAGATTTTTTATGGATTTCGATAGAAACTCTTCTCCTAAGCATATTTAAAGACCCTGTTGCTATTGCTGCCAAGGGGGAGTTTAAAGAGAGAGTTTGAGAACAGTAACAAAGAGTAATAGAAAAAAAAAGAGAGATCTTTAGAGAGATTTTAGAGAGGGTTTGAGAGTTTTAAGGGAGAGAGAAGAGAAAGAGCTTTTATTTCTTTATTATTTTTCTTTCTTCTTCTTTTCTTCTTTCGACAATCAGGATATCGATCAAGGGGCTTCTCTTCTTCTTCATCGAGTTTTCCACACCAAGAGTAACGGACAACCAATTTCAACAAATAAATAGTCTAATTTTTTCATGCATTTTATTTTATTTACTATTTTTGAACTTGTTATCATGAACTATTTTTTTTTTACTAAGGCTAAGTTGTAGCCACTCTTTTGATGCAATATTTAGTATGATTTATTTTAAATTTTAAATTTTATTCATGAGGAGTATATAAATCTGATCTTAATGCTTTTAGATTATTGGCCATCTTCTAATTGATCTGATGAATATAGATAATATGGATCAAGTACATCTATGTTATTGCTTCTTGATTATATATCTTATATTATGAATCGAATTAGAATTCATATGCATACGGAGATTTTAGTGCGCTTTGGATGCAGCGTATTTTAATTAGAGGATTTCACAAAACTTAATACATTGATATTTATTTAAATTATATCTAAATCAAAGGATAATTAATAAATATTGATAGTTTTGCTATGCCTTGATCAAAGAATAGTGAATAAACTAGGAGACTCCACCGTCATATGAAATAAAATTAACCTAATAATCTGAATATTGTATTGACTGAGTTGGTGAATCGATTGCCTTAGTAACCTATTGCTCTTAAGTTTAAAATCCTAATAATTACACTCTCTCTATTTTCTTATAATTTTTAATTATCTCTTTATTTTATTCTTTAATTTCTTATTCTCATAAATTGGTCTTCTAAATAAAGCATAGGAAAGAGCTTTTCAGTACTTATTTTTCAATCCTCTAGGAATGATACTCTACTTACTTACTTTATTACTTGATCGACTGGTGCACTTGCCATAGCTATAGATTAGCACGTATTAAGTTTTTGGCATCATTGTTGGAGATTGTGTCTGAAATAATATTAAAATTTTGATCCAAGCTTTACTTTAGAATTTTATTTTTAATTTTTATTCTTACTTTATTTTTAAAATTTGTTCAGTGCATGACACGTACTGGACATAGTAACTTACTACCTTTAGATCCAAAAATTAAAAGGACCATCAGAAGACTACAACAAGAAAGAAACATGGCAGCTGAAGATCCTAATGACATCAATCTGAGATTGGATATGACGATCGAGGGACAGCATGAAGCTATTCGAATAGACCATCATCCATTAAACGATTGTATCACACCATCTATAGTCGATGCAGCTTCGAGCATCAGAAGACTACCTGTGCGAGCAAACAACTTTGAAATAAAATCGGCGATGATCTAGATGATTCAATCAACCGTCTAATTCAGTGGACACATGCATGATGATCCAAATATCCATATTTCTAACTTTCTTGAACTTTGTGATACTTTTAAAATTAATGGGGTATCGAATGATGCTATTAGACTAAAGTTATTTTCTTTCTCCTTATGGGATAAAGCTAAAAGTTGGCTTCATTCTCTTTCTATAGGTTCTATCACAACTTGGGATGTCCTAGCCCAAAAATTTTTAACCAAGTACTTTCGACCTTCCAAAACTACCAAGATGTGCAATGATATACTTCTTTTATGTAGACGGACATGGAGACACTATATGAGGCTTGGGAGCATTTCAAGAAACTGCTGAGGAGATGTCTACATCATCAACTATCCGTATGGCTTTAGATATAAATTTTTTATAATGATTTATCTTCTACTAATCATTCTATGATTGATGCAGCAGCAGGAGGAACCATTAATCAAAAAATAAAAAAAGAAGCCTTTGATCTAATCAATGAGATGATATCAAATAGCTATCAGCGACAAATAGAATGCATGATGCCAAAAAAACCAGCAGCTATGTAGGGAGTAGATTGCGTGCCAACCTTACTAGTTGAAATTGTAGCCCTTAGAGTCAAAGTCAACAACTTGAAGGAAATAGCTATGCATGTTTAGAGCATCACTTGTGACCTATGTGGAGGAGGACACGATACAAGCAACTACCAGACAGGTAATCCTTTTGTTAAAGCAACTGATATAGCTAATTATGTTGGTAATTTTTTCAGATCGCAATAAAACAATCTCTACTCCAACACATACAATCAAGAATGAAGGCAACACCCAAATTTCTCATGGAGCAATCAAAATGCAGCACAATAGCCACCCCCGAGGTTTCAAGTATCTGAAAAGAAGTCCAACATGGAGCAGCTGATGGTCAAATTCGTACAAAACCAAGAAGCAACTATAAAAAATTTGGAAGCCAAACTTAGGCAGGACCAAGCAGCAGCAATTCAAAACTTGAAGATGCAAATAGACCAAATGGCTAAAATAATCTCCAAGAGACCTCAGGGATCCTTGCCCAGCAACACGGAGACCAATCCAAGGGAGCAAGTCAATGCTATCATTCTAAGAAATGGTAAAAAGATAGAGGAGCCACATCAAAAGAAAGAGACTAAAGAGCTAACTATAAATAAGAAATCATCAACTAAAATTCATCAGTCACCAAAATAACTAGCAGATGGATGGTCTTCAGATATATAGTTTGTCGATCCAAATGTGAAGCCCTACGTGCTGCCACTATCATTTCCAAAAAGATAAATACAACATTCAGATAAGAAATTATTTAATTTTTTTAAAATTTTAAAGAATTTACATATTAATATTTATTTTGTAGATGCTATCACTCAAATGCCCAGGTATGCTAAATTTCTCAAAAAAATTCTAACAAATAAGAAAAAGCTGAAGGAGCATGAGAGAATAAATTTAAATGAAGAATACTCAGCAATATTTCAAAATAAATTATCACAGAAGCTAAAAGATTCAAAAAGTTTTACTATCTCTTGTATTATTGGTGATTATAGTTTTGATAAAGTTTTATATGATTTAGGAGCACGTATTAATCTCATGCCCTTTTCTATTTTCAGGAAGCTTGGTCTAGGAGAATCGAATCCTACCACTATTACTCTTTAATTAGCCGATAAATCCATCAAATATCCAAGAGGTATAGTGGAGGATGTCTTGGTAAAGGTAAACAAGTTTATTTTTTCTATTGATTTTATTGTTCTTGATATGAAATAAGATTATGATGAACCTCTTATCTTAGGAAGATCCTTTTTAGCTACTGGAGGAGCTTTAATAGATGTTCAACAAAAAAAATTAATTCTTAGAATCCAAGACGAACAAGTTACTTTTAATATTTTCAAAGATACTAAACATTCTGATGATAATCAAACTTATTTTCTAATTGATATTATTGACAATTCAATATATAAAAATTCTATAAAAAATAGGTTTGAGACTATGAAAGCTAGCAATGTCCAATTCAAAGAGGGCTCGACCAAATATGAAAGTATTCTAATTGAAGTGGCACCGGATTGATTCAACTCAGAACTCAAAGAAAGTCAAGCTAAGACTATAAATCAAAACTACTAGATAGGTTGTTTCTTTTCTTTTTAGTTTTGATCATTTTTTTTTTTTATTTTTTAGTAATTTATTGTTATTCTTTTACTATTTTGGTGTGTATTTTTAATTTTACAGAGAAAAATCAATAAGAGCTCAAGCCAAATTTTAAAGCTTTAAATAATCAGACTAAACCAAATTAGGTGTATTCTTTCCTGTCCTTTATTGCATCCTTTATTTTTCTTTCTCCATTGAGATAATGTAGAATAAGTTAGGGGGTAAAAAAAAAATTAATGATGTGTCAAGAAAAAAATCTTAAGCAAGATAGACTGGATAAGTGATAAAAGATAGAAGTATCTGCTAATGAATGTAATGAGCTAAAAAGTAGATTAGTTGGTCAGATTTTTAGCAGCCTACTTAGGTCATCAAAAGACTATTAGCACTTCTAATTGCATATGCACACTAATAAAAAAAAGTAGGTATTGATTATAAGGCCAACCGAGGATTCAATTATCACTAAAAATTAGTAATTAATATACATTCTAATCAAAGAAATTTGAATTAAAGGAAAAAGCTACTTGCCTAAAAATAAAGTGTAAAAGATAGAGTATATGTGGATTGCCCAAAGCCTAATAACTGGATCTCTGCACCTAGGTCAAGTGTGAAAATTCACGTAAAATGGTGGAGGAAAGGCCAGGATGCTCAGCAAAAAAAATAAAAAAATAAAAAAAAATGAGGCAGTGTGAAAGCTACCTTAATTCATAAGTATAAAATTAGAAATATATAGAAAATTAACCAAAATAGGTGATAAAAGAATGATACTTTTGTCCTTTAAATTAATACTGAAATGCTAAAATTAGTCATCATGAATACAAATGCTATAGATCTTTAATGTACTTTAAGAAAGTTTTTAATTGTACTGACTGCAAAATTTGCTTCTGAAGCCAAATGCTTAGTTAGTGGTATTTTCTAAACTTTTTGATCTCTAACTCTAGATTTATCTTTTTGATGGATGATCTTATTGAAACATGATATTAAATAAAGCATTGCTAAGGGACTAGCAATGACTAAGTTGGAGGGTGTGATAAGTGGTAAAAATACACTAATAAAAATATTAAATTATAAAATAAATTAATTTATTTTTAAAAAATTGATATTTTTATTAATTTTATGTAGAAAATAAGATCATCAATATGAAGATCTTATTTTTCTGGATTAGATGAAATAAATTTCAAGCAAAATGGACTTCAAACGAGTTCGAAATTGAATTTCAAAGAAAATGATATAAAAAAAAGCCGGTCGGTCCAGTTCAAATCAGCTCAGAAAAATTGGCTCAACAGACCACCGAGCCTGACCACGCTCAAATCGACCGCCGGCTGATGCCACGCTTATGCCGCGCTGATGTCAGAATTTTTTGTGGCACACGGTGGACCGCCATAGTGATCAAGCGAGGGCATTTCGAGGATTTCATGGGGACAAGCGCACTCCGATTGGCTGAAGGAAGCGGCGATCCATGCAATGCCGGGCTCGTGCATGGTCTACAAAGGATATTTTGGAAATTTTGCCAAATTCGATGGATGCTGTTCTCTAGGATTTGATCGAACGGCTGAAATCTGTGCGCTGACGAATGGCGGATGCAGCTCTCGATCGAGATCCAACGGTTGAGATTCATCCCAATTTTTAACTAAGAATCAGAGGCTTCTTTGGATGTGATCTGACAGCCCAGATTCAATCTTCAAGGCTGATCCAATGATCCAAACGAATTCCAACTTAATTTGAGTTTTTAAATCTATTTTTGAGTGGTTTTTGGCCCATTTGATCATCATCCAACGGTCAGAATAATCCAGATTTCAATCTGAGTTATGTTAGGAGTTTTAAACCCAATTCTTCCAAGATTTTTTATGGATTTCGATAGAAACTCTTCTCCTTAGCCTATTTAAAGACCCTATTGCTATTGCTGCCTAGGGGGAGTTTAAATAGAGAGAGTTCAAGAACAGTAATAGAGAGTAATAGAAAAAAAAAAAAGAAGAGAGATCTTTAGAGAGATTTTAGAGAGGATTTGAGAGTTTTAAGAGAGAGAGAAGAGAAAGAGCTTTTATTTCTTTTTTTTTTCTTCTTTTCTTCTTTCGATAATCAAGACATCGATTAAGGGGCTTCTCTTCTTCTTCATCGAGTTTTTCACACCAAGAACAATGGACAACCAATTTCAGCAAATAAACAATCTAATTTCTTCATGCTTTTTATTTTATTTGCTATTTTTGAACTTGTTATCATAAACTAAATTTTCTTTTACTAAGGCTAAGGTGTAGCCACTCTTTTGATGTAATATTCAGTATGATTTATTTTTAATTTTAAATTTTATTCATGAGAAGTATATAAATTTGATCTTAATGCTTTTAGATTATTGGCCATCTTCTAATTGATCTGATGAACATAGATGATATGGACCAAGTACATCGATGTTATTGCTTCTTGATTATATACCTTGTATTATGAATCGAATTATAATTCATATGCATGTAGAAATTTTAGTGCGCTTTGGACGGAGCGTATTTTAATTAAAAAATTTTATAAAGCTTAATGTATTAATATTTATTTAAATTATACCTAGATCAAAGGATAATTAATAAATATTGATAGTTTTACTATGCCTGGACCAAAGAGTAGTGAATAAACTAGGAGACTCCACCATCACATGAAATAAAATTAACCTAATAACCTGAATATTGTATTGACTGAGTTGGTGAACCGATTGCCTTAGTAACCTATTGCTCTTAAGTTTAAAACCCTAATAATTACACTCTCTCTATTTTTTTATAATTTTTAATTATTTTTTTATTTTATTCTTTAATTTCTTATTCTTATAAATTGATCTTCTAAATAAAGTATAGAAAAGAGCTTTTCAGTACTTATTTTTCAATCCTCTAGGAACGATACTCTACTCACTTATTTTATTACTTGATCGACTGGTGCACTTGCCATAGCTATAGATTCGCATGCATCACCGCCTATTTCTAACTTAATTCTCTTTGATGGCTAACTAATAAGAGAACTCTCTCTACTTTCTTTCCTTCTCCGACCTCTCTGAATAACGTGGATAATCCAACAACAACAAAAAATTGATGGCTTTAAGGTTTGGAAAACATAAACTAGAAAGAATCTTGATAGATATCACTCCATAAGGATTTCACCCAATTTCCAGCTAAACAAGTGTTGCTCTGAGGTATTTCTAGCTATTAGTTAATGCCCTTAAGCTGCTCACTCATTTTCTAAAAAAAATATTTTAAAATTATAACTTAAAATTCTTTCAGTTAAAATCTGCTTCAAGCAATTTTCGCAATTGGGATCGACACCTTAGAGAAAATGATCAACACCCCAATACAGTTCAGCCCTTAGATCAGCCTCTTCCTCAAATAAGTCATCCCTCAGGTTGTCTCATAGGTCGACCCATTAAGAAAAGTATCGACACCTCACCTCAAGAAAAGTATCCTCATTTATTTTACTCTTCATTAACTTTAAAATATAAATATAAATAAGAAAATATCTTTTATTTGGAATCAATAAAAATATCAAAAAAATTAAAATCCTTAAGAATAAGATATCAAAACTTGAATTTTAACTCAAATTTTTTCAAACCCGAGATTTTTAAAACTTTCTTTCTTCAGAACGAATAGGTTAAAGGATCTAAAAATTCATTAAAAATTATTTTATAACTCACCAACACCTAAGGATCAATCACCGTCAATTTTATTTTCAAGAAGACACATTTTATATAGTCCTCCATATAGGTACTACTTTTAAACTTAGAAAATTTTCAGAACTCGTAATAGCAGATAGTCATAATTTATACTCAAATATACCATAAATAAATTACTATGCCACACATAGCTGAACACAAATCTATTAATTTACTATTTTGCTGGTTCGGAATGTTACACTATAGCCTTCATCCAATCTCTGAATTATAGATAATCTCTAAAATGATAACCTAACTCATCACATTAATAGCATCTGATCTTGCTGGAGTCCCTCATCTTGAACTTGAACCAGCCATCTTGCGGTCTCCTATTGCTCCGTCTTCTGCCACCACCACCTCTAATCACCGTCATGACTGAGTTGCTAGTTGAACTCAAGGCTCGATTCTCCTGCTTGAGAATCTTATTCTGAAGAAGTACAAAAGTAACCTCTTCCATCTTGATGATGCTCTTTTCCATAAGAAGAGTATCACCAAAGATTCAAAAGAGGATGAAAGCGATGGAAGCATGATCAACATTCTGATCTTCTCCATAACCTTTTTGCCAACGCTGAGAAGGTTAGTAAGAATTTTTTAGAAGTTGCTAAAATACTCCTACATGCTCTACTCCTCATTCATCTGCAACTAGTAGAACTACTTTCAGAGGAAGAGAGCATTAGTAAGTAACTTTGCCATGTATATCTTCTCAAGCTTCGATCATATCGCCATCGAAAAAGTCTTACTAAGTATATGGATCATCACATCATCCATCAAGTACAAGCAGATCATACTCACCATCTGCATCTGGAATCGACTCCAATCCTTCATCTCGATGGTAGCCAGCTTCTCCTTATATAAGAGAGCATAGATCAACTCTTATTGGATGAGCACAACTTTTCATCCTCGCTTGTCATAAGAAAAAATTACTTTTTTCATCAAACCAGCTGATCTCTATCTTAATTAAGTCTGTCTTCTCTATTCTTTTTTATCTTGATCAACACCGCCATAATCTGGCACTCTCGTATGATCTGACTCTATCTAGCTTTGATATGAATTTATTATGATCAGAGCTACTCTTATACCAATTATCTTGATACCACTTGTTCTGGTTCCACCTCTTAGAAAGATCCCTCATGCGGAATACGAATTTTCTAAGTATATGATCGGTATGTTGGTGATGATGTCAATACCACAATAAAAAGAAAGAAGAGATAAAAGAACATAATCAAATATGTGAATTAAATCAAGACTTACCTCTACGGAGCATGCAAGCTTCACTATGAGAAAAAAATTTATAAGAGAAGATTACACACTCTCAATCTTCATACATTAATTCATCTTTCTCAACAAGAAGTACTCTCCCTCAGAAAGCTCTCTCTAGGAGATCACTTGGAGCTCTGACCATTGTCTGATAGTCTGCCTCAAGTATGTCTGCTTCTACTGTCTGCCAGCTCCACTTAGTCTACTACTTATGATCTGTCGAGCCACACCATAGTTGCTAACAAGCTCTCTATTCCACCCTTAAGGCCTTTTAAAGGCCTCAGATCGAGCCTAGGTCAGAGACAGGACTTCGATTACAACTCAAACTAGCTAGCTGACTATATGATCATGACCACGAGCACCCATAGCCACTTAATTGCACATCGCACACAAAATAGGGCCATAGACCTCATAATTTTGTCCTAAACTCTTAAGCAGTCTATGCATGGTGTGTGGACAATGCCAAATAGGCACATGGACCACACCCCCTGCTCTATGGACTTCCTGATGCTTGTGGTCCATGATGGACTGTGTGGCACTGGGCCCTGCACCTACTTGGACCATGTGAGAACCTACGGGCTGGGCTGTGGGCTTCTTCTTTTGGCTTCGTGCTGCTATGAGCCTCTTTCTTTGTGCTGCAAGCTTGTTATGGGTCTAATTCAAGGTATTTTTCTCAACAAGGTTGACCAAGTAAAAATGTCAGCTTTTTTTTTCACAAGAAGGTTATGGTCATAGTCATCCAATCGATAATTGATTCCTACAGCTTATGGTCATAGTCATCCAATCATCGAGACATGATAATGTCAGGAATTACTTGAAATGGAGTCTTCCCCATACGAGTTTGAAGGAGAGTGTGGCCGCTTTTCCTTCTTCCAATTTTTCCAAGGAGGTAGAGATCATCACTTCTTAGGTTTCGGTATGGTATGAATGCCGAGTTGACTATCATTGAGGTGAAGGCGATTGCTGAGGAGCCCGACGATTATGCCTAGAAGGCGTGGCATATTGTATTGACTTCTCTGTTGGTTGTTGTTGCTGTCATTTTTCTATAGTCTATTATAGATCGTGGACAGCTTTAGTGAAAGTTTAAATTTGTTGAACTAATATGGTGAACTACCGTTGATCCACTACAACTACTGGGCATGAAGCACTAGGCTTCGCATGCTGGTGAGGGTGCTCTTCACAATGGAAAGAGCATCTAGCAGTACCAGTGGATGCATTTTGAGCTCTTATTCTAGTCATGGTTCTTTCTTTTGAGGGATAAATGTAATGTCTCCTTCTTGGCATGTCAATCTGTTGCCGTCTAACTCTAGCAAGATTCTCGATCCGAGATCGAACAAGTATGCCTTGGATGCTGTAAAGAATAAGCTTGCAAAATGAAGTCCACTTGCTGGAAGTTGTCCAGTGAAAGATCCTCTGATACTTAAGTCAGCTAAAGTTAAGGAAATAGTAGAAAAAAGATTGCAAAAGCAAGAGCTCTCAAAAATATTCCAAAAAAACTTACCTTGGTCCCCTTCTTGCCTCCCCCTTTATAAGGATGGAGTATGTCGTTGTCTTATAATTTTCATCCATTCAAATATCTAAACATGGGAGTTATTAAGTTTATTGTGGACTCTAATAGAGCAGTTACTCTGGCCCAAGATCTTTTACTTATGGGTAGTTAATGCCCGTGTCATACTCTGGTAACCATTCTGATCTCTAACCTTCTGGATCTTTGATTATCATATTTTCATAGATATTTGGCTTTCATAAATAATTGATCTATATTCAAGTAAGATAGTCGGTATATCTTAATAGAATTGGCCTACGAGTAGTTACATCATCCATCTGAATAAATTCATAGATGTGGATGATTGTTGGTCCTCAACTAGGTAGAATAGTCAAATTTCCTCCAAGCATGAAATCTTGAGTAATTATCCTAATATTAATATTGCTCGGATGTCATCTTTTTACTTGTGCTGTAAAAATGGAAAATATATGTTGAATTATCATTTCTTTTGGAATTATCAATATATACCACTTTATGACAAAATATCACCAATAATAGAAAAAGATCACCAAAGGTAAATCACTCGGTGTGGATTTTTTTATAGTGATATGTAATAGATAATATTTTTTAAAATTAAATCAAATATTTATAACAAGAGAAAAGACATATATATAGTTAAGAAGCCATATATAATATCATATTTAAGCATAAATTAATCCAATACATTATAAAACAAATTGAGCACCAAATTTACAAAGCCTAATGTAAATTTATATATATAAGCTATGTCTAATACGACAAACAATATTGTTATAATGACAATTTAACCCACAAAAAAATCCATTCATATACAAATTTATATATCATGTTAAAAATAAAATAAAAATATACCCAAATTAAAAACAAAAAGGAATACAAAATATTTTCCACATAAAATATCAAATCAGCTCAAACTATGAGGGCTAAATTTTCAGAATATAATCCTATTAATTCTCATGCAAATCTAGGAAAAAAGTTGGGTTTCCTTTTTTCTGCTAATTGACTCATAAAAAAGTATGTAAACAACACCATAACAAAAGCACTTTCTATTACATTCATCTGCTCCTGATAGAAAATTTATATGACCAAACTGCATAGAAATCTATATAAGAATAGCCCTATCAAAAATGAATCCATCTTTTATGCATGTGCCCCCATAATTTGTCTTTGCATGATCTCTCATAAAAAATTTATGGGAATGTCCTCATAATTATCCTCTTTTCATTATATGTATTGATCACATATTTTTTAATGCTACATGTGGCTAATATGTGTCATGATCCAAACCATTCAGCTAGCAACCCATTTTAAAATCTAAACCCTAATTTATCCCAGTACCCCCATCCCTTAGTTCCACTATTTGTCTACTTCTCCTTTGATTCCTTTCTCTCTACTTCTCTCCATCGTTTCCTCCACCATCAATCATCCATCTTGCTACCGATCTTCTCTCGCCCTTTCCCTCTCTATCTTCTCCCTCTCCCACCCAAATTTCTAGTTCCATGGTCAACCGTATCTCCCCCGATCTCTCTTCCCTTCACTTTTCTTCCCTCCTCTCCCCCTCCTCTCTACCATTCAGCTACTCTGCCCACCTCATCACCAATCTTCTCCCTCCCTTTTCCTCTCCATCTTTTTCTTCTCCCGTCTGACCCCCTATTCCTATGGTTGGCCATATCTCCCCCAATCTCCCTTTCCTTCACTTTTCTTCCTCCTCTACCCATTCCACCATGTGACCACTCCTCCAATTTTCTCTTCCCTTTGCTTCTTTACCCTATCTCCCCCACCTCTAGCTATCCATTCGTTCGTAGATCTTCTCTCTCACTTTCTCTCTTCACCTTTTTCCTCACCATCTTTTCCATCCCCTCTCTATCTTCTCCAGCCTTGATCTCCAATGTCCATCGCTAATGATCATTTTTGAAAAGCTAAGCTATGTACCTTGATCAAATGCTTAGATAAGTTTTCCAACATTTTTCTTAAAATTTTTTCACTCTTTTTTCTTCCTTCACTAATTTTCTTTGTTTCTCCCCTTTCATCCCTATCTTCTCCACTGCAATCTCCCATCCAAATCTCAACCCTAACTCTAATCCTAATCCTAACCCCAATCCAACCACATCCTAACCCTAACTTTAACCCTAACTCCAACCCAACCCAATCCTAACCCTAACCTACTCACACAATCTTATTGCTTGTTAACCCGATACCCATCTATTCGATCCAACAACCTAAACCCATTAACACATGCCCAAAACCTATCAACCCACAAACTATTAACCTATCCCTATTAACACATATCCGTAAACCTGCATCCATCAACCATAACCCATATTCACTAACATAAACTTATCAACCCAAATCTGCAAGCCACTTACCTATCAACCCATACCTGCTTGATTCAAACCCATTAATCTATTAATCTATTTATGAAACTTCTAATTTAACTTTTTTTCTTTTCCTCCATTCTTTCCCTTCAACCCAAATCCAGATCCTTTATTCTCGATCCTTTTTTCTTTCCTCCCCTCTTTCCCT